>VZSC01006074.1:192374-240628 GCA_013398225.1 Steatornis caripensis | reverse complement strand
GCGCTCCCTGAGGGCGAGGGTAGCGGCCGCCCGCCCGGGACGGAGAGCCGGAGCTGCGGACGGGTCCCTGCGGGAGCCCCTCGGGAGCGCCCCGGCAGCAGCCGGTCCCCCAGGGTCCCCCCGCCCGCCCCGGGGCTGAGGGAGGGACGCGGCAGCAGCGGCCGCTCAGCCCCATCCCGCGCACGGCGGGGGCGGCACCGAGGGGACGCTCGTTACACCCGAACTTTTCCTCTTTTTGAGGGAAGATTTTTTTTCTTTTCTAAAGTGAATTTCCGCGAGAAGCGCTGCGCGGCAGGGCTTACCTCCTCAGCGGCTCCCTTCTNAGCTCCTCGCACCGGCGGCGAGCGCTAGGCTTCCAGCCCCCGCCGGCCCGCTCTGCCCCGGGCCCCGGGGAGGCGAAACGCCGCCGCCAAAGCCCCTAGCGCCCCGTAAAGCCCAGACGAGGAAGGGGCTGTCGGCACCAGCGAGGGGCCCGTGGGGCCGCGCAGGTCGGCCCCCTCCGGGCAGAAGAAGCGGCCGAGAAACGTCGTGAGGAGCAGCGGGAACGTCAACGAGGGGCTGTAGAAGTATGAGGAGGAGTCGGTACCTTCAAACCTGGCCTTGCAAGGCTCGGATCGCAAAAGGCGGTGTTGAAAGAGCCCCGGGCTGGTTCCAGCGCGCCGCGCCAGCCCCGCGTGGGGCCAGGGCCCCGGAGCGGAGCGAAGCGAAGGAGCGCAGCCCTCGGAGCACAGCCCCGGCGCCGCGGCCCGTTCTGCCGCTCCTCGGACAAAGCTCAAACGCTGCCCTGGCCTCGGGCTGCCTGCACGACTTCCATCCGTTTAATTTCAGCGGAGAGAGGCGCAGCGCGTCCCAGGGGTTACACAGCATTTGCACTAAACCGGGAGAAGCCTCTTTCAAACCCACTGCACATTTTAATATCATCATTAGCACCAATTTAACCAGACTGCCTTGAACTGGACCAGGTTAAGTTTCTCTTCCTCAACTCCGTAATTCTTCTGGTGCCCTCTCTGGCTGCATTTCTCTTCTGACATGGCACATCTATGCTTTCTACAGCTCAGCAGTGTTATTTTTAGTTTCCCTGTGCTGCTTTTAATTCGCTTTTAAATATCTTAGAATAGCTTCATGCAGAATATAATCTACTTCTGCAGTTTGCTCAGATTCATAGGAGGACCCCGTTTTATTAGGCGACTGCAATACGGGCAGAAAAATCATGGGCCAAATTTCTGCAAGTGCACTTCATGCGCATGTGAGCAACATGACTTCACAGTGCCATTGCTTGGCCTGACTCGTGCTGCGTCACAGCGTGCAATCGTCACTCCTGCAGTGACCACTGCGAGGCTGCAAACACCAAACAATGCAGCAGCAAGAGGCTCAAAACCCAAATGCGTGAGCAGCGTCCAGCCAGTCACAGGGAAAACGTCTTCCTCGGGAAACCCTCACCATGGAAGTTAGTGTCCCCTCAGCATCCTCCTGCCGAGCCAGGGCAGCCGAGAAGAGCCAGACCCTGCTCAGTCACACACGGCCGACCTCAGCTACACATCAGTGTCAGCAATTTTGTCTTTGAAATTATTGATGTCAAAGCCAGGAAAACACTTGTCTCTGCTTTCAGGTCTTTATCGCATATGCAGAGCTGACAATTGGAAATGTTGTCATTACCAATAAATAAAGCAAATCTGAACTAGTTGTCATACAGGAACAACAAAACTAGCAGCATTTTTNTGCCCCCAAGCCGGGCACCGCCGCGGGCCCCGGGGCCTCCCCCAGCTCCTCGCACCGGCGGCGAGCGCTAGGCTTCCAGCCCCCGCCGGCCCGCTCTGCCCCGGGCCCCGGGGAGGCGAAACGCCGCCGCCAAAGCCCCTAGCGCCCCGTAAAGCCCAGACGAGGAAGGGGCTGTCGGCACCAGCGAGGGGCCCGTGGGGCCGCGCAGGTCGGCCCCCTCCGGGCAGAAGAAGCGGCCGAGAAACGTCGTGAGGAGCAGCGGGAACGTCAACGAGGGGCTGTAGAAGTATGAGGAGGAGTCGGTACCTTCAAACCTGGCCTTGCAAGGCTCGGATCGCAAAAGGCGGTGTTGAAAGAGCCCCGGGCTGGTTCCAGCGCGCCGCGCCAGCCCCGCGTGGGGCCAGGGCCCCGGAGCGGAGCGAAGCGAAGGAGCGCAGCCCTCGGAGCACAGCCCCGGCGCCGCGGCCCGTTCTGCCGCTCCTCGGACAAAGCTCAAACGCTGCCCTGGCCTCGGGCTGCCTGCACGACTTCCATCCGTTTAATTTCAGCGGAGAGAGGCGCAGCGCGTCCCAGGGGTTACACAGCATTTGCACTAAACCGGGAGAAGCCTCTTTCAAACCCACTGCACATTTTAATATCATCATTAGCACCAATTTAACCAGACTGCCTTGAACTGGACCAGGTTAAGTTTCTCTTCCTCAACTCCGTAATTCTTCTGGTGCCCTCTCTGGCTGCATTTCTCTTCTGACATGGCACATCTATGCTTTCTACAGCTCAGCAGTGTTATTTTTAGTTTCCCTGTGCTGCTTTTAATTCGCTTTTAAATATCTTAGAATAGCTTCATGCAGAATATAATCTACTTCTGCAGTTTGCTCAGATTCATAGGAGGACCCCGTTTTATTAGGCGACTGCAATACGGGCAGAAAAATCATGGGCCAAATTTCTGCAAGTGCACTTCATGCGCATGTGAGCAACATGACTTCACAGTGCCATTGCTTGGCCTGACTCGTGCTGCGTCACAGCGTGCAATCGTCACTCCTGCAGTGACCACTGCGAGGCTGCAAACACCAAACAATGCAGCAGCAAGAGGCTCAAAACCCAAATGCGTGAGCAGCGTCCAGCCAGTCACAGGGAAAACGTCTTCCTCGGGAAACCCTCACCATGGAAGTTAGTGTCCCCTCAGCATCCTCCTGCCGAGCCAGGGCAGCCGAGAAGAGCCAGACCCTGCTCAGTCACACACGGCCGACCTCAGCTACACATCAGTGTCAGCAATTTTGTCTTTGAAATTATTGATGTCAAAGCCAGGAAAACACTTGTCTCTGCTTTCAGGTCTTTATCGCATATGCAGAGCTGACAATTGGAAATGTTGTCATTACCAATAAATAAAGCAAATCTGAACTAGTTGTCATACAGGAACAACAAAACTAGCAGCATTTTTAGCCGTTTCTCTGAGTATAACCATGCTTTAAAACCTGTTTTGACTTGAGGAGGTGCTGGGGACGAACAGCATACGGCCGCTTTGTTCTGCAAGGTTGAGGCCAAGAACAACCAACACGACGATTATTCCCAGTCCCAGACGTGGGGAGGGCTCAGGCGCACACAAGGTATTCTTACATATAGTAAATGAGCAAAACTGTTGTAGTGCAGGAATGTGACAAAAATCAATAAACTAGCCCAGTTTTACTGCCTGTATAAATCTTTTAACTAATTAGAAAGAGTCAGTATGTTGCCAGGAGACCTCGCTTCTCCATGTGACAGACTTCTTCACCAAGATGCTAATACCTTTGCTGCAATTTATAACCTCTGACACTTCAGCTACTCTTTCATTTCTCCTGGCATGATTACAGTGTAAAAGTGCTATTTTTTAAATTATTTATCAAGTCACTTACTAAAGTCACATTTTAGCTGAATTAAAAGATTAAAAGCCTAGGAAAAAAACATCCCACAGACTTTGAAATATTAGGTGAAGCTGTATTTAATGATACCTTGGATTTATATTTGAACTTTAAATGAATAGATAAAGCAGTATCATTAGACATTCTTCAGCATATTATAAGTCAAAAACCCTTAATTATTATGCTACACTATATGAATGTATACATTATTCATAAAAAAGTGAGGAATATACCACTGGCTGATTTTTTTAAAAACTAATTTAGTTTCCTTTATTCTGATCTCATCTCAGCCCATTGTGGAAAATAATCCATTTCACAGACAAGAGTAATATGATACACAGCTGTCAGTCTTTAGGTAGGCTCAGTAGGAATGAAGAGAGGAATGTGGTTTTAATGGAGGTGAATACAGAGCAGAAGAGATCAGCCTTTGGAGGAACTGTAGGAACAGCCTGCCATGCACCAAGCCTTACCCTAATTTCTGATGTACTGCTAAAGAACTAATGAGACTTGTTCTGGCCTTTGTTTCTGACCTTTTTGTTCTAATATGTCTGATAAATCAGGCTAGGGGCCCCAGCTAAGACATCCCAGGTGCACTGCGTGCTGTAGACACACACAGAAAGAACAGAGAATAATGCAGTTGACACTGATAAAAATGGGAGAGAGAGAAATTATTCACACTGTCATACCTGTCCAAACTAGGAAGGGATGTCCAAAGTGACCGATGAACACGGGTAATGTCAAGCAGTAAGTCTGTGGAGAGCCAGAAACTGAATGCATCACCTCAAATCCCATTTAGTTCTCCAATCCTTGTTTTGTTAAATCTCTCAATTCTTCATGCTAAGCAAATTATTTCATGCTGGTGTATTCTAGGGTTTTAATCCAATGCCAGAGAATTCAGTGAAAAAGACTGTTTTCCACTGACTTCAGTTAGCTTTGGAAAAGTCCCCAGACAGATACACTTTCTTAATCAATTTTAATCAATCTATATGTGGACTCACCCACATCCCTTACAACTACATTGTGGCCAAACATCCTCTTCTGACTGCTACCAGCGGAGGCTGTCCTCCCAGCTGCTCTCTTCTCGTGTGCCACGGATCGATGGATCTGCCGGTTGAGTGCCTTGCACTCTGTCCTGCTTCAGTCAAATCAGATAGGTTTGTTTTGACTTTAAACAGCAGAAATTAAAGAGTCCCACCTGAGCAGCTTGCTTGGCAGAGCTGGGGTACAAAGTCAGCAGCCTCCAGCATGAATAGGGTAATTCAGGGGACGTAAATTGCCCTAATAAACCCTACCACTAACACGGCTAGTGCCAGAAGGGGCCATCGTCTGTGGCTGTGATCAGGAGACCCCCAGTCTTGCCATGAACCTCCACTTCTGAATCTACATGATTCTCACACCTTTCTTGCCTGAATGTGAAGAGGACAGCATGAGAGAACTTACAGCTGTGCAAAGTCCCATTTTTTACTTTATGTCTAGTCTTTCATATATAGCAGCACAGATTCAGGTCTTTGGGAAATACGGCCACATGTGGAAACCATGCGCGTGCACGTGAATGCTACTGCTCCGACGCAACTCCACAATGACCACCATAAGCGAAAGGAAATAAGGCTGAAAGCTAAGTTCATCTTTCCAAAAACACCATCAACCCTTCCCAGCAATTAATTTCAGCAGACAGTGATGCAAAGCTGGTAGATAGCTCCGTTGCGGCCAGGCACAAGCACCCAGTCTCCCTAAGACCAGGTGACAACGACAGACCCGCAGGGCTGGAAACCTGCAGATGCTGCAGAGCATCACCCACTTCCATGCTGCGTCCACCATCTCCAGCCCCACTGCGTCCTGCTGCCGTGGGGCCCATGCTCTCTGCAGGCTGCTGTGCCAGCAGCACCCACCTTGCTGGAGCAGAGAGAGGCAGAAGCGCTGGTCCACAAGGATGTGAGATGCTGATGCTGCAACAGCAGAGCACCAAAGGGAGCTCATCACAGAGAGACTTGGCAGGGCTGCATTTACACGGGACAAAAGCCAAAGCAAAGAGAGCCTGTTGTGAAAGGAATGAGGAGGACATCGGCAGCCACATAACATAGGATGAAGGATTAGCTACAGGAAGGAATAAACTGGAGAGAATTCTGCCTGGCTGGTAGAAGCCATGATTCTGATCACCGCTTGTCAGGAGATAAACACAGAGCTGCATAGTAACATATTTCCAGTTCAGTTCTGCAAAGAGGGACTTTTAATAGGGTGCCAATTCCCTTCAGTTGGTGGGACTCGCACAATAACGTCACTGCTGTTGACTGAAGTTGCATACAGACAGTATAAAGCAGCAGTAAATGCCAGGATTTCAAAAATCATTTTGCATCTGACATTCTCCTGGGTTATTTCAAGGGAAAGATAAATGCACTATCTTCCAAGCAGTAATCTTATTTGATACCAACAACATACACAGGTAGTTAAGTTTTGAATAGGGCAACTTTCTTGCTTTTATGCTTGAAAGCTGAAGATAAAATTATTAAGCATTTTGCATGTACGGAGTCTAAGAGGAGTGACGGCTCTGCATAAGTATATGGATTGGAAAATAAGAATTCCCTTCCCCAAAGAATAATGACAGGCTTACAGAAGAGGTAACATCTTCATGCAGCAGGCATTATATTTTTGCAAAAGAGTAAAAAGATATGGCATATTGACTACTTACCTGTTCCTCTTGACTGGCCAACAGCAGAAATGGAAGCACTGTTTGGGATTAATTAAAATCAGACACAAATCCTAACTTTGCTTTAATCCAGCAAACAGCTATGAAGCTTGTTAGGGAAACTGCTCAGATGGAGAGCTTTTTTTCATGTGCAGAATAGTTAGTGGAGCAGGAATGTAAAATCCACTAACAGTGGAAATAAGCTTCCATTTCCCATTGGGAATTTCTCAGACAAGACTAAGACAAATGCTGCAATTGACTGCTTATTTCACTTTTTGGTGGGAGAACCAATAATCAGCTAGAAAAAGGCGGAGGGGGGGTGGAAGAGTAAAAATAATTAGCACACACAAACTTTCACACTGGTGATTTCTGTCCTCTGGATGGGATGTAGCTACACAATCAATCTAGCAGTTCTGAAACCTCTGGTGAGCACTAACAACATCCTAAGGCAGATCAGCCCCTAATAATAGAAAAGTCCTCCATCAGCCCCTCATTTCTCCTTCCTTCATCCCCTTTCAGTTGCACTGTACCTACCAGCAAAACTGTGGTTGGCAGAGACACAGAAACAAAAGATTAAATGCAAGTTGTGCTTCTAACCTCTTTTGGATTTAGAGAAGCTCATCAACGTTGGATTCACTTGTATTCCACAGATCATTTTTGTTTGGCAGTATCTAATCATAACTGCAGAAATCCTACTGCAATACAGAGTTTGGCAAACTCATCTTGGAACAGCTTATTTGGTGGAAACTTAGATTATATTTTAACTTCAATGATAAGAAATTACTGAGATGATGACAAGCACAGTTAGTTTTAGATGCCACAAGCTGAGGAAAAAGAGGTAAGTTACCTAAAACAATCTCATCATATTTTGTAACTTTGGCCTCATAAAATGCAAATTTCTGCAAGTGGATGGTTTGAAACACCTTGTTTAAAAAGTAAAAGGAAATAAAACCTAGAAATCAACAAATACTGATGTTGATCTTCTATGGTTTTCTATTACAGATTTCTTATCCCCTCTCCATTTTTTTCTGGTGCTTCTAGAAAGGAAGAAATTAATACAGCACTTTCTTTACTTCTTTGTGTTCGTGGCAAACAATAGAAGTTTTACATCAGGTTGTAAAAATTGTCCTATTTTGCATTTCTGTTCTGCTCAGATTATCATATTTCAGGCCACAGAACAGAGGAAATCACAATAATGAAGGGAAGCGTACAACAAATGGTCTGAAACTCTGGACTGATGGCAAAAAAACGCAAATTACTTTTGTGGACAGAAGCTACACATACTTGGGGTAGCTTATATTTAGTTGAATAACAGATTTTCCAGGTCAGCTGGCAAACAGAAAAGAAAAATTTTGTTTCAGATGAAAATGAAATGGAGCTTCAGGGCAGGGGAGAAATGTGGTAAAAATAATAATAATAATCAACTTTAAGTCCTGTTCACAGATAGGTAAGTCATGTATTAAACCTACATACCTGGATCATACTGTAAACAACTGTCTCTTTTTCAAGTTGGCCAGCAGCATTACTAAAATGTAAAGTTCAAGGTTAAATTCTAGAGTCTGATTCTTTTGCTTCCCAAAAAGGTAACTGGGATTCAACCCAAGCAGAAGCACCAGGCTAGCCTGACACGCAGAAAGGGAGAATTTCACTGTTCCCACTTATGTCTGCACACTCACATGCTGCAGTCACTGACGGGCCTGCCAGAGAGTGTAGAAAGAGCCAAGAGTGTTAAATGACCCAGGCTGCATAGCCACAGCGGCACAGCTCCCGGCTAGGGTAGCTCACGCCAAGCTGCAGGTGGGGAAGGTTGGACAGGGGAGCTGCAGGAGTCTGGCTTGCCTCCTCTGAGCTCAGCCCTCAGAGGCCAGAGGCATGGCGAAGAGGCTCATGGGCCAAGACCCTTCTCAAGCCTTAGCTTCACCTCAAGGCATCAAGAGGCATAAAGATCTTTTAGCTTTTATGCAACATAGTATTTGGCAGAAAAGAGGTTCCTTCATTCTTTTGAGGTGTACATACATGAAATACATTTGGCAAGAAAAAGGTACTCCACACTTACACACCTGCACATCCACCCGTTCACCTGGCAGACTGCTCCAACGTGACCCGTTCGAGTAGTCCTCTAATTTATCACATCAGTAATTCAATTGTGGTGTCAATATTTCAAGGTTTCTTTAAGCATCAGTGACCATATCCTATGAATGATATGGCGGGATGGGGGAGGGGCGGGCGGGGAGCGGAGGAAAGCAGTCAAACATACTGGCAGCAGTCAACAAAGCAAAGATATGCTACAATACTTTTTTTACAGGTTTTAAGGCCTGGTAGTAAACACTTTACAGGACATTCGTTTTCAGGTTTTGTCATCCTCTGTTGTCCATGCATTCAAAGGCACTGAATTCCCCTCTCCCAGTACATCTCTGAAGAAAAACATTTATGGAAATAAAGGGATGTGATTTAATAGCAGATTCAAAGACTAAACAGTGGCTTTAGATACAGCATTTGGGGTTTTTGTCACTATGCCTAAGCCAGTCCTGCCCTCCAAGCTGTCAGTGAGTTCATTTCCTCAAAAGCAATGAGTGTTATCAAAGACAAAAAACCAAAACAAGTCAGTGAAACTGGAGCTAACGGCTTCAAAAACACCTTTGATTGCCAGTGCTTTTGGCTTGTGATAACACAGTAATATTCTAAAAATGGCTTGAATTTCTGTAAGAAGCTGTTTAGTGTATTTCAGACTTGAAGGTTTCTTACCTATGTAAAAGTGCCAATACTTGGAAATATTAAGCACATTAGAGTTTTACCCTGTCTTAAAGGAAAGAGAACATGCATCCTGAGACTACTTGCTTAATTTCTATTTTGAGTATTGATATTCCCTGGCAGAAAACAGGTGGAAGACAAGTGCACACGTATGTCTGCTCCACGCAGGCACATACTGCCCGTGCTCTCCAGCCTCCACCTTCATTAAGCCTCCAGTGCGTAGCTTCCATCCAACTGCTTAGGGCCAGAGGCACCTCTTGTACTTTCAAAACAAAGAAGCCACTACCCAAGACTCAAGAAAAGGGCAGGGGCTGGGAAACAGGGAGCTCTTTGCTGAGCTGGGGAACAGCATGAAGAGGAGTCAAAGCAGCTGTGTGAAATGGTGGGGTGATGGGGACATGATAAAAACAACTGGAAAGTGGAACGCAGGGTGCATCCTGGAGGAGAAACCCTGGTCAGCATCTCTCATGACCGTGAGAGGGGGAGTGGAAGCAGATTAGGTGTAAAACAGGATAAAAATCGTACTTTTGGAGAGGATTCTGGTGATCAGTGTATCTGGAGAGCCCCAGAGAGGTTGTTCATTAAAAGCCCTCAGGTTGCAGGAGTTGCTCAAACACCCCGCCCCATGTAACAAACCAACCACACTTCTCTGGAGGGATGAAGACAGACTTAAGTCAAACACTTAACTCTGCAAACACCAAGGGAAACACAGAGAGTGTGTCTGGGGGCAGACGGGAACAGGGGCAGGAAAAGGGTTATACATAATTTTCCTAGAGATGCTGTGAGGAAGACTCACTGCAACAATACATTCAAGAGAACAGTCTGACTTGAAAGCTACAGACCATTGATTGACAGCTTTCTGAAGTATGTTTCAAGTCCAGTTCCCTTCCTAAATCCTTGTGTTAAATCCGTGGACTTGATGCTTCAGAATGGCAACGCTTTGCGTATTGAGGGTACACTGACATTTCCCCATTCCTAAGAGAGGGACTAAGATGGTGTCGTGGTCTCTGCAGGGATCTGAGATCACTGAATCGTGTCCTCCCTGGGGTAATCAGAACCAGGAGAAATATGAGAAATAACACTTCTACAGTGAAAAGGGTAGACAATTCTTAAGCAGTCCTCAAATTCACAGGAGTTACTTTTCCACTGTTCCTCTGGTAGAGCTTGCCATTCCTTCCTCTGCCTTATTGTCACTACAAATCTGGCGCAACTCATCAGAAGTAATTCACTACGGGAAATGAACACAATGTATGATGTTTTCAAAAGTTCTCAGATCAAGGTTTCTTAAAAATAAAAATTGTAGAGCAAGAATCAACGTTCAAGGGCAGTCAATCAGATGTCTGAATTATGTCCTGCCTGTAAAATATACAGTGTATAACAGTTTTTAAATGGTCCCTGTAAAAGCTACTATATGTACTGTACCTTGACATTAAGTCCACAGTAAAGTACTTACCTTCAGGATTCTCCCCATTTATAGGTCTTTTATTCTGCTTTAAACTAATCAGAGCAGCTGCTCCGGAATGTAAAAAGAAAAAAAAGCAAACGTATGATTTACTGCCAGACTCCCAGTGAGCAAAAGGGCGCAAACCCATCACAGCAGGCAAGCAACAAGCAAGGAAAACAAAAATGAATCAGAGCAACAGAGGGAGGGCGAAAGGGAAGAGGGTGTGGGCTGGGCAGGAAGTTAGTGTGCAATAGCTCATTAATGTGAGGGTGTACAAGGCCAGTCTGACATCAGGGAGGTTGTTACAGGATCGCAATGGGATTATGACATATATATACAGACAAAAGAGGCCATTAGCTTCAAAGAACCACTTATTTATCCCTTGTACTAAAAGGCAGTGGGCCCCGAGCTGACAGAGCGTGTAGGGACGTGCTCAGCTTTGTCTGTTGGTGAATCCAGACCAGTGTCAGAGCCCTCCAGCTCTGCCAGGAGGCAGCAAGGTCTCCTGAACAGCGAGACTCCTCCCTACAGGCTCTTCACCCAGACACCAGTGACCAAGAGCAGGCTACTCGGTTACAACAGCCAGGATGCTTAAAACAGCACCTGATCCTGCACAAACCAGGAAGAAGAGACTGAGTATCTTCTGTCACGTCCAGGGGCACCAGAATACCTTGGGGCCATTCACGCAGCTTGGTGTCCTTGCTGCAACAGAAGAACCTCAAAAAACAGCACTAGTTTCTTCTAGTTCCAAAGATTTTCCTTTTCCCTGACCCAGACAGCTGATCACTAGGCCATTTTGAATATGTGGTGACTACAGAGCCATTTCTGAATACAGTTGTCTCTGGGGGCCACAGACATCCCTTAGCAAACAGCAGTACCTTTAGGCCTCACCTGTGCTGCCGTAGGTCACAAGGAACTATTCAGGTTGGGGCTTGCACCTTGGTTATTTATGAAAGTGAAGATTTGAGCCACTAGGTCAGTAGTGAACAAAGTAGGGAAAAAGAAATCTGGCTACAGAAAAGCATCTGGGAGCCACACCAACACAGCTGTGAGCCCGGCTCAGTCAAGGGGTGGAATTCCTGGAGCACCATTTCACACTGCCCAGGGAAAATGCTGCAGCTTCGCAGTGTTGTGCCGTACATTCACCTTCCAGCACATCCAGCCTGCAGCAAACCTGAAGGACACAAAGGCTCACCCCAGCGCTGCCAAGGATAGGGCCGCCTTGGGTTGTTCCTCCGGTCTCTTCCAGAGCTACTTGTTCACCCTCCGCTCACTGTCCAGCCCAAGCTGAGATGGCTACAACCACTGCTGTGCCCCTGCTCCAGACACATCTCCAACACTGGCGGTTCAGCCTTCTGAGGGAAAGCATGTCAACTCATGTTTTTCAGTAGGAAATTTAGATTGCACATATCTAATTAATGAAAAACAGGGATAAACAAGCAGATTGCTTACTTCAATTATGTGCATAGCGCCTGCAGGGTTACCATTTAAAAATCACAAAGAACGAAAACAGTCAAAATTGGTAAAAAGATGTAGACAGGAGTATACAATCTGCAGCTTACCTTGATGACGACTGAAAACACCTCTCTGCCAAGAGTGAGAAGAGGGAGGTTATTCTTGGCAAATGAGTATAATCCAGTATTTTTCAGCCATCTGTAAATAACATTTACCTGGAGCAGCTTTACAGAATTAAATGACTTCCTTATGAGTGTTGCACAGACCCATCTGTGTAGAGAGGGAATAACTTGCTGAAAATAAAGACAGAGAAGGAAAGAAATCAAAAGCTCTCCATTCATTTATTTAAATTTCTCCCAGAGGCATTTTTTCCATACTCCCCAGAATTCCATGAAGTCAAGCATCTGCTTTCCTTGCAGCTTAACTCACTGAGAGAAGCATTACCTGGACAAACAATCCTCCCTCTAAGCAGCTTAACAAGTTTGTGTAAATGTTTGAGGTGCTGTAAAGAGGCAAGAAAGTCATTCTATACGCTATTAAGAAAGGTAAACAATTTTCTTGTTATTTTGAGTCCCTCAACTATTTGCACTAGCAGATGGATTAGATGAGTGCTCTGTGGGATGGCTATTTTGGGTGACGTGACTCACGTGTAGCAAAAGGTTCAAAACCAGGAGTGAAAAGTGGTTTCCAGTTCAGTGATTTTAATAATTAGATGCAAACCCAAGTCCTTTGAATGACTGGATTTGTATTTAGTAAGAATGTTAGTGAGACTGATGATCAAAAATTTATTGTTCAGCTGCATTTGAAAATTAAAATGGCCAACAATGCCAGCACACTGAATTCCCCTGCTGGTCCTCTGTGTAAACTGGCTGATTGTCAGACAAACACCAGAGTTACTTTTGTTGCCTTCTGTATTCGGTAGATGCCTGTGTTCTTCACTAAGCAGGATTCGTTGAGACATTCAGCATTTCACCTTCCTGCTCTTCATCTGGTTCTTGTTTTATTTTCGTAAGCACCTGTGCGAATATTTCTCCCCTAGAAAAGAAAAAAAAGCTACAAAAAATACAGTAACTTTCTGTTCAAAGGTCTCTATGGGAACAAAGGAGTCTCATTGACCAAAATTTAGCTCTACAATAGCTTTAGAAGCAAGTACTCCACTAGTATTGCAGCTAGAGTTCCTCACTCAAAATAAAGTGGAGGACCAGGTTCTTTACTGGTTTACACACAGATTTCAGTGATTGCATCAGAAATCTCCAGAGACGGACAGTTTTATTGCATCCGTCCAAACCCTGTCTGAGAAAATAAACTTTTTACATATCAAGTGCCCAGACATTCCTGTGAAGCTGTGCAGTGATCAGTGATCATCATCTGAGATTTAATTGTATTAATGGGATGAAGCTAAACAAACTGCTAGTTTACAGTGAATATCTCTGCATCACTATTTGCATCTTCTCAGCCACAAAGGTGTTACGTGACTGGAAATAATTTAGTACCAAACACTCCAGGGAAAAATTCACCAGGTGTGTTAATCTTTCTGACCCCCAGCCTAAGATGCATCCCAGAAAAAAGATTTAGGATAAGGTTTATGCAACATATGGCCAGGATGCAGAGCCTTTCTTCTTACACACTAGCTGGTGTTTTAGTAACACCACAGATATGAGACCAAAGACTATTGAGATGTAAGCAGCTCAGGCTGAGCTACAAATGCCAAGGATCCTCTGGACAGGACCAGATTCCTGCCCTCCACCAAGCATATCCTGGCCCACTGTGACACAGGCTCCCCAGGGGTTGCAGACTCTACAGGAACGTAATTTGCTTAGGACCATAGGATAATTCAGGCTAGAAGTGACTTCAGGAGGTCCAACCCCCTGCTCAAAGCAGGGTTAGCCATGAGATCAGACCAGTTTACTCAGGGCTTTCAAGATCCCATTGGGTCTTGATAAGCTCTAAAGATAGAGAGTGCACAACCTACCTGGGCTGCTGTTTCACAGCTTCACTGTCTTCATGGGGCAAAAAAGCTTCCCTTATATCCACTCTTACTTGAAGTTATGCCCACTGTCTCTCATCCTTCCACCACACACCACTGTGAAAAGCCTGGCTCGGTCTCCTTGATGCTTGCTCATAGGTACTGAGAGGCTGCTATTGGGTCTCCCCAAAGCCATCTCTTTCCAGGTGGAACAAGCCTGGCTCCCTCAGCCTTTCACTACAGGGCAAGTGCTGCAGCTCCCAGCCATCTTGGGGGCTCTCTGCTAAGCTCACTGCAGTTTACTGACATCTTTCTTGAATTGCAGGGCCCAAAACTGGACACAGTATTCAAAACGCCATCCAACAAGCACTGAGCAGAAAAGGATAATCACTTCCCTCAACAGGTCAAAAGCAAGCAACAGTTTTTGTCTGCCTGAGTACATCTGGCTATTTCCTTGGTAACTATTGAGCGGAATCAGTGCTAATGTAACTGAGATCAGAATCTAGCCCTGCGTTTGTAGGAGTCGATGCAAACTGCATCAAGTAGCTCGACCTACTTTTCTCCAACTATATGGAATTCATCCTTACTCTGCCAAGTTAGCATTAAACCTATCCATTCTCTCAGGCTCCAGAGTCACAGGTACAACTCGGTGCCATAAGATATCTAAATCATACGCGTGACTGAAATACCCCAGATAAAATGAAGCATGCAAAAGAGATGTAATCAATTTTAGAACAAAGTAAAATCTGCAGTCATTTATCTCACTTCCACTAATATCTAAAGATAAATAATGTCATGCATTAAATATTTCCATCACTTTTGTTCCAGTGGTGAGAATCTTCTAGCAAGCACTACAAAGCAAAAATAAACATCGATGAAGCACAACAATAATCATAAAAGCAAAAAAACCTCCACCTCTTACAGTACATTTGCATTTAGCACATATTTTCCAGTTGGCTCCCTTTCCAACAGGGGAAAGGGTGAGTTTTGGCAACTCCATCAAGTGAGCAGAACTAGAGGAAAGGCAGGTACTTTTTTGCCTCAGGAATCAGAATTTCATCATCTGTATCCCAAATACAAAGTCAAAGACGCTCTCCATTAGATAGGCACAATCTCCTCTGATAACAAGAGTAAAACACTTGCTATATCAGAACAAAACAGGGAGCTTGCTTTCTCAAGCTAGCTGATTCCAAGGGAACAATTTGAATTCAGTATTTTTGAGCCTGCACAGTCTCTTCAGAACACATGGTTTAACAAGCCTTATCAACCTTTACCCTGCCTAGCACCTCTTTACAGGCACAAGGGAAAGATACATAGTTCTGAAAGCTAAATGTTGTTCTTGGTATAGTCTTCATGTTGTGTTTTATAAGAATTTTCAAGGAAGTTGCCTGCTTCTGAAACACAGCCTCCTCTGATTCCAGCTAAAACACGAAGTTAAGTTGCTTTTAAATGAACTGAATGGATCTAATAAGCATGGTGCGTAAAATCCTCACGAGTTTTGTACTTAACTATATCTCATGACAACACAGGATCTTGCGGAATTGAGATCTGCGGGTTACATTTTGCACAGTCTAAAAGAATTCATTCATCTACTTCAAGCTTGTCACCTTTGAGTTTCACTGAGCATCCATTTTGTATACTGCAAACAGTGAGGAATAACCCTGCTGACCCTCTCTGTGCCGTTCATTATTAGACATCCTTCTGTCACACTCTTGTTTATTAGTCTGCTCTTAGAATTAAGTGGGTTTTATCTTGCCTAATATTGTCTCAAATGAAAGTCCCCTTACGCCTGTAATTATTTCAGCTGCCCTTTTTGGCCCCCTTTCAGCTCTAACCTTATTTGAAAAGAGAAGATGATTTTGCATCCATTTCTCCAGCTGCAAAGGAGCGGTAATAAGAAGGCCTGAAACAGGAACATAGTAAGCAGGGAGGCTACCATGTTATTAATATTTATTTCATGCTGGTATCTAGAGACATCAGCCGAACCAGAGTCCTATTGTGATAAGCTACGCAGCCATGTAGTACATGATAGGCCTTGCTCAAAGAACTGCATCACGAGGGATATAGGGATCTTGGAGAGGGATAATTCATATTGCAAGTTTACTTGTCTAATGCAAACTCATCACCCTTCAACTTCCCAGCAGATGCAGCCCGTGCTCAGTGAGAGCGTGGGGCACGTTTGATAACGAAAGTCCTTACATTTTATCCCCGACAAAGGGAGCTGGTCCCAGCTGTCACAGATCCCCGTGCAACCTTTACTATGAAGCTACAAACAAATCATTCACAGCATCTACATCTGCACATGGTCAAAAATACCATACCAAAGAACTACAGTGCTGGCAGTAGCGAGGGGCAGAAAAGCTTAGGACTCCAGGCAGGAACCTGCCTGCTGAGTGGTCATGAAGAAGACAAGCATAGACCCCGTATTCACACATAGCAGTCACTTTAAAGCATGAAGCATTTCAATGACTCAAATCACTCCAATCCAGGCCCTGGGGAGAGTGTGTTAGGTATCAAATGGCCTGTTTCCAGAAAATGCAAGTGCGCATATTGGTAACGTCATCAGAGAGGGAACATTTTCGGAAGCATCAAGCAGGTAAATAAAAAGTCTAAATCTCACTTAGAAGGTGAAAATCAAAGCACCTAAATGCCTTGGACACAACCACCCGGTCCTTACAACCTCTGCTGCTTTCTGCTCATGCCAGCTGTGTACGAGTGCCAGGACAAGCCACTTCAGTGCCTCTCAGCTCACCCCTCTCCTCCTACCCATTCCCGCGCTGCGCTGTCCCAGCCGCCTCCTCCTAGACAAGGCCCTTTGCCCTACATCACAGGGGCTGCCTTCTGTCACCTCCCTGCTCTAAGCTGGAGAGTCTGAAAAAGCCTCTGGAAGCGGACAGGTGTATTTGTTCGCCTGCATTTCTCTGCTGGGAACAGTTTGCTATGAAATGGCCCTGTTAACACAGGTAAAGGATGTTTGCTATATAGGCATAAAGGTGGCCTTACAACAACTCTGTTCACTGTGTACATCACCTTTTTAGCAGGAGAAACAGGGCAAGGTCAAAAGGAGCACTTGAAAGTAGACAAACAGCTTCACTAGTGAACGAGCACCAGTTTCACAAGCACTCTTGCCCTTTGAGTACGCTTAGGAGAACATAAAAGCAGCCAGACTAAGAGAGCAAAAACAGTGATGGAGGAGCTCCTTGAGGCATTAGAGGACAGTAGCCAGCCCTTGGTTGTTTTCCTTTGACTAAGATCATAATATTAGAACCAGTCACTTACGCAAGATGCAGGCAAGAGCATTTTTACCAGTTCCCACAAGCTCAGATCTTACAGCTGATGTCCTTTAATGATTAAGGAACAGGTTTTATCAATCTTACTAGACAGGTCAGCTGTCCACAATAATTGAGATGGTGACAATGCCCAGGTTATTCAAGGATCCTTCTTCTCCTCCTCTGCCCATCCTTTCTAATTCTCTTTCTGATTTTGGGCAGGTCAGTCTCCTTCACCTGCCTGTATGATACCACAAGCATATTTTTAAATGTGAAATAGGAGGCAGCTTCATAATACACAACCAGAAATGGAACACAGGTGACTACAAAGCTGCAGGTCATAATTCCTGCAATGCTTCAGGGTGAACAGAGCTTAACGTGGTTTTAATACAATTACCCAATTACAAATTTGTCTGATTCTTGGCCTTGCACTTGCATTTCCCATGACACAGCCAAATCAACCAGACACGTCATCAAAAGCAGTAGTAAGGGGTATATTTATCAGATGTTCTGAAATGGATCATAAACTTTAAAAAGCCCAACTTCCTGTAGTCTCTCAGAGAGAGATAGGATAGAGAAACTGCTGAATAGAAGCTGTGCCTGTGCCATGAATAAGACATGGCACTTGCAGTTAATTCTGTTTTAGGACAAATGCATTAAACATTCATTACACCAAATGTTAGTTTAAAACAGTCATTAAAATCAGTTTTCTCTCTGTCCACTGGAGATCAGTTATTCATTTAAAGTTGATGAAGCTTCCCTAATTTCAACATCATTATTTCTATGTGCACATAACAGGAGCCATTATATTTTAGATTCATATAATAATGTTGCTCAATTTATTTCTCACACTTTCTATCTCCTGTTGCAAACCTTTGTACTGATCATGAACATTTCATTTAAAAATGAGTCTCTTAATGACCATCTTCTGAAAATACATGTACAGCATATACAAAGGGGGAAAGTCAGCTTAGAGTAATACACAGAGATTGATTATTTCTGAGCCAGATCATTTCTGCTCTTTTATTTTTCTTCAGGCTTTGTTTAACTAGTCATTCATCATAGTTTTTTTGTACTTCATTATTTGCCAAGCTATTTCCTTCCCCTTCTAGCTGAAGGGAAGCACGTGGGCCCACAGTTTCCCACACCTGTGTTATCCCCGAAGTATAACCCCAAAGGAGATGGAAGCTGGTCTATCTCTTGCTGGTGCTTGGTGGCACCACTGATGGCTGAGAGTCCGGGGGTACAGCTTGGCTGGCTGTTGGTCCCACACTGCCTCACCAGCATGGGGGCTGAGGCACCGAGCATCCCTGGTGCTGGCTGGGCTCTTCAGAAGACAAGTACAGGACGGGCAGGCTCAGGCACTGGTCTCTGCTGTTGCCAGCACTCGACTGACTGGAGGACAGCAGGGATGACATCTTAGTTAATAATGACTGCTGAAAAGGGCAACTGAAGCCTTTACCTTTTAAAATATATTAATTTACAGTAATTAACATACAGATCTTATCAGATTAGGACTAAGAAAATTGCTGCCATCTACTGCTGGAAAGAAATATGTGAATACTGAAAGCCTCTCCCAAAAACGAGTTATGAACTACAATTACCTTGAGGAAGCTTATTTCAAATGCGTGTCTAGCTTGAAAAGGGGATTGCCACACACACAAGCAAGAGGGACATGACCTGCAGTTTGGTGGTCACGGTATCTGGCTGGGCAGACAGTCAAAGTGCTCTTCTTGCTCTGCAAGCAAACATTTCTCATTAACAGAGGAAGAGAAATAGTAAGGCTAGCAGGCCTCTTTCACGATGCACTGTGCAGAGCTGTACTTTAAATACAGCCCCCAGTGCCTGAACAACTCCTAGTTGCGACGCACAGATACTTCCCATCAAAGGAATAACTGCTTAAACCTTGGAAAAATCTTTTCCTTTGGATTCCCCAGTTGCTTAAAATTGAGGAGGTATTTTTCTCTCTCTTCCAAGTTCAGTTTTACTCACTTATAACAACTCAAATGAGTTGGAGGGCATGAGGCAGTCTCCCATATGTCACTGCTGGTTTGGGGGAGGTTAATCCAGTAAAGATGCTATGTTGTGAGGGATTCACAGACAAACTCTACACTGGGCTGCAGGCAGGTATTGCTTGTGAGGAAGGCAGAGAGAGAAGACAGATCTTACAGTAAGAGTCTGGAATAAGTTTATATTCATTCAAAGCTTTGGGGGTGGAGCAAGAGTCCACTAACTGGAATTTCCATGTCCTGTTCCCAGTCCCTGTGCCCATCAGGTGTCCTTGTGCTTCCTCTTAGCTATGGTCACTCTCAAACCCATACTGATGTTTTGCATCAACAGTGTATTTTCCCTCCAAAGCATTTGCTTCAACAGCCTCTTAGTCCCTGCAGCACCAGTGCCTCTGGGGATTTTATTTCCTTGTACTCATACAAAAGCAATACAACTCCATCAACCTCCCTCACTCTCCCTAGCACGATGCTTTTTTAAAGGCTAATTTTTCCTCTTCATTTTCGAGCATATCATTGTCTTCACTGCATGTGCCCAGCAGCCTGATGAATCCTGCCTGCTCTACTCAGTGAAACGCCCTGCCTAATTCTGCACACTTTGCTCCTCCTCGTGCTTTTGATCAAAGATCACCATTTCAGCCCTTCGTCCTCCTCTCTCAACCAACTAACAAAAGATTATATGAGAGCACAGAGAAATATAGTTGTTACATGATGAGATCCATGCAGTGGGTCCAATTCCTTTAAACAGGCTGCTGTTTCAACTGCTTTTACAGGAAGTTGTTCACCCAAGTGTCTTACTTTTGCCTTAGGTGAGCTCCACTGGCTTTAACATTTGCCCAATTTCCTCACACCGTTCTTTCTCCATGGTGAAGGGAGCAAGCAGCAAGTTTTAACTTTTCTCTGAGGCAACCACTACCTTTGCTGAGCACCAGGACACATGGCTGCGGCAGAGCATCTCCGACAGCAGTTTTCACAAAGTCACACCCAAGTCTTTGTCCTACAGGAAAAAAACAATGTCAAATTTGCTCGGTTCAGCTCTGCAGCAATCTCCCCAGAGCAGCCGCTGCTGTTCAGCTCTGTTGTGAGAGCAGAGATGCCACCACCCATCTGCATGTGTGACTCCACTGCTAGTTCACACAGAGGGGACAGACTGACAGAAAGGAATGAGACCAAATTAGACCTGTCTGAACTTCAAATGATTTTCCATTTCCTCTTAATTCTCAGAACCATTTTACTCTGTCTTGGACACAAAGCAGCTGAGAAACAGCACTTAGACCTCAGCCTAGACCTCAGAGCAGCAGTAATTAAGAGGGTGAAAAGCAATAATTTTCTTCAGTAGCTCTGTCTTTCTCCTGTACACACATCATGTTGATTCATGTCAGCAATTAAGGCCTACTCTTTAATCTCAAACACTTTCATTATACAGCTGATAGTCAAAAGTATCTCACATGCCTAAAGCAGTCTCTCCATTCCCTCATGCCAGTGGCAAAAAAAAAAAGGTTGGAAGAGAAGAATAAAAAAACCCAAAAAAACTTCTGAAATATATTTCTACAAGTTTAGGCAACACCAGGCTCAGAAATGAGCGTCAGAAACAGCAGCCACCACACACAGGCACGTTGCCCTGGACCAAGATGCTCTTCTGGGCCCCTCGATGCCTGACAAAAGGCAACTAAGTCAGCTGCTCATGTTTATAGAGAGAGACAGGTAATTTCCCCCCACCTAAAAATACAGTGTTTACACAGAAGTACCACAGAATAAACAGACACATGCCATCTGCAATTCCCTCCAGACACTCCTAAGCGTGGGGGCTTAGGGCTGGGCATGGCAGCGCCATCCAGGGGCAGCTGGGGACAGAAAATAGGAAGGTTTACGACGTGGCAAGGTTTGGCTTTCCATCCTTCCCCACCACAGACCCTCCAGAAGGTGATGATTCCCTCAGATAACTTGCTTGGGATGATTCAAGACAGCTGTTTCCAGGAAAAAGTCCATCCAGCCAAGCCAGCATGCTAGTGCTGCTAGTGTGAGCTAAACCATGGCTTAAGCAGCAAACCATTCCCCTCAGCTAGTAAATCTTCCACTTGACTTGTGAACTTGTACTTGCAGCGTTAAAGAAACTGGTTAGCTGAGCAATCCTTGCTGTGCAGCTAGTCAACAGATGAGCAGGTAAGAAGCTGTCCCTGTAAATACAGACAGATTTAAGCATGTGTTTAACAGCTTTTCTAAACCAAGGCTGATGCATTTAAAGGGATTTTTTTTTATTTGTATACTCCTGACAGAACCAGGTGCTTGAATAATGTTTTCCCAGTAGGAGAAAACTATAGAAGGCTTTTTTTCCTCCTAGGAAAACAGTCAACAGTCTTTTAGTGACACAGAAATCAGCCTAACAGAAGCGTTTATGTCAGGTTATCCTACAAGGAGCATTTCAGCTGCGTTATCCTGAGAAGAACATCTGTACAACATTTGCCTGCCAGGAAAAAAGTCTCTACTGCATTTTCCCCAAAAAAAAAATTTTTATAACCTTTTGCTGACAGGAAAGTAATAATTATCCACATAGGAGCATACTATTAGAGTTCCCTTGACAAAGATTTATTTATTTTTATATATTTGCCATGGAAGGAAAAAAAACCATGATGAATGAAGTGCTGGTAGATATCTTTTGCTCAAAGAGCTACAGGAGAAGAAAAAAAAAAAGTCACAGCACAAATAGAGCACCTGAAAGCACAAGTATCATGGCAAAGCAAGCAGCCACATGACAACAGAGACATTGCCAGGGACTTAGCAGGCCCAAACAAGGATGTGTGCAACTGCAGCACTGAGGTGAGCACCTCACACCACAAAGTGCGACCCACTCATACAGTGAGTGGCTGGCATTGCCTCGAGTTTAACAGTGCTGTGTCTCCTTTGCCAGCCAGGATTCTTGTGGGAGTGTGAGAAGGCTAGAGGAGAGGAAAAACAAGAGAGAGACTTGCAAAGTTACTTCCTAAGCTCTGCTGTGGCATTCTTCCCACTGATCTCCCTTTCAAGTGATCTTAAGAAGCTGCCACGGTGCCAGAAATTATATACAAAACACAGTTTAACATACTCATTAGTCTGAAAATAAGAGAACGTCACAACTAATCGCAAGGCTACCACTGTGGTGAGATGAAAGCAAACACTGATCCATCTTACTAGGTTGTGGGTTTTTTTGTTTCCTCGTCTAGTTACTGTCACATGAGTCTCACTATGTGAATCAAGACCTGTAGTCCCATAGCTCTTTTATTAAAAGACAGTGTCACAGTGTTAGTAGTTCCTCTTAGATGAACATCACTCTTCATTTGTTCATCTTCCCCGTAAACGCCTGTTTCTCCTGGCTTTGTCAGCTCTGTTAGATGTGCTCATTGGTCAGGGGCTGGGTGGCTGGAATAATTCATATCACTCTGGTGACTTCATAGGCTTCACACAAAATTATTAAATTTCAAGCCCCTGGGTAGAGAAGCCACCAGGAGAACTTCTCTCCGTGTACACAGAGGTGCTAGACATTGTCTTCCTGCCTGTGCAATGTTCTGTCTTGTCTGCTTTCATTGTTAGTGCCCAGAGAGATAATTCACTAACTTTGTTGGTGTAATTAAGGTGATCAATATCCCTCTGGTTCTGGCACTGGGGAGTAAAGCATAACATGTGCAACTCCAATGCTACCGCCCCAAAAGCCAGCCAAGAAAGCAAGGCCATGTCAGGGTTACACCTCATGATTTATCCAAGGCCATGGCTAACCTACAGGTACTTTTTTGCTGATCTTGGCACCCAGCTCCTTTCAGAAGCTGAAAGAGAGATATTCCCAAAGCACTGGATATCATGGAGACACAGGTACATCCTCACCATGGTCAAGAAGGTTCAGCATCTCGGTGGTGTCCTTTGGTTTGGGGTCTCCTTCAGGTGCTCAGCTAGAAGAAACAAGAGATGGTTTTCAGTCCCTCTTTCAAGAACCATTCAGATACTGGACACAACATAGTCAATGATACAAAAGCCTTGGGTCAGGGACACACCACGGCCCTGTCCTAGGACTAATCTGATTATCAGGCTTTAGGAGCACAATCTCTTTTTCTTGGCCCAGTGACTCCCGAATTCTTCTTCAGAGCATGCCAGCTTGGGGCTGTGCCAGCTCCCTCCTGGAGGGCTGGAGACCACAGGGGCTCCTTCTGATGAAACAGGAGGTGTAGGTTTGTTGCTGCAAAGGAAGGAAGGGAGATGGAAGCTGAGTCTCCTCTCACCATATCTCTGCCTCTAGGCTAGGTATAAGGTGACATTCCCAGCCTGTGAGACATGCCTTGGTAGCCAAGCACTACAAAGTGCAAATGCAGGTGCCCACACACACCTAAAAGTAACTAATTCACTGAAGCAAAACACAGGCTAGGAAAATGACAAGAGAGATCTGTGTCCAGTTCTCCTAAAAGATACAGACACAGACAGCTAAGTGCTCTGGGACACCAGCACTGTGGTGGAAGGCCAGGCTCTTGAGGTCTTTGCTGTTATACAGTCCCGAGCCCTGATCCTGGCATCTTTACTGAGCACTGTCTTATTCATGACAACAACATCTGATGGGAGCATTGCCTAAATAAGGATTGTAGAATCAGGCTTGAAACTTCCATAAAAACATGATCATAACACTTGGCAGAATAATGTCTCATGGCTCCACTAGATTATTTATATCTTTGATTCCTGCTAACAGACTTGTCAAATGAGTATAGATTTATTATTTTAATTATCTCAAGCTTGTAGAGATTTAAACATCTGTTATAGGTGTTCAATAAGTATTAGAACAGCAATCAATTTTTTCTTAAACAGGGCAGTGATTCATGGTACTCTGAATAGACAAACTCACTATAGTCAATACCAGAAAGATACTTTGAAAGAAAGCAGGAGGCTCATTTAATTAGCTTCTAATTAAATCTGTTTAGGAAGTCTAGATGAAACATAACATTTAGGAACACTAAAAGTCATTTAATTACAGGATTTGGTGTGTTATCCTCAGATCTTTCATTGCCAAAGCAGCAATGTTTTCTGTTCTGTTTCCCAGCAGGACAGTGTTTATGGATTATCTATACAACTTATGTTGAACATCCTCTGTCCCACATGGCTTTCCTGCTTATGTAATAGATTTATCACTTAACAGTGACAGACCATCGGAAGAATTGAGCCTGGAGCTTTGCTTGATGCGATTTCAATCCCCTTTGGGCATTACTTAACATCGGTAAAAATCAAAAAGGAGGAAACTTCCAGATTTGACTTGGCACAAAGGGCTGCATTAAACAGCACATCTTATGGAGACCATAGCTATACATCTTGGAGTACCAGCCTTTATGTCTAGCATCTATCCTGAGGTGAATAAAGGAACAAATGTTCATCTCTAGAGTAACAAAAGTTATGAGACTTCGTTCTCTGAGTAACTGCTCTGAAGTCGGTGACGGTATAGAAGGGTCAAAACAGTGGGCGACAGGAGTCCAGGACATGATGAGTGGCTTGGTACTACAATTTCTCAACTACTCGTCCATTCATAATGGTAGAGCTGGTCGTGGATCAACACTTCCCAAGGACTTGTATAGACTTAGATTTCAGGTCCTTGGGCAGAGCTGCTAGCTCAGCTCCCAAGCCTTCCATGCACCATCAGCCCTAGTCAGATAGCAAGACATGCTGGTGCTGCAAAATCCCTTATGCCACATCACCTTGCTTAGGGTCTTAACAGGAGCACGGCAGAGATAGCACTGAGAAGCCTAATGCTGGCCCTGAGGGAGGCAGAGGGACCAGAAGACAGTACTTGCTGAGTGGGTGCTGAACAGGATTCTCAGGCCCAGCCCAAAAGACACTCAGGAGCTCACCAAACCCTCCAGTCCACTCCTCCCCGTTGCTGTCACTGCGGGCAAAGCCACTGAAGCCTCAGAACCGTGACAGGCAACAGGAAGATGAGTGGATGGCATGTCCCTGCCTGTGCCTATGCTCCACCTAGGTAGCCTTAGCTCAGCCACCATCACCTGGAGCTTCTCAGTTTGGGACCGCCCAGGTGTGTGCACCCCCACAGTGTCTTTTAATGTCTCCCGCATTCCCCATCTCCCATTTTTGACTCTCCCACACAGCAACATTTCCATCCTGTTTGGACCTTATCTGTTCAGGATCTAGCCCAAATCAAAAACAGAAGGAAACTGAAGGCAGAGAAGACTACTGAACTCTTACCGCTACCTCCCAGCTCTATCCTGTCATTCATTATTGTCATTTTAGTGGCAGGCATTTTTACAAATGTTACCGAGACCAGTGCAGAGCTGACATACTGTCCCAAATGTGGTATGCAACAAACCTTTAACAGGAGTCTCACTGCACTGCATGCTACTGGCACAGCACAGATAAAGTTAGATGAAAGTTGTCCCTCTTAAAATACTTCGAGCCATTGCCCTGGAAAGGAAAGGGAACAGGTCTTTGAAGGTAGCAAGGCTTCATCTCATGCAGAACAATTAAGTATCACAACAATAACAGATGCTTATCCATTCTTCCCCAGTCTATCCTTTAAGAATTTTAAAGGATTAGAGAAGTGGAAGTTGAGCCACCTAAGAAAGTGCAGAATACATTGAAGACTGTGAGAATAATAATTGTCCTTTTTACTAAGTTTTATAAGAGAAAGAGACATGCCTTAATATGTGTGTGAGAGAGAGATTCCTGCAATCTTAACAGTAAAATCTTGCCTTTATGGAATGGTACATGGGAAAATCTAGCTTTAATTTTGGGAAATAAAGGAATTTATTCTAATTGTCATGGATTTCAAATCCATCAGACCAAAGACACAAGTGATCTAAAATCCCTAGGGAATTAACAGTTCTTTTATGCCAGTACTTGCTGTTGCCTACCTGTAAGAGAGAGCATCTCAGCACAGCGGTTTTACCTTTCCAGAATCAAACGTGACTCAATGCTCTTAAAAATTTAAGGTCATGATTAAATCTGCCAGCTGAGGAGCTAACACAACAATTATTATTACTTTCCTTACCATAGGCAGTCTTAAATTAATTTCCAGGTGAGATTTAAGCTAGGAAGGAGTAGAAATTTGTAGATAAACATGCATCCTATGAAAAGCAGCAGGAAAATGAGACAGAGCTATTTATGGGAGAAATGGATGAATGGAGCATCGAGGCTCATCTAGTTAATGAGACAAAGCCAGATGTGTAAAAAGAGAAGGGGTTTACTAGGATATCTGAAAGATGCAGTGAGCAAAAACAAATACCATAGATCTGACTGCTGCCCTCCAACAGAAAACAGACAGTTTTTAGCTCAAATTATTCCCAAAGGCAGTGACAGGAATTTTGTTCTCGCCTGTACAACAGATTTTATCAGTTCCCAAACCTCAAAATCAGCCCCTCCTGCAATCGACAGACAAAGTCAATATTTTTAGGAACCAGAATACAGATGCAAAAACAAAGGCCAGCTACCAGTCTTAATAAATTCACCATCAGTTCCAAGGAAGCCTTTGGCAATGTATTAAACGGATGAGCACGGATGAAAATTAATACACTGGATTTGTCAATTGGTAGAAATTTAATACTGGATGTAAACCCAAAATCTGTTCATTGTACAGAGTCACTGATAAATGCAAGCGCCAGCTTCACACCCCACCACATCAGTGACATTCCCACAGGTTTCAGAGACTTTGGATAAAACCAGATGTACTATAGTGCTCTGGAAAGGAGAGTGAGGAAAAAAACTTGCTTCCTGTCATCCTTGAGATACGTTCCACAGCTGTAGCCAGAACTCAGTGTGTTTCTAGCACCCAATCTTGGTCATATTTTCCAAATAAACAAATTGCTAGAATTTGGTCCAGAAGAGAAAGTATGGCTCTGAGGAAAAAATATAAAACAAAAGACATGGTTTCAGTGCTAGAAGCATGAGATAGAGCCAAAATTCCACTTCTCTCAATTTCCACTAGTTTTTCCTGATTACATATGATGCTCTGGGCACAGGAGGACAGAACCTTCTTTTTTTTAAAATTCAGGCTGAGTTTGCAGGACCAGCAGTTTTGAAAAATATTACAAGACTGAGCAAATGTAACAGCTTATTGAGGAAAAAAAAAGGTGAAACATCGTGGGATCATTTTTCTATCGCCTTTTTTTAAAAGAACTGCAAGCAGTTATTTTCTTTTTTGATTTTTTTTTTTGCAACTGAATCTAATTCTTCTAATTCAGGATCATAAAATCTAGTTAAAAAAAAGAATCCTAAATTACGAAAGGCAAAAAAACCCCAACTTCATACTTAGCTGTACTGGGTATAGCAATTTCCATAGTAATTATGTTATGCACATCATCTAATACCTTGTCTAGAGCAAATTCTCTGCTTCATTTTAGTACCAACCTAGGAACATATATTTAAGAAGTTATAAGAAGGCAATAATTGCCTTGGGGAGTCACACTTGCTACTATGTTCTAAATTCTAAAACAATACTTCTAAGAGCAGATTTTCTTTTATGAGCAACATTATTAATTGAGAGCAGGAAACAAAATATGAGATTTTTTATTAGTCTCATCTCCTAAGAAGAGGTAGGCACTGTTTGTGCCCTCTGTTCACCCACACCAGGAATTACTGAACTTGTTGAACAGTTTAATTTAAATTCAGCAAAAAGTAAGACATTCAAAAAGACATTAAGTTCCTACAAGTTGTGCAAGAGTAAACGTATATAGGAGATAGAGTCATCACAGGCACACAAAGAAAAAAATAAAGCGCCACAAGCTTTACTTAAGAAAAGAAGAGCAGATAATATATTTAGGCAGCAAAACCCCTCCTATTCCTGTGCTGTGCAGATCTCTATTGCCTAATGTAACTCAGATAAGTCAGACAACCCAACACAAAAACTTGTTCACTATATCCACCTTGGCACCTGGGAAGGAATACAGAAAATGCATGTTAAAGACGATTCATGCTCTCAAATTTATAATCTAGGACAATGATTTACTTAAGACAGTGTCATGAACCTTTTTCTGTCCCTAGCAATGGCTTCTGCCTTGCTTTGGGGTGTTGTGTTCTTGAACTAGCCACCATTGCTTTCAGTCAGCAATTCCAAATATCGATGGCCATGTGGGATGTAAAGAAGTATCTTGGTGACTTCCATAGGAGCTGAGTTTATTTAGTACCTCCCAAGGGCTTGTCTGCAGTGCCTGCAGTGGGGCCTTCGGTAGAGAAACCTTTTCCTATTCTGCCTGATGAATGAGGCATTGAATCAATTAAGTTGTACTGAAATGCAAACTAATTAGTAATTCATTAAGTTTGTGATCTCTGTTGTGTAGCACCTCTTAATTTCAATGCACTTTCACAGATTTGTCAACATTTTCTCCATTTCTGGGGGTAAAAAATTCTCAAAATAAAAAATGTGCAGCCTCATGAGGAAACAAAGCCAGTAAAAGGGCACACAGAGCTAGTCCTGCCTCACTACTTACTGCTGAAAAATATTTTACTATGTTATGAAACATACATTGATACATTACCTACATAAACATGCAGCTGCCTGACATTTTAAAATACAAGCAGAAAGGACTCGCAGTGTCATAAGGCTCAATCCTGCATTTCTGACAGATTTCCAGATCTCCCTGTGACATTAAAAGATACTGGAGCTGCATAGGGAATGCAAGATCAAGGGAGCACTGGCTTTGTCTTTAGGATCTCAAGTCATATTGTACACAACTAAGTCTGAGACTGAGCCCATACCACGGGCTCAGCCTTGCTGTCATATGATAAAAGCATTACCGGACTATTTGTGCTGATCACTTATCTGTTTTCCCTAGTCTGTTTTGTCTTCAATCTCTGTTCTCTCAAAACAAAAAGAGAAACATGCCCCTAAAGACTCGTGGGAAAGAATCATAGCTGCAAACCACAGGTGAGTAATGTTTCCACATGCACAAAATGTACCTGTGCAGCAGTTGTTTCATGTTTCTTCCTTTTGCTATGAAAAACAGGAAACAGATCAGCTTCTAAGATGCTTGTTTGAAGTGTTGGACAACGAGCCTGAAGTCCGTCATGGCCAGGACTCAGACCTGAACCTGCCACCTTGAACCAAGTGCCACAGGTTCACTGGTCACTCAGAAATGGATTTAACTCTTCCAGATTCATGCTGTGGTCCTCAATGATCTTCCCCACCAAATGCCTGTAAGAGATCTTAAGACTTATGCATTTGTCCAAAGCAGGCCATCAGATACAGAACATGGTGCCTGACTACAACCTCCATTCCCAAACTCCTTCCACTGGAAGCAGGGATGGAACCAACTGCTTTGCTGTGAACCTTTGGAATATTACAGAGCTTGACTCATCCCCAAATCAGAACGACTCAAGGGTGGCATTTCTTCAGCATCAGATATCATTACTAAACCTAAGAAATCTTTCAATAAGAAGCAAGGCCCCATTGTGTCAGGTGATGTTCCTATACAGGGGACAGCATCTGCAGAGGAAAGTCAGCAATCTCAGCAAATGAAGCAGACAAGAGCCATGAGGAGAAATAACAGCATGAGGGTGAGTAACATCCTTAGGCTTGCAGCAGAGAAGCTGAATACAGAACCCAGGTGTCCTGGCTCCCAGCCCTATGCTTACAGCACCACATCACTATGCCAGGCACACAGATGCTGCAGTTTTAAGCCTATCAGTCTTTATGTCAGGTGTTACCTCAACTAACATGAAGTAAAGCTGCCATGGTAACTTCTCTCAGATTTCTGGACTTTTTTGGGCCTTGCCAGTCTTGTTAGAAAGGAGTCCACAAACACTGATGTATTGGGACCTTTCTGTTTGCTCCTTTTCTCAGAGCTTTTGCCTTGTCTTGTTTTACTGCATGTAAACAAACCTCATCCAATTACAGGTGAATATAAACACACACACCTAGCAGTTTCAGAGGGTGTTACACCTCCCCCATCACTCTCAGCCGTGGGCTATCCATTAAGGATGATGCTAGATTGTTTCACACTAGGATAATTTAATTTAGTTCGAAACAGTCCTCATAGCAAAACATGACTTTGAAACACCAGTCAGCACACTGTTGTCAGGAAGCTTACCCTAAGTAACTTCTACTTCCAGGCTGCTCCCAAAAGTCTCTCTTGAGTCTGATAGAAAGCTGTGCCTAAGAGGAAACCAGCATCCAGAGAACACAGCTAAAATCAGAGAACAAGGTTAAGAGGAAAAACAGCAGGAAAAAAGATCACAGTTTAACATCCTAGTCTTCAAAGGCCCTGCTGAGTTACAGGAGATCTATAAATGCTCTTAGATGCTCTCTGAGAGAATAGGTCACTGGGAGGTTAGGAAGAGGAAGAAAACCTGATGAAAGACCAGCAAAATGAAGGAGGGCTGTTATTTCCCCTAAAAGAGGAGCTCTGAATTTGATGGAGCTGCTGGGGCAGATACTACCACCCATCAGAACTTTTCTCCTTCCCCATGGAGAACAAGCAGATTTGTAAAAGCTCCACAATCTTCAAAAATTGTCTCATAATAAGGCACAACAATATCTGCTGCACAGCCAAGAAAGCAAGAGTTAAGGTTGCCACAGTAACCTCCTTCCGAGATGTTACGGCAGGGATTTTTCACAGGAGCTTGAAAGAGGAAGGGGCCCAAATCACACAGATAAAAAGCAACGGGGACTGAGTGCCTCACACATCCCAGCTTTCCTTGAGGGAGGAATCCAATTAGCCATCCATAATAAGTCCATCTGGCCTTAGTCTATGAAGAGCCCCAGCCAACTATGTCTTGGCCTGAATCCTGCACGGACTCTCCTGGTGGAGGCAGCAGCTGAGGGTGCTCTGAAATCTGCATGCATTTTTCTTCTGCTCCAGACTTTGCAAGCTTGGACTGTAAAATTATATTACTTCAAAAAACGGACACAGCCCAAACTCTCAGGTGGGAGTATGGCACAGGGCCACCACCAAAGGAGGCCTGTAATTCTTCAATACTTTAGGGTCTTAAGAAAGACCAGGATTATTTTATGACCAGACACAAGACTTACCACAGGCTCGGCTACTGTATGGCTGAGCCTCTAAGCAAGATCTTAATGAACTACAGAAACTCATTCCATCCCTCTTGCTCTAGAAATTCGCTATACAATAAAATAAGTAGAAATCAAATTTAACTAACCCTTCTTGCCACCCTGATATTGCTTCCTTCTTACTCTTTTCTCAATTCTTTTTATTTTAATTAAGCATTTCTGCTGTAGAAAATGAGAGTGAGGGTGGCAGAGAGGGACTGTGATGGAAGCATGCTCAGGTGACAGGGGAGCTCTCTGAGACTCTTCCACACTTCAATAGAAGGCAAAAATGCAATGTAGATACCTGCATGCTCCATATATTCCCAGGCTGAGACCTGCAGAGTACAAACTCCCTCCTCACTGGCCTTCTGGAGTGAGATGTCACAGGGACTACTTACACTGACTTGGCCCCACTTGAATCCTCCTCACCAGAGGAGACCTCCACTGGCCAAGCTAAGCCCTAACACCTGAGCTCTACAGAAGAGCAAACAGCTGAAGACTTAACCTGGCACATAACATTTCACAACATTCATCTACCCCTCACTCTGAGTGTCAATCTGCATGCAGCAACTCAGGCAAGAAGTAAAGGGTTTATTTCAGGTGCATTCAGTGGTCCATGAAGACCTTGTTTCTTACTGCCTCGTGGGCCCCCAGGGACCTCCCACCATCACACTACACTTTCTGCGTGGGGAGAAAGGAGGTAAGACTCCAGAATGAGCAGGAACAAGATGGAAGATGAGGACTTAAGCAGTGACAATAAAAGCTAAATGAAGCGAATGTGCCAGTGCAAAGAATATTTGCTTTACTCCGAGGCTGCAGTTTAGTACCTTCACAACAGCACTGCATTAAGTTATTGTGGCCAACATTAAAGCAAATTCAAATACAATTTTTTTCTGACAAAATACTATTACCACACTTCACTACACAAAGACCCAACTATACATCCCCTAGACCTCTCCATACTCAAGAGGTCTGGATACAAATGAGGGCTTATGGTAAAGTCCCACACATCTACCAGGCACCATCATTTGAAGAAGTGATTCTCTGTTTTGATATTCTAACAAATGTTCTTCCCCTAAAGAGCAGGAAAGACACATGGTGAGGAACTTGTATAGAGCATATGGTGGTGAAATAGCAAGCTGATAAGTCTTTAACAACTTTTGACAGTGGTAAAAGATCAATTATTGCACCATAAATATTAAAAAGTTCCTCCAGCCTTTCGCTGGAATGAATGTATATTTAAACATCAGTGCTTCCCTTTAATAGCAGCCAATTTGCCTCAGAATCTGAAAGTTATGCAGCCCCACAAAGTTAAATTAAATGCTCAATTGCTGTATGTTTAAATCTTTAGCTCCAAAGGAACAGGCCTAGCATTTGCAGCACAAACTCCTGAAGCCACTGAAGCTGCAGGCAACCTGAAAATGGCCCTTGACCCTTTGTTAAAACTAAAGGGTAAAATGAATTGCCATTGCTTTCCTTTCCATTCCCTATGATTACAAGGGTTTACAGCAAAAATAACCAAATATGTCCCTGGAAAGTGTTACGCAGGAGGGGCTGATCTCCGAGATTGACTGCTGTGCCAGCTGAGATGTGTAAGTGCAATGCGTTTCATTCTCTGAATTTCCTGACCCATAAGATTTCTGCCTTGGATTAATATACATGTGTACGTACATGCGTGTGTGTGCACGTGCGCATATACAGACTCACACTCTTACTGGCCTTAATTTTAATCATGAAGCAAATTGGCAGCCCCCTTTCAACAGTTCCCTGTGGAAAGTCACTGAAGTTATACAATTATGACAGAGGTTTTCTACTAAAATTAATACTATACATGGCATTTTTATGGAGACTTGATAGCAGAACCACATGTAATGACCCTAGGGTCCAGTTCAAAGCAGCACTAAATGGAAGTTGACACTGAGCTGCAACATCTTGGGTTTGGGTTCAGAGCTAAACTGTCCTATTATGGTTCTGAAATTATTCATATGGATCCACTGTTACTACTTAAGGGCAACATACTGCAGTAGCACATCAGCTTCTTGCTCTGGAAAGCTTCCCATCTAAGGAAAGGTAACTTAGCATGCGTTGGGTTTTAAAAAAGTGCTTGTCTCTGCTGACTGCTGTAGGTAGGGCTGTTAAAAACTGTATGCATTATTTATACTATTTGTACTATCATACATTGACAGCAGTGAAGGTCAAGGCTCTTCTGTGCACCAATGGACAGACACTCACTTGCTGGGTCTGACAGACAAAACCAACAGAGAGAGGAAAAAATATACAAAGGGTAATGAGTTCCTAAGTCCCAGCACAGCACTGCTGAAAAGCAGAGTGGAGTTTCCTTGCTCCCAGGCCAGTGCATCACTTGCCAGGCCAAATCACTGCTCTCCTTCTCAGACGTTTCGACACCTGCCCATATTTGACTCTATATGATCCAGATTCCCAAGATGCCCTGAGGCCATGGCCAACCCTACACACGGCAAACCACCTCATGCACAGGTATTGTGTACAGTGGAACATTTATATCCACGTTAGTGCTCTATATACAGCCATAAAAGTCCTATAGTTTAATTAAAGCTGAGTAGGTCAATTAAAAATACTGTATTAAGAATAAAGAAAAAAAGCTTAGGCCAAATCTGGCATGGAATGGTGTGAAATTGCACCTCCATGTATAAAATGCCATGTGTCGCTGACTCATACCTCTCCCACATGGTAATCTTCTATTTTCCTTGCTTGACTGTTCTAGCTGGAAAGACACACCTTGTCTTCAGGGCTCGTCCTCTCTCCCTTTCCAACCCATACCTTCCCGCTTTACACTCATTGAAGTTCTTCAGCCTACCTCATTTTCTGCCACATCCAAGGTGCAGTGCTCAGGATGGTGGCCACTGTCAATCAGCTGGATTGTCTTATCTTGGATGAATAAATTTAGTTTCCCTTTTCTCTGTGCCATTTTGAGTACAGATCATTAGATAGCACAAGCACAATAGCTGTTGTTGGCCTTTGCATCTTATCACCTAATAGCAGCCTTATCCAGCAGTCTTAAGTGTTCCTTCGTTAGCAATCATACTTATCTTGGTTGGAAACACCACTCTGAAGTTAGATCCATCTGCTCCTAAGCAACTTTAGCTCTTTAGCCTTCTGTTCTTACCTTCAGGTCTGACCTGAGCCAAGGTTCAGATATGTCCTGGCAGACTGTGATTATAACAATTTGTACTACTTTTTAATATCTTCAGCCAAACCTGCCAGGGAAATTAACCTGCAGGGCCAAGTCAGAGAGCACATGGATAAAGATAGAACTGCAGCAATCAGTAGCAGGTAGGGAAAGCTAAACAAAAAAAGAACTTATGAAGAAAAGTTAAAAATCATAGTAGTGGCTTTGGGAATACAGTGGCATTAAAAAGCAGAGCTTACATCCTCCTTCCACATCCAACAACTGTTGTCTATACCATTTGCATTAAATGACTCCTTCATTGCACAAGGAGCAATGTATGCCAGAAAGGAGACCGTCTGACTCATGGGCAGGTCAGCAGGAGAGAACAGAATCAAGCCAGTGATTGTCAACGTGCTCCAACCTGGGACGACCTTCTCCATGAAGAGACTAGTCACAGCTGGTTAGAGTTCAGCCAGCCCAAAGGTGAGAAGGCTGTCTGTAGCTAGCCTTCAGCAAATGACTGCTTGCAGCAACTATGGTGAGCTATAAAAGAAGCCCTCCCGTAGTTACTAAACAAAGCAAGAAACTGAATATCACAGGGCAGAAAGAAGAGAGGAGAAGTCCCCCACCACATTCAGAACAGCAGGGAGGCAGCTTGGAGGCAGGTGTCTGTGAAGCTGCCTGGCCATGCCTGGTTGAGCCTAAGTTTATTATCAGAGACCCTTAAGACAAATTCTAATTTCTTCAAAACTAGGCACTTTCCCCCCTTCTCTAACATTTGTGTCATTTGAAAAATGTTTATGCTTGTCTAACTCTGGGTGATTTATTTCTGCAGTTTGGCTCTGCCTCAGTCTTAAGGGTATTTTTTGGTTTGTTTGGGATTTTTAAAGAGGATTTTGTGCTCACAAAATATCCCAGATTGACAACTCCATGAAATAAAAGCTCCCATTGAGCAGAGTGCCTGTGTCAGCCATGACAAGGCAAGTACCCTGCACCGTCTCCCCTCTGCTCCCCAAGGTGAGCCACAACATCCAGCAGAACAGCAGGCCATGCTGTTGTCTGGTGTAGCAGCCTACTGCTTCACTAGTGTGAGATAGGTCTACAAAGCAGATAGCAGTGCCAAGGAAACCAAATGGAGACCAGTCACCGTGAACTGACATCCCAACCAACAGACATGCTAACTGGCAACTGTGATCCCAAAAACCCAGAGATGGAAAACATCTCACAAGTATTTATGTAGATCAGACAGATTCTGTGTTAATTAATCACTTGCTATAATCTATTCGCAACACTGATTAAACCTCAATGTAGTTCAGCGTTCTTCATAGTTAGCCACATTTGGAAGGGAATAGAAGAGCTCACAGAGCGGGACAGATTCAGGGCTTACAAACCACCAGAGCCTCAGTTTTAATGGATTCCAAGAATTTACCAAACATCAAACTCAACAGACAAAACAGACCACAGACTTATTAATTATGAGTATATTTTAGTCAGTGTTAGCCAACAGGTTTGATAAGATTAGGCGAGAAGGGGAGAGAAAGATATCATCAATTCAGGAAGAATATTTCTTCTTTTTCCAAACATTAACCTCCATTGAGTTTTACACCCTAATACTCTCATTCTATTTCATATCACTTCACACTGCTATAATTTTCTTTTACGTTCATTTTCTTTACCTTTATGGATACCTTCTTCATTACAATATCCTCTACACGTTGTTCCATAGAAGCAGCTCACTCTTTATATATAAAAACATAGCTATACTCTGAGTCCCTCTGATTCCATAGTTTTATTTCGCACACAATTGTCTGCTTTAAAAGATGCATATTTCAGGCCGTAATTTCAACAACAACAAAACCTGTATGCACTCTTATAGTGGTTTATTAATCACAGACTAGCACTTCTAATCCAAAACTTATCACAAACCATGTGATACTTGCACACAGGTGTATAAAATAATGGAACTTCAACAAGTTCATCTGTGATTCTATCTGTTGCTAAACTTGGCAACTTTTTGGGCTCACTATTAAACACTTCTGTCTATGCTGTATGTGTTTTTATTGCTGAAGCTGAGGAAATAGCAGGTAGCTCTAACTGTGCAGGATGCAAAGCATCCCCCCCTACAGAGTGTCCCTGTTGGGACTGGGGCCCAGGCCTGGGAAGCTGATGGAAAGAGCCAAGGAAATTCTTCCTGAAGGTAGGCAGATATAAATGAAGAATTTTTCTTCAGGACATTCCCACTGTACCTAGAGAAAGTAACTACAAGACCTGATGGAAAACATGTGCTTTGAAACTTAAAGCTAGAGCCATTTCCAATCCAACTTAAGAGCAAAGAGTTGCGACACGCATCAAAAACCCCCTTCTAGCGGGCCATTCTCTTTTAAAACAGCATAGCACACAGAGGAAGCAACTTCTTACATGGATGAGCCACAAGAACGAGGTCAATACCTTAAATCCCACCCAGAGAACTCTAGACAAGTAACACAGCTCATGGGCCATTACTGTTGCAGTAATCAACCCAGCAGCACTGTTACCTATGCAGGTACCAATCCAGGTTAGATACCTGTGTTACCTCAGGACCTGGATGCAAAGTGGCAGTGCTCTGATCAGCACAAGCCCAAAGACACTGAGTGTCTCAAGAGGCCCCACTCACAAGAGAAACAAAGTGCATACATCTTCAAATGAAAACGACATCTGGGGCAGGGGCGAGAGGGAGTGGTTTTTTTGTTTCCTTGGTTGGTTTGGGAGCTGGTTTTTTTAAGGCTGACTCCAGCAGAAGTATGCCCACTACAGTGCTTAGAACGGCGGGGAGCTTACTAATGCAGTGCCACACTGTTATTGGCTTCAGTTTCTGGACTAACTTAGGCTGCAGACCAAAAAGTAAATGCAGCAGCAGCATCTCCAATGAATGAAAATACAAATGATAGCAAGGAGCACATCCAAGGACATGGCTGCAAACTCCTGCACAGATCGAGCGACAGCTGCTTAGCAAGAGCTACAACTCCATACAGCAAATTGTCATGTCCTATGGCAAGTGTCCATCTTTCATGGCAGGGCAGAGAGAAATCTTGCCATTTCTAGCGTTTTCCCCAGCCTCCCAACTACATTGCAGGATTATCTACATGAAGCTCCAGCCAACTAGCTCTTACACTTTGCACACTGCCAGCGTGTGCCATGGGTTCAAACAAAGAGGAGACAGAGGTGAAGTAATCAGTCTTCTTCTGACTCAAAACTGTTCTGTGCAGCTACGTATCTTCCTAGAAATACTCAGTGCTGAAACTACTGGAAGGGTTTTTTTGTCAAAAAACACTACTTTGATCAAGATGATTTATGTCATTTCAATTGTGGCATAACTACCAGCTTTGGCAAATTAGAAAAAAATTGACAAATCCCTCTTTGTATTTGCAAAAATAATTTCCTATTTCATATCATTTACAGTACTCACAAAGTCAACACTTCCAGAATATGAGGTGTCATATTATAGCAAATGAAATATTTGGATTTCACACCTGAAATCATCAGCAGCAATTTTGAAACAACTTATCAAGATTACAGTTTCTCCTGGGAAGAGACTGACACCATTAGTGAAGCCTTAACAGTGACTATTACTAATGTGTCAGGCAACATTGTCTAACAAATAACAACATGAAAAAGGAAAACAGAATAACATGCAAAATAATATTTTATAACTCCCTTTCAATTATTTTTTTTTTTTTTAGCGATGAGTTAGTGCCTTTGGCATACACCTGCAGGCCAGGCAGTTGATGGTGTGTTGTGGCAGTTGGGGATGGGGAGCGTGACTTGAGGCTGGCACTGGAATCCTTCAGTAACTTATAGGAATTTAAGTCAACCTGCCATTATCTGCCAACCTGTGAAAAGTTTCCCTGCTTTTTGTCACTGGCAGGAATGTCTCTCATTAAAGATTAAAGACCATGATTTTTAGATTCCAAACCACCCAGCCAATGTAGTTAACACTGCATGAGCCAAAAATAATCAAGCATCACTTTAGGATGTTCTCTGGGTGTTTTTGTTGTTTTGTGTTTTGTTGGTTTTTTGGTTTTGTTTTTTTTTTTTAAATAAGCTGTGCAAGCATGTCCAGGAAAGGAAGGAATTAATGTCTCTGCCTTGAACTAGTGAGGTGAAGTGCAGCACCTGTCTGTTCAGACATTTCAGTCTCAATTGCAGCGCTACACTTCCTGACCTTCCCTTTAGCCCCAGCTGCAATATGTGCCAGACTGCACATTACAGACGGGCACAAGTGGAGATGATAATGTCATGGAAATCAGACTTTGCAGGTCACCTAGCAAGGTCAGGGCAACACCTACATTAATGAAAGCAGAACTGTGTGTACCACAACCCTTAATTCTTAAAGGAGTCTAAAATGGCAGTGGAAACATCCAAGCAAATAATACAAAGCACAGAAGATGAACGTGAGGATGAGATGGGATTTCAAGGAACAAGGTCCTCGGGAAAGAAAGTTTCCCAAAAGTAGAGTTGGTTTGAAAGCAATACTAATAGTAATCCTAGAAATGGCACACAATGAGGTAGATGAAAATTCCCAGTTTCATCCAGAATACTCTCTATCAATGAAGTCAAAACACATTTTTCAAAACAGGTTTGACTGACTTTGGACAACATGAAGAGAAGATCCAGTGATTAAAGCTGTGCTGTAATTAAGTGCAGAAGTATGAAGGACTTAACTTAGTGTAGTCAGGGCCCCAGAAACCAAGGACCATGGCAAGCCAAGGTGACACTGAGTGCGTATGTGCCTACATTCAGGAAATCGGGATTCCTTACCGCAAAAAGGGGTCCTGAATGGCAAACAGGCAAGACCACAGGCAGCAAGAGCAGCAACCTGAGTAAACAAGGGGAGGAAGGGAGGAAAGTGGACAGAGCAGGGCAGCCTCAGCCTCCCGTGGCACTGCCTTGACATGTGCCTGACAGACACTCAGGAGCCCGAGGGGCTCATGCTGCACAGAACAAGCCCCAGATCATCAGACCCCCAACTACTCCTGACTGTTTCATGGCTTCTGTCAGCAGTGGTGATACTGAAAAAGAGAAATGCATTTTGCCCAAAAGCAGTGTGGGGCAACAGGAGTGAATTTACAACGACATATTTCAGCATTTCCAAAATGATATTTTGCCGGGATATCCAGTTCACGGGAAGTGTCAAAATATTTGGTAGCAGTCTGATTCAAACTGACACAAAATATAATTTAAAAAAAAAAAAGTTGTTTTACAACATGGAAAAATCTGCCTTTTGGCCAGCTCTAACTGATAGCCCAGTGTCAGCTCAAAAAAACTAGGCATGTGTTCCTGCCTTCTATTTTTCCCTTATTACATTGCACAACTGTAAGAACAAGGGGGTAGCTTGCCTGTTGGATTTCATCTAGCTAATATGAATCTGTCCCTCATTTTCAATCAGCAGAATTAGCGGTCAATCAGTCAAGTTCTTTTCTATCATTGCAGAAAATGCAAAAAGTTTGCATTTATTTTATAGTTTTACAGCAGCTACGTTACCTTTAGAGATTTATGCTTTCATGCTTTCATGCTTTACAGCACTCCTTGAAACATTAGTAATATCATCTAGGCAGGAGCAATAAAATGCCAGGATCCTTTACCACATGCAACTCTGTCTGACACCAAATCAAGTTTCTCAAGTGAAATATAGATTGAAGAAAGAAGTGGCATGAGGAGCGGAATCAAATTAATCTCAGTTATACTCATGCCACTGATGTCAATATATTACATCCCTACCAGGCTAAACCACGTATTTCTTCTGAAAGATGCAATAGAAGTACAGCTTTAGATCTGAAACTTGACTGACACAGGGGTCTTGCATCTATTTTTAACATTACATAGTTTTATACTTTCTTACTCTGAATCAGCCTTTTTTTAAAATAGTAATAATTTCCACCCTTTCTGTTCAAACTCATCTAAAAGAAGATTTAATAAGACTGTAGGGAATGTGTCTAGAGGAGGAATAACAGACTGATTTTAATCCTGCTCTTAGTCAATGAAAAGCTTCTAGATGAAAGACTGCAGATAACCTAATAGTCTTTTCAGTCTCTGTCTCTGATTCCCCAGAACTTGCGGGAGAATTAAATGTGAATTACAGCCACAGCCTGGTGATCACACTAGATATTTATTTTCCAGACGCTGTTGAAAAGAAACATTTACTTCAGCAGACGTTACTTCTGCGTACTCCTGAGCACCAAGTTGCACCAAGGAAAGACATTCTCCCCACTCAAACTAAGACACTTCATGTCATTCTGACAATACTAAGAGCACTTAATATGAACATACTTGACATGCTGTCAAAGAAGAGGAAAATACTTTAGTGCAACTGAGAATTGAATTCACAGTGTATTAAAACAAACAAGAACAAAATCAAACCGCCATCAGAGAAATGACTTACATAAAATGCCTAACGGACAGAACTCAAACATTACTCAGGGTGCTGTTTGAATGTCATGACGTACGTGCCAATCTCCATCCTTCAGGACGGACCAGCAGCAAAATATTTACCATGTCACCCCTCTTGAAGATTTCTGCTTGTTGCCAAGCAGAATTTTAAGGCTTTTCCCTGTTATGCTGTCCTTGACAGCTGTTAAATAGGAGCCACCTCCCACCACTAAGGCAGTCCAAAAGCACACACTGATCAAAGCATTTTGTCCTTAGCTCACACTGCCACTTACTGCCTAGTGCTGTCCAGTTACTTGCTCTTGTAAACCTCTCTTCATACTCAAAAGTTAAACCACTTCTTTCTTAACACACAGAAGTCCAGGGGGACCAGAGTTCAGCACGCCTCCAAACAAATACATTTATCAAGACACACATTACTTCATTAACACCTACGTTAAAAAATGCTGGTTTATCTATAGACAAAAATTTCATGGAAATGGAGCCCCAGCCTTCGAGGAATGGTGCCTTCCCAATACTGAAATGACGACTTTATAACGCAGAATGAGATCTGAAACACAAAAACTCCGGTCCATAAGAGGCTCTGCTGTGCCCTAGCTGCAGGGCTGATTAATAGATCCAACACGCTGCACGTATCGTGATGCCAAGCATGAGTCCCTGGCTCCAGGGAGGAGTGTTTTAGGATTTAGTAAGGTTTACAACTACACATTCTCCCCCAGCCCAGAATAGCTGACCAAAAGCCTGCCTTTCACACATCCAACTGCCAGTGTCCCCTGTCACATTGATCAAGTGATGATGAGCAATAACACTTGGTTGTTGAAAGAGGAACATTCTAGGTGGGCTGTGATGTGCCCATCCCCTACATGGCTAGGCATCAAATCACACATGCAGCACAGGGTAGAGGACGTTAGTGTTTAGGAAGAGATACACTGGCCGCCATGTAAGAGTACCCCTGCTATGTGATTAACTGCAGCCACCAGCCAGGCTCCAGAGCACATTTTCCCCACTGAACAGGCTGTGATCCTGGCCCCACATGCTGCCTTAAGGCCAAGCTTTCCTGCAAACTGAGAAACTCACCCAAAAGTGAGCGTTTCTGATGCCTGGGGCAAGGACTGACCATGCAGACTCCTCCCAAGAGATTTCATTTTGAACCCATGCATATCTAGAAATTATGTTTTGCCTGCTCTCTGTGCAGTGAAGATTAAGAGATCACAGTCAGCATGCATTACTTTTTAGAGATCACCAGTGACAGTGATTTATGCTTTAATAGCGAATTCCCCATGAGTGCTTAATAGTACAGATTAAGCCCTAATAAATGTGTTTCCTGCAGGTTTAAGTGACTAACTCTATGATCTATTAGACTTGTCTCATAATACACACAATTTTTCTTGGTAACCGTGGAAATTTCTAAAGAATTGGCAGCATCTGTGCGTGGAGTATTAAATAGATCTATTTTTTACTGGAGGAATTTTGTACAAATTAATTCCAGCCTTGGATACAAAATGCTAAATTTCATATTCTCTGTAAACATCTATTAGAAATATTCAGAACAAACACTTATAATCATTAAGAAAATTAAACTGTTAAATACTCCTCAAACATTATAACGAATCATGTCAAGCTGCAGTTTTATATTTTATTTTCTAGCTATTTTATCTGTATCAGTTATACATTCACAGCACATAATCTATTCTGTGTTATTCCTCCCAGTTCCTAATACGTTTATGTGTTGATCACTAAAGGAAAGTTTTAACATACAGCTGCTTTTGGTTAGCATCTGCCAGAAACCCAAAAGAGTAATGAATCTGGCGCTGAGTAGCAGGTCCAAACTGCACAAAGCTCCACTCATGTTTTGATCAGTCTGGAGCAAAAAGGTATTTAAGAATTCTCTGACAGCTAGAGGGACAGAAATAATCACTTTGAATGAAAAATCCAAATTCACTCAACTGGTAATGAAATTGCACTGAATATTGATTCGGGGCTCTAATAAGCTCAGAAGTTCAAAGCAAGCACTGGAAGGCAAATATTCCCTCCTCTTCCTTCAGACAAATCTGTAGTTCTACCACAAGGTGGGATTTCACTTCATTAAAAGTATGTAGGATTATAAAAGAGTTCTGAAAACAGTCCTGCAATATCTCTCTCTCTCTTCCCCTTCCCCTCTCCCCAACCCTGCATTTTTAAGCTGACAAATTTAACATCAACTAAATTTCAGCCCAGAGCAGCACTTTAAAGTGATTTATGTCTAAATGAATAGGCTTCTGTCTCCCTGTGGTTTTCAGAAATTATGAAATTGCCTTTTTTTTCCTTTTACTAAAGCAGACTAATCTGAGATTAATGTTCAGCTAAATCCCATCCTTCATTCCTCCCAACCATGCCAGAAACGCTAGTGACAATGGCAGGAGTCAGCTTCACAGAGGATTTCAGACACCGCAGCACTGGAGGAGAGTTACTCATGAACAGTAGAAAGGGACCTCTTAATATTTTTGTAAATCACTTCCCAAATTGTCTTTCCCCAGCACATGGTTGGAGAGGCTATACTAAGAAAGGGAAGGAAGAAAGCCTTTTGGTGAGAGTTTTGCCTAATTAAGGAGTTACACATATGACACTGATCAGAGGAGGGTTTCTAGCAGTTTGCTTTCCAGGCCGTAGCTCACAAGAGATGAGAGACTGCAATGCCTTTATCTGCGTTAACTCTGGAGACTTCCTGGTGGCAGCAAGGAGACTGCCCCTCCATCTGCTCAGACAACTGTGATTTGTTGTATGCAGCCTCTCATTCTGCATGCTGGGTAACACAAGAGGATCCCACGCACTTAAAACTGAACAGACCACCTACTAGCAGTGCTGCCAACGGGGAAGTGCGCAGGGCTGGGACTGCTGAGGTCGAGGCTGAGATCTTGGCTATGTTGGTGACCAGGCAAAGCATGTCGCTGTTTGATATTTTGATTATCTACCTGTAAAGTAGGCATGAAGTCCATTGCAAAGCACTCATGAAAACACTAGGCACCACCTTGGAGTTTTCAGTTGCAGTTCAGTGCCACAGTGACAGACTGATCTCAGGCTGCCTCAGCCTTATGTAGCCTCTCCCCCACGCCCCGACCATCATACAGGGAAGACTTCATGCTGCTTTAGATCTGCTGCTTTTTCAGTAAAGCGTGCATTTCAGGCCATCACTGCTTGAAGTCCAATCATCCTTATCTTTTACCAACAACACCCACGCCCTTCTCTCCGGTCATTTGGGACAGATACTAGTCTCAACCTCCCCATCCTCCCCAAAAAGCACACGCATCTCTCTTCATCCCACCCAGAAGCTGCCACTCTCCCTGAAGAGCAGGGCACTTGTTCTCTCCTCTTTAAGACCCCACCTCTGCATAGAAATCTCTCATCCTGCCCTGTGTGTTAGGGTGATGACCTGCCACTACTCAGATCAGCTCCCCCCCGCTGAAGTCTAAAATACCATTCAGTCAGGAAGAGCCTAGAGGCAGGGTGTGAGGAACACAGGTACCACTTTGTAAGGTAACAAAGCATGATGGAGCTCTTCGTATCAGTCAGGTGTCCAGCCACTAGGTGTCAAAGAAATAAGAGCAACAACGTGTGCCTCTAGCACCCTCTTTTCCTCCCACTCTCATGCTCTGTGAGGCTGTCTGCATCTATCATCCAACCAGAAAGTCAATGGCCTGGAAAAGACTAGCTGGTGATTGAAGTGCACAGTGAGACCTTCCCTGACCACACTGAATGTGTGTCTCAGAGTGAAGCCTCAGAAATGACTTCTCAGAATATACCAGGTAATTGACAGACAATTTAAAGCTTTTGCCCCCGCATCTTCCTTACTCTGGTGTAAAAGCTGTATGTGCTAACAATTGCCTCATTATTCTCTCTCACGAAGGAAAAAAACCCTAAAGATTTCAAAGGGAAAACAATTCCTCTTGTTACAGCTCTGCCCAATCCAGCCAGGTGTGACAAGGCCAGTATTTCAGCAGATCATCTGAGCATTGTGGAATCGCTGACAGTTGTCAGAATGCCTTTTTCTCCACTCTGCCTCCCTTTACTCTCCTGCAGTAAAAAGTCTGATTGTTTTCAACTGGCAAAATACTAAAACCTGCAGCTTGATCTCTATGGGAGACTCATTATAGCTGTCATTAGATGGTCTTTGATCTTCAGGAAAGAGAGGGAGCTGAAAATATCTGGACTTATATGCTTATCATTAGAGCATCATTGTTGCATGTTACCAAAAAGGAGGTCAGATTGGCTCTGTTATTCTCTTCAGTTGAAATTCAGAAAACAAACCCCACACTAAGTGTGAATAAATGCTCCCCCTTTTGTTGTTTAAGGGACTGAACACATACACGATAATGCACATTCTCAACCTAGATCTCTCAAATATGTCCTTCATACACCTCAAGGTAATGACCCTTACAGGGATCACTTCCAATTTTCCCATATCTTAACATCATATTGATCCCTTGCTGGTGTACAAGTGCAGATCTGTGTCCATATCTACACACATCTCAAAAAAGAAGGGAGAAGAAAGCACACATGATGGGGCAGCATGAAGACTTCATTGGTATGCACACAGAAGAGTCATGATATTTATAGGCAGCAGACCCAAGTGGATTCTCAGGAAATCTTTATAGCACGCAACACCCTTGTGTATTCTGCTTTTGCATCAGTGTTCAGAAGAAGATGCATAAGTGATGCTTCATAACAGTGCAGGGTTAAATGTACTAATACAGATTGAGACACTGTGGAGGGGCCAGCGGCACCAGTGGAGTTGGAAGAAGGAAGCTGTAACCCGGAGAATTGCTGCACTAGTACAACCATTAAATCTCAGCAGCTCTGCCCAGAACACCTGTTAGTAGAGGATCTGGGCTTGGGAGCGGCAAGTACATCTTAAAGTGCTTCTAAACTTTGTTGACATAGATAAAAAGGGCTGTCTTCCCCTCCACCAACTCTTTATATGACAACCGATCTGATTCCAAAAGCAGTCGAAACCCCATGACTAGCATATAGATCAGACCTTCTTCAGGAAGGTTTTGCTATTTGCTGCTAAGAGCTGGCCTGACGTTCTTTAAACTCTATTTAAACTCTGGCTAGCTGCAGCAGGACTATGGTCACTAAGTTCATTCACGCGTGTCCAGCAGGCACATAGGCTAGTTTGCTGTCTGTGTGCAGAGCTGGGTGCTTTAATAAAGCATTCAACTATGAAAAATCAATCCAACTATTTCTTACTAGACCACAATCAGCAGAAAGATGAGCAGTAGATGGTTAAAGATCCTCTGTCCCAACGGATTTGGGACTGGAAATTTGGTTTGGCCAATCTTTGTGTCTCTGGGCTGGAGAGGGGGAAGCACTTTCCCACCATGGCATCCTTACTGTCTAGGAAGCTTTAGAGATGATATGCGTGTCCCACTCCTGCTACCTTCTGTCCTCACTTGGTAGTCACCATTTTTCACACTGCAGACTTCAGACCGACTCTGGTGATACAGTGCAGTCACACCTTTAAATCCAGGAAGTGTCAGGCTTGACTCTGGCTGCCAGCATCTCCCTCCCTGCACAGCATGACACCTCACAGACCAGCCCATGGTTCCCAATACGTCTATTGTTATCAGTCAGAGCCCTTTGTGCATCAAGGATGTCACAGGATAGCACAAATGAGAAGAATGGACTATTGAATTATGTCTTATGTCATGCACTGAAACAGGATATTAATTATTGTAGAAGACACAGAAGGGACTGGGATAAAGGACTGAAAGGGACAGCTGGGTTATTGTGACCCATTCCCTGCTGCTACCAGTACCTTGTCACATCTCTTTCTTCATCTGAACAAGCCCTACCTCAAAAGTAATTAGACTCTGGGAGGGCTGAGACATTTTTTGGGTGCATTGGCACAAATCCACCGATACCACATAGCACTGCCACGGCAAAATGACATCTATGGATGTGCCTTGTACCTGGTAAACAGCAAGGCACACAGCATGCTGCCAACTGCATATGCTCTCTCCATATAGACCAATATAATCATTGGGAAAAAATATTTGCCAAATGCTGGATGCAGCATGAATATCAGGGTAAAAATGAGAGGGAAGCACTACCCACATAAAACAGGCAGAAAGCATCCCTCTACATATCTGTTAATTGAGAAAAAAACAAATCTTACTGCAAAGACTATAACAAGTTAAACCTTACACGCACCTCGGACAATGACTGCAATTTCCAGAGTTAGATGTTGTTTGGACAAACACAGACCTTGCTTTGTAATGTCTGCTTTATCCTTTCTCACAGTCTAGTTAGCTTCAGGATCCAGCCTCAGGCTTGAACTTCAGAATGAGCAATTTCCAGTCGAAGTATCCTAATGAACGTTATGGTACATGGAGCTTAGAGGAGGAAAAGGCGTATGTGGACAGAGCCCAGGAACCAAACAATCCTGAAACTAAGTCTCAGCTCAGATTCATTTTCAGGTTTTCCTTTACAATGTCTCATCTGCTATATATTACGAGGGGTGGAGGAATTAATTTATACAAGGCCCAAGATATAGATTAACTGCGCTCTGATTACAGGCAGCATCTGGCATTTAAAGAACAGTAGCTCTACCTACCAATTGGTAAAGCCCTGATTGAAAGGATACTATCTGAAACAAAAACTAAGCCATGGTGTAATAGTTGGGCACAGAAGGCAGAGAAGTATGTCTTTGCCATAGCAGGGGTTTTAATTTTAAGTTCTTGAACATTTCTTTCTTTGTTACTGCCTTGCTTGAGACAACCACTTTCCTCTGTTTGTCCATCTGCAATTTTGCAGAGAAAGAAAACCGATCAGCAGCTTTTCTTTCATCACATACTTCACATGAAACGAACTTCACTGAATTCTCCTAGCACATACAATGTCCCTGCTGCTGCAAGATAAAATGTGTCACTGCTCCATCTGCTACTCATTTGCTGTATGGCAACATGCTGCTGAGCAGAATATTCTGAAAAAGAAGAAACTGTGCAGCTCAACAGATCTGGCTTTGACAGAGCTAGGGCCAGGTCTCATTAATCATTTTGCTGTGCTGCTTACAGTACCTGGTGGAACATTAGGACTGCCTCCTCGATTCAATATTTCATGGTACCGTCATACAGTAGTGAGACAACTCTTCATTTGGTGCAGGAATGGAGAAGCAGAGGCAGCAGGAGGTTCTCAATGCTAAATGATTCCTTATTTCAGTATTGCTCTGATATTCATAGGCAAGAGTCCTTAGTTTTGGGGCAAGGAATGATGACAATCCAGGTGCAGAACATACCCAGTTTTCACTCTCCTCCATACTGTGATAAAGCTGTATCAGAAGATGCTGAAATTGTAAGACACACAGTACTGAGGCACTGCCAGCTACTTTGGATTCCTGCTCAGTGCCTGCTTACCAAGGGGAAGTCTTACCCCGTGTTTTGGAGGAATAAACTGCCCCTCAACATCAGCCACGGGGCAAAATTCAGAGGAACATGGTGTTGTGGTGTAGGCCCCGCTTCC
>VZSC01006074.1:115657-191091 GCA_013398225.1 Steatornis caripensis | reverse complement strand
CCATTCACTGTGACAGTTGCACCTAAGCACCACTCTGACCCAATTCCCTTTCACAGTCCCTTCACACAGTAAGTAATAGAGTGAATCTTGCCATCGAATTCTGTAAAGTCGCGCTTTTTACAAACTCATATTAAAAATCACCTTTCCCTCATATCTTTGGTGGTGATTCTTTGAGCGACCGTTAAACCTTAACCACTCTCCCCCGTGACACATGGCAAGAGGTGTGCAACCTCTGGCCACACTCAGTGGAGGCTTCCCACTATGGACAGAGACTGTGCAGGAGACTGGATGGACCCATCACTATTCTAGCAACAGCCAGGGAAATCTGGGGATCAGCTCTGCCCCAGAGAAGAAATGCTTGCTTTCTTCTCTGGGCTTGCCCTGCTGGGGGCCGATTCACTAATGGAGGTAGGTAAACCTAAAGAAGCTGGGGTGTCCTATCATCTCTCTGTCAGGCACACAGGCTCTATTAACATCACCTGCAACATGAAACATCCTACATCACCCTAAATAGCCCCGACTGAAATCAGCCCCATCAATGTCTCATTGGCTTGGATTTTAAGAAATGACTACAACACCTGCATCTCCTCCCTTCTCACACCCTCCTCAGCACTGGGGACATGTAGGGTCCTGCTTTCCTCCATCAGTCCAGCAGTTCTCTTACTCAATCCTCCTTGTTCTTCTCTTAATCCTCCTTGTTCTCACCACAGCACCCTGCCTCCTCACAGCCTCACCACCCTTGGGTGTCCTGAGATGTCTGAACCTACAGAGCCCTTACTCAGAACCAAGCAGTGTAAGAGAATTTCCTTCTCCTCAGAGAGCAGATTGGAGAAGCAAAATAAATGCCTTTTCCATTCAGGTCATTCAAGTCTGACTGACTTTCCAGCCAGCTGCATCTGAGCAAAGACTGCTCCATGACTTAGAGCCTGGGGAGGCCTCCGGTATGCCAGGAGCTCTTAACCTGTTTTTCCCCGCAGAGGCAACAATACACCCAGGGCTGTGTCCTCTTTATATCGAATTAACTGGAAGCCACACGTTTAAATAAAAGATTCCTAAAAATATACTTAAACAGACATTTTAAATTAAGATTTAAAAACAAAAAAGTCAATCTCTAAAGCATACATTTTTTCAAAAACATAAATTATTTTTCAAGATAGTTGAGGAAGTAATGATTATTTGTACTTCGTTTTCGTTTTTCAAACCCAGATGCAACCAAAGAAACGCCTGATCTCTATTGAATTACAATCTGCCTTTGAACTCTTAATGTACAACTCTTTCCTGTACATTACATAAATAATGTTATTATAGTACATGCCCAGTCACAAAGGATACACAGACAGATACAAGAAACGTGAAGAATCTGAAAGCAAAGCGATAAGATTTTTCAAGGCAGAAACACATTTTACTACTTAACCATTGCCTAAGGATAACACTATTTGAAGCACAAAGACATGCAGCTCCTCAAGTTTGATGAAAAGGTTACTAAAAAAGAAGATAAGAAGAAATTATGACACTTCCCCTCACTCTTTCTGATTTGAGTCAGAGGAGAAACCAAACATGCCTAAAGTGGAAGCAAGGCAGCTGCCTTAAGATACTTTCTGAAATCCGAGTTTTTTCTGAAAACCTATGTGGTAAAGTTATAGTTGAAGTCGATAACACAGGATCCTCAAATTTAAAAAGTCAAGTTTCTACGACACCTAGTAAAGAAGAGCCCTAAAGGGGAATTGTCAAAGAGAAGCTATTACAGTACACTACAATTTCATTACAAACCTGACGATCTGACAAAGGCAAACATCCCTCACCAACAGAGAAGTGTGAATAACTGATCTTTTTAGATCGGTGGTTCAGCTGGGGAGAGAAAAATAATTTAGGTAGACCTAAAGCAATTTATTTAAAAAAATATTTTTACATATATATAAATGTGTATGTGTATACATATTCAATAAATAGTAACAATTCATTTTGTCTTGAACTACTCATTTCAACCCCAAATGATTTTGTTTCACTTTGCAGTATTCCAAAAAACAGCAAAGACTAGAAGTTGCCAGCTGCACACTATCACAAAAACAGCAAGACATCATATCTGCTAATTCAGCCAGGGAAAGAAAAATCTAGAGAGAAAAGAAAAATCTGGAGACATAACCTTTTTCTACCCAGCTCAGAAGAGGATTTCAAATCTGTTTATCAGAATAGTTTTTTAAGCACCGAGATCTCTCTGGATCAACTCGGTTCTGTTGAAGTTGGTCCACTTGGTAATCAACACTGGAAATTATTCCTCAAGTCTGCAACATTGTTTTTAAACAAAAATCAGGCATTATATGCAATCTCCTATTGTAGTTGTTCTTCTCTTTATGAAATATTTATGTACCTCTTAGAGGTAGGGTGTATGGTGACTTTTATAGCTCAGAAGTTCAAGCATTCACATGGCATACAAGAACCATCCAAGGTATTGTACCATAGCTACAGTAAACACCAGGCTTGAAAAACTGGGCCTAATTCTAATCAGAACTTCCCAGCTTGAAAATTCCCTTTAGTTAAATTTAGCTTGATTCAAAGCAAAATATCTGTGCATAAATCCCAACCTTGTGAAATGGCCCCACTGCTGTCACTGTGTATGGAGTTGCTGCAGGACAAAGGAATCTCCATCTTGATCCAGAATCAGGACCACAAGCCTGTTTTGCAGGGCCTTGCCATCCCAAAAGCAACCTTGGCCACAGCTGGAAGTTAGCTATACCCTCCAGTGAGGGCAATACCGTAAAGCTAGTCTCCTTGTCCTAGATCTCATGACTGCCTCACTATGCTGCTTCCAGCTCTTCTGCAGTCATACTGTGATTTAACTGGCTCCTTCAAACCCTCCAAGGCAGCAACCACCTGAAAACTCCAAGACCCCATCAGAAGGCAGGAGATAAGGCTAACCCTGGTACATTGAACTAACCAGGGCAAACAAATAAAGCTGCTCTGCAAGTCCTAATTGCTCATTACCAAGATGCAAAGGAGAGCAAATCTGGATGGCCGAAAGCAGCAATCTCTTGTTACTATTCCTCCAAGCAATCACCCTTAGTCTTACCCGTGGTCAGCAATTACCACACCAGCCTCACCCACTGTGATGCTCCCCTGGGAGCTCATGTATGAGCCACGCTTTCAGCCATTGCAGACAACAGCAAAGTTTCTTGGCTGGCCACTCAGTGGTTTTTTACAGGGAAGGGATATTTTGTAAAAGGAAGTCTTTCAAAAGTAGGAATAATTAAGGATATTTATAAAAATAACCAGAATCCTTCCCCAAAGCATTCTGAATAAGACACTCCCAACAGCCTTAAGGTTAAATGTCAGCAATGCAAGTGTCAATGAAGCATTGAAAAGGCACACACCCCTCCAAAAGTAAAGGGTAACTTCATTCCTGATTACTTCAGTGGAGTGACAGCGAGTACATGGTTAAGTAAATATCCAGAGAACTACACACACTCGTAACACCCCAGAAGAATCAAGCATTGACAAGGTGGAATGAAGGTAAAGGAACTTCAATCAAATGTTGGAAGGATGAAAGTTACTGACAATTGGAAGCAGAGTTAGACAGTGAGAAAAGTTGGGCGACAGTAAAAATCCGTGATAATAACAACTTGCCAGCACTTCTGAAAGGATTTTAGGTTGATAGTGTGTTCTTGCACCAGCTCATGAATCCCGTGGTCTGTGAATTGTTTTCCCCACATTTAGTATGTGCTATTTGTTTCTTCTCCCCATCCTCAACCATTAATAATTTCTGGAGAAAGGCCTAATCTGTCTCTGCTGTCTTTCAAAACCCAGTGTCAGCTACAGACATCTCAATCGTTGCGATTTATAGCAAAGAAACATCTCACAAAGAATAAGATGGGCTTCTAAGGAATAAGACAGAGATGCCATGCTTTAGTTTAACAGATTTTCTGAGAACCATATACAACATACAGTAGCCTCAGCAGAGATCCGGGGCCAGCTGCATGGGTAACTATTGCTAACAGGAGCACTTCACTCACTTTATCAGCAGCCAGGCATAAATCTGGGAGACCTCTCTAAAAAAAAAAAAAACAGCTGGTGAACAGCTGTTTTCACTCTGGAAGTTAGTGGTGGGGTCTTTTTGTACGCAACCGATCAGCAATCCCAGCCAAGAACTTCCCCCAGAAAAAGATAACATATCTGTAGTGAAGGTTTTATTCTCTCAGACGTTACAAGCCCAGGATAGTGAGAGTTCACCTCCATGGAACCTGAAAATATGCTGTGCCTGACAGTGTTTAGGATCCTGTTTTCTTACCTGCAGAGGGCCCATCGACATTGCAACCTCTGCCAGAGATGGGCTGGGAAAAATCATTTCATGGGTAATGGACCCAACCAGCTCTGTAGCCGTGTCCTTGAGGACTTCCTGCCCCAGCAGTGAAAAATCTGTCACTTAGTAGCAGTACTGAATTCACAGAAAACTGTTTTTTTTCCTCCCATGTCTTTCTAAAAGTTCAAATTCTCATCTAGTCCTCAGAGCTGTAAGAGCTTTACAATCCAAGAGATAAACTCTTTCTTTTATACCTAATAGAGNACAAATAAAGCTGCTCTGCAAGTCCTAATTGCTCATTACCAAGATGCAAAGGAGAGCAAATCTGGATGGCCGAAAGCAGCAATCTCTTGTTACTATTCCTCCAAGCAATCACCCTTAGTCTTACCCGTGGTCAGCAATTACCATACCAGCCTCACCCACTGTGATGCTCCCCTGGGAGCTCATGTATGAGCCACGCTTTCAGCCATTGCAGACAACAGCAAAGTTTCTTGGCTGGCCACTCAGTGGTTTTTTACAGGGAAGGGATATTTTGTAAAAGGAAGTCTTTCAAAAGTAGGAATAATTAAGGATATTTATAAAAATAACCAGAATCCTTCCCCAAAGCATTCTGAATAAGACACTCCCAACAGCCTTAAGGTTAAATGTCAGCAATGCAAGTGTCAATGAAGCATTGAAAAGGCACACACCCCTCCAAAAGTAAAGGGTAACTTCATTCCTGATTACTTCAGTGGAGTGACAGCGAGTACATGGTTAAGTAAATATCCAGAGAACTACACACACTCGTAACACCCCAGAAGAATCAAGCATTGACAAGGTGGAATGAAGGTAAAGGAACTTCAATCAAATGTTGGAAGGATGAAAGTTACTGACAATTGGAAGCAGAGTTAGACAGTGAGAAAAGTTGGGCGACAGTAAACATCAGTGATAATAGCAACTTGCCAGCACTTCTGAAAGGATTTTAGGTTGAGAGTGTGTTCTTGCACCAGCTCATGAATCCCGTGGTCTGTGAATTGTTTCCCCCACATTTAGTATGTGCTATTTGTTTCTTCTCCCCATCCTCAACCATTAATAATTTCTGGAGAAAGGCCTAATCTGTCTCTGCTGTCTTTCAAAACCCAGTGTCAGCTACAGACATCTCAATGGTTGCGATTTATAGCAAAGAAACATCTCACAAAGAATAAGATGGGCTTCTAAGGAATAAGACAGAGATGCCATGCTTTAGTTTAACAGATTTTCTGAGAACCATATACAACATACAGTAGCCTCAGCAGAGATCCGGGGCCAGCTGCATGGGTAACTATTGCTAACAGGAGCACTTCACTCACTTTATCAGCAGCCAGGCATAAATCTGGGAGACCTCTCTAAAAAAAAAAAAAACAGCTGGTGAACAGCTGTTTTCACTCTGGAAGTTAGTGGTGGGGTCTTTTTGTACGCAACCGATCAGCAATCCCAGCCAAGAACTTCCCCCAGAAAAAGATAACATATCTGTAGTGAAGGTTTTATTCTCTCAGACGTTACAAGCCCAGGATAGTGAGAGTTCACCTCCATGGAACCTGAAAATATGCTGTGCCTGACAGTGTTTAGGATCCTGTTTTCTTACCTGCAGAGGGCCCATCGACATTGCAACCTCTGCCAGAGATGGGCTGGGAAAAATCATTTCATGGGTAATGGACCCAACCAGCTCTGTAGCCGTGTCCTTGAGGACTTCCTGCCCCAGCAGTGAAAAATCTGTCACTTAGTAGCAGTACTGAATTCACAGAAAACTGTTTTTTTTCCTCCCATGTCTTTCTAAAAGTTCAAATTCTCATCTAGTCCTCAGAGCTGTAAGAGCTTTACAATCCAAGAGATAAACTCTTTCTTTTATACCTAATAGAGTTGGCTTCCAAACCTCACAAGCACACTCATAAGTCTATTTGTTCCTCATCCTTCCCAGCTGGGATACATTGATCTGCTAATCTTTCAAGCTTGCAGCAGTCAAGGTAACACAACTGTACTTTCACCTAACTTATCACGCTCCTTTTGCCTTGGCCACAGCTTACATCAGCTTTCTTCCTACCTTCCTGCTCTGTCCCTTGGGTCCTCGAGTCATCCTACAGGATCTCATTAGCTTAATAACTTTAGAGAAAAAGGATTCTGTTCTTGCAGGTTGTGCTGGAGTCTCCCTGGTTACACAGACCTCCCTGAAAACCTGGACTCGCAGAGGAAAACCCAGCCATGACATGGAGCTTCAGCTTAAATAAAGGAGAACAGCCAGTTGAATTAGTAACATGTCTAACATACTTTTGTCCAGGCCATCACATATTGCAGTTTTCCAGCAGGAACGGCTGTAGTTTATGTCTGGATTTCAACCCCAGAAATATCTCCAGCTCAGCTGCCACATGTCCACACATTCCTACCAGAGCCACTGAGCCACATGCTAAGCTGTGCAGAATGCACTGAAGTCCAGTCTTTTGTATGTCAGTAAGTCTGTCAGGCCTCAAATTTTGCTTGCTGTGCCTGCAAAGGATCTCTGTTCAAGAGAAACGACTGCATCCTGATGCTACATGAAAATGCCTCGTGTGCACACAAACCACAGGCTCTGGAGGGTGAGAGTCTCCTTGCTGCTGTGGGGCTGAAAGGGCCAGTGCTCCACCAGGAGCTTTGTGCAACAGCACAGGCAGAGTCGTCACTGTCTGCTCTGCTTGCTTCCTGCCCTAGGCAACCACACGTCGTGCCTGTGCCTGGGGCCAGACCTTAGCAAGTCCCTTCCAGGTCTGGTTCTGTTCCTCTCTTCTCGCAAACTTGTGAAGAAGTGAAATCTCAGCTGTCGGGGGGATTGGCGAGAGGAGCAGGGTTTCTAGGTGAGANTCTAAATTCTGGTCCTGTCCCCTTACACAAGAAGAACTCCTACTGACTCCCCATGAAAAGATTTGCTTGAGTGAGAGTTTAATGTAATGATTTAACATAATGTAAATGGAGCCATTAGTACCTGTAACTAACACTGGAAATAAAGTTAAGTGCTCATCGAGCTCATAATTTCAAATTAAAAGGAAAAGCAAACATGTTTTTAGAAAAATAATTCATAACTCATTGCTTATATCTTTGCTTTCTGTTAAAATACTTTTGTGTTTTACATCCATTTCAGTTTCGCGACACCAATAAATCAATTTTTTTCTGTAACCTGAGTATATACGCTTGCTATATATACAGCGTCCTTTGGCAATATGTAATAAATTGCACTTGGTAGGTGTAATACCATTAATTTTTTTTCCTTTTTGAAGATATATTTATTTCTGTACTTCTTGTACTGATCCTTCAAAACCTATAATTAAGCCTCTGTTGGATGTAAATGTACCAAGATATTTATTGTAGAGGAGCAATCCAAATACTTTACATAAGCAGGGATTAATATGCCTATTATGAGCCATTAGTTGGCCTGGGAATAAACTTGCAAGATGGGAAGAATTTTGGCTCTTATTCAACTTGAACTTAATATACTTATTTTCAGCATAAGCCCAAGTTCCCTGCAGAACTAGAACCGAAGTTGTTCACCAGATTAGGGGCATGAAATCCAGCATCTTGAAGGATCAAACTCTCACAGATAAACGATGGTCTTGTGGCAAGTACTGTGATGTGTGAATAATCACGTGTCACAAGCAGAGTAAAGCCAGAGTTCTATTATAACCCAAAATCCAAAGCAATTCAGACTGAACTCCTACAGGGGCTAGGTCTATTTATGAAATATGGCCTTCTTCCTAAGTTCCTCAGAAGTTAGCTTTGCTTTGTGTGGCTTGGATTTCGAAGAATTGCCCCTGTTTCTTACGTCCCTCCATAAGCAAGTAGCTCTTCTCAGGCAAGACGTAAGTGGTGAGACACTCACTCCTTGTTCCCTTTGCTAACTAAAAGATCGTCATGCTAAGCCAGAGCTGTACGGAGCATAATTCTGTAGAATTCATTCAACACACATGAATTATGCATTCCAGCTGAGGCAAATGAAGCTTTAGAAGCCTCCAAAGACCTCATGTGCAAGAAAAGGATGAAGTCAGCACTGCAGGAGTTACAGCTGAACTGCAGTTCTGGAACCCAACAGTGTCTGCATTCTTAGGATTAGCTGTATGTACTACTTAGCTTGCTCCAACAAGTCCAAGAACATACCTAAATCACTGACAGTGTTACCTGTCTTTAAAAATAAAAGCTATCCATGCTGCAAGCTCACAAACTTGAATGCAACATTTTTCAGCTCCACATGAGCTGTTACCATATTCCAGCACCAGGGAAAATACCGAAAGTCATGTTAGTGACTGAACAGCTGTGAAGCTGGGTAGTCAAGGAGATCCAGGAACACACCAAGATTGTCTTTGGGGCTAGAGAGCACTGGCTGCATTGCAATTCAGCTCTGAGTGTTTTATTTGGTTTTATTGATATTTTGGTATGTTCCTCAATATCATTGTATTCAGCTTTTGTTGAACTATATATGCTATTGCTCCCTGTTCGATTCATCTACAACTGAGCAAGAGACTCAGAAGAAGGGAAAGACTAAAATGAGAGAGTTGTGATGTTGGAACATTACAATGCACAAAGTGTCATCACATAATTATTACAAGAAATACTTGTAAAAACCACAAAGTTAATATAAAGATTTTCTTAGTTGTAAAGAAACAGCATGAAGTTAACACCTGGTTTCATTATATGCATGTCAACCTGCTTTCAAGATAAGTAACAGCATTCACGTAAACCATTTAATATAAAAGCAATCACACAGAGACATATAAATCCAATTGATCCTGAGGTTTTAATTTAACATTTAGATTGCAATTTTAGCTGTTTAAATTGGGCATCAAAAATAAATAACAACCAAACATCAATGCTTACTTTAGATTTGGTTTAATCTTCAAGAGATATATAGCCTGGCAGAGGTGGTCAACAATTTGGGACTCATTGCAAAAGTACCTTCAAAATTCAGAGGTTCTGTAGTTTGAAGAATTGTCTCCAGTTCATGGGAAATTAAATTATGGCTTCCACTTCTTCCCTCTTTATATTTGTGTGAATTTCTTAAGCTTCCAGGATTAAGAAACTCTAAATATTCTTAGAAGTTGTCTCCCAGGAGGAAAATTCAGAAAACTAAAGAGATAAATCAAAAAAGAGGTCCCAGGCCTCAATCAAACAAAAGCTTCAGACATCCTCCACTATTCAGTTTGGACTGACATTCAGAGTATTAAGACCATAGTCAAGATGGAGACATTAGTATAACAGCCAAGCAAGGACAGGCCTGGACAAGAAAGGAGACACCCCATCACTGGGACAGGGCTTGCACCATTCTTTGATTTCAACTATAGATCTTATTGTTCCATCCTCAGGTAAATGCTGAGCATCAAGAAATGACAGAAAATCCAAGTGAGACCTAGAGCTATGGCCTTTGTCTTCAGGTCCTTAGTAGGTTCAGCCCTCCACTCAAGGAGAACTAATTTAATTAACCCAGTGGGCAGACAGTGGGATGAGAGAGACAAGTGCTTCTGACTACTTGTCAGAAGGGTGACACTGGAGGTGTCAGGCATGCCTCCGTTCTTGAGGCATATCATAATATGGCTTAAAACCACAGAGGATGGCAGTAACAGTGAATTGGGTGGACCCAATCCCTGTTTATATTCCTCTTTATTACATTCTTTAGGGATGCTATATTCAGCATCATCTTACCCCTCCTAGAGACTTTTCCATGGGAAGGATGACCAGTCAATAAAAAAAGAAACAGAACATATGTTACCTCAGCATTTACCCCCAGAAAGGCAATTCCTACTCCTACTCTCATCTCATCTCTCAGACTCCCACCTCCAGCGACAACATCCTCATAGCTTCGTCTCCTCCTTTGGTCCTTCTTTGAGAATAATCCCTATTTCCTGTAACTACATTGTTATTTCAAGAGAGTCCACTTTCCATCTAGTCCCCCTGCTTCTGCTGTGAGCTTTAGCTCACTCCAACTTGAGACAACATCTTCCATATTCCGTTACAAAAAAAGAGAGTAATCTCCAACATTTGGTTTTCTCATTTACTGTGTTTTGACTACACCACATTGGATTTCTATGATAGAGCCAGTGAAGAGATCCAGGGAAAGTTACATCAGATATTAGTAATGTCATACTTAGCAATTCTTCATTATTAAAATTCTATATTCAAAAAAGCCTCCCACCTTATACCTTAATCAGAGAAGAGATTTTATTTGCCTCCCCAAAGGCACCTTGAATGTTTGTTTACAAATTCTAACTTTTCAATAAAACACCCTTCTCCCTAAAAAAAACCCAAAACCTTCTCTCATATAAATAAAGCTTATTTTCAGTGGTTTTGTTAAGTAACCTCAAATTAGTGACTTGTATACTGGCATAACACTTAACTGTATCCTGCTCCTACACACCCTGGCTCTAATATTTCTGTCCTGATGCTTACTGTAAAATTCTTTTCTCCAATTGAATAACTCAACAAATTGCTGTGATGTACATAACACAGGTAATAAAGAGCTGGCAAACTTCACATTCATATTCAGGTAGCCAGCTATCTCATAAGCTTTTGTTTCACAATGACTGATAGACCATTATTAACAAGCAGAAAAAGATGCTGTAGCAAGTCATTTAGTCCAATTCCACTCATCGCTTATATTCATTGAGGAAAGACGAAGATCCATGGAGCAGAGCTTGTCCATAAATAAGACTGCTTATATGAGATTAGAAAGCCCTCATTAACACAAAGCAAGCCATGTAATTGCAAAACAAGCAATCAGAAGAGAAACTTCTGCATGTGTGTTCTTGCACTGGAATCTTTGCAAATGGAACGACAATCATCCTTGAAGCCTGAGCTCTCCTGAAAAGAGTCATAACTCACCACCTCCATGGAATGTTTTTTACAACTGCCCAGTTAGGCGAGATGTTACAATAAGGCCAGTCAATAAAATCTGCCATGACAACAAATGGTTGAACCTATTCTGAAAGTTTGGGTAGCTCTTCAAACATTTTAATCAATTTTGTTTGTTTAGCAGATGTATCGTTTTCCTTCTATTGACAAACTTGGCCTGTTCATGCTACCAATCTGCACTGGGCAAAACACCCCCACCTCCATGCAGAGGTGGAATGAAGCAAACTGGAGATAATATGAACAGCACCAGCAGTAACTTAGAGGGGCCAGCCTGGCAGAGGCACAAGTGGCTGTGCATCCAATCTTCTCATGGCTCCTAATTATCCTGTTATGCTGTGCCTTGCTGTCACTAAGCATCAAACATAGTCCTAGTAAAAACACTTCTCACATAGGATCGGAGGCAAATGGTCTGAATTTGCACACTACGTTTTTATTTTATTTTACAGTTCCTTCACACCTCATTTCAGTACCACTTGTGTATTTCTGTTACTGCTCTTGGAGCTACATTGTCCCTGTGTGATGCTACAGCATCTAAGAATGATCTGTTTGCTCAGCCTCAGGCCCTTAACTTTGGGAAACAGTCAGATCTATTTGATGCACTAGCTAAGCATTGTACTTCTGAAGTCTGCATTAAAAAAATTTATGGAAATCCCATTTGCAACGTATTCAGTGCCAAGTGCTTATACACAGAAGAACAAGCAGATATTGGCCTAAATCTTGGCACACTGGAAGCTGAGATACTCACATACGTTCTGAGCTTGTGACACTGGATTTAGCTAGTGGGGAAAAGCTCAGGAATAAGCTCATGAATTTAGGTCTTTGCCTGGTCACGGTCATAGTCAGACACTGTATTTCTCTCTGCGCAAATGAGTCCTTATTTGCTCACCCAGAAACTTGAAGGGAAAGTTTACTATGCTGGATATTTCAGTCTATTTGACTAAAGCAGACACACGAATTTCAGATGAGCCAGAATCTTCTGTATTGGCTCTTTCTTACCAGTCTGTACTTCATTTCTGATGTGGACTACACAGAATTTTCACTGTTCTTACTATTTTTTCCTTCAAAATTGCAAGTTCTAATGAAAGAATCAGCATGAGAAAGGAAGTGTCCACTAAATTTTGTATCTAATTTTCAGCCACAGATAAGTTCATTGTTCAAGACTGCTAATACCGTCTGTAATCCATGGGCTAGGGCAGTCAGGTGGCAGACTGTGGCAGAGCTAAGAATGTATCCAGACCACTAGTTCACATTCAAACTGCAATACCTTAATTTTTGCTAGAATTTTACCTTGGGTTAACAGTATAAAACATCCCAGTTTTCCTCAAAAAAGTAAGGCTGTGAGGAAAGGTACTCTTATCTAAGCTCTTCACAGTGATTCTTCAGGGAGAAAAATGCTTAGAAAGGGAGAACTAGAAAACAGCTGGTCCTTTTACTCTAAGACATGGAATCAAAACTACTGCAGCCATGGCTGAGGATGCAGTACTAGAGGGGAGTGATCCTACCTTCTTTTGTGTGAACCTCCCAGCCAAGCACCTTATTGTTACGCCAGGATGGTTGGTGATAGCTGCAGCTCCCTGTGCTCTTTACAGCTTTCTGCATCTCCACTACTTAGAGACAGAACAGTCCCTTCTTTCCCCAGAGAAGAGAGTCTACAGTCTCTGTGCATAAATGGGACAACGAAGAGCTGGCTTGTTTACTGCGGGCTAACAGCGGCTTCAGGCTGGCACTGGCCCTACTCTCACAGGCTGCCTTACATGTATAACCAGTCAAGCCCTCAGAAGATGCCCATTATTGCGGAGTCTGGAGAACAGCTGATTTCAGTAAGTAGCAGAGCTTTTAGAACAGAAAATCCTCATCAGCACAACCCTGCATTGCTGGAAGATAACATCTCTTTTACCTGAAAGACAGACTTACACAGTTCTGTCTTTCTAGTGACACTAATGAGTTACTGTTCTGGGGATAGATCACTCGGATCCCTCCAGCTGGCTTGCTTTAAGCTGTCAACTGCTGGCTGCACCATAACTCCCTACTACTGAGTTAAATCCTCCAGAGTAGCACATTCTCTCTGCACTATGCTTCTTCTTTCTGCTTCCACTCTCCTCATATCTTAAGTTTATTCTCTAAATTTAGACCAACCACAGATCAGGCCATGAAGTGTCAGAGAGATCCTTAAATATGAATTCATTTTCTTCCTCCCACATAACCCTCACCTGCCATCACCTCCCTGAATATAGTTACCTTGTCTCTGTCTTCTCAATCCTTTACTCACACTTTCATCTTTTACAGGCTTAGTAAGATGCAGGTCTACTTTGAAATGTGGCTCCTAAAGTTTTTAGTAAGATTTCATGCTTATTGTCTCTGAGTGAATCCTTATCAGACATGTTCAGTTCATAAGGGGGTGGGGGGAAGAGAACCAAACTTAGCAAAGTTTCTGCCAGTTCGAGTTTGGCTGCTATCCTGCCTTCCTCAAAAGGTTCTGTAGGATGATGTGTGCATTTTGAACAGCTCCCTGCAGAAAAAGTACCACTGTTCCCTAAACTTGTCCACAGGACTAGCAGGGCCAAAATCTGATCCAAAGTAAGTGATCACTAAAGCCATTGGATCTGATTCCCTAGGCACAGGGAACAGATCAAGTGCTCATAATAGTCATGCATTTACCAAAGTCTTCATGCTTTAAATTCTCAGGACCTAAGACTTCTGTTTCACCCAGTGATTCAGCTGAGACTAGCTCCTAATCCCATCCACCTTCCTGCCCTTTCAATGATGTTACCAAAACTAGTGCTGATACTAAAAGCCTTCTATAGATAAACTCTAGCTTCCATATCTGGTATCTGCCTCTTTCCTCAGCTTGCTTTCTCTGCTCTTCCTTATCTTCTGTGTGTCATCTTCCATCAGTGGAAGCTACTGTTTTACTGGTACTGCCTGCTAAACTGCCTTCCAAGTCATTGTGCAAAGCTGTAGGAGAGCAGCCAATGTACAAAGTTTTCACGGATCTTCATGTGAAAACTTAGCTCTTTTTTTGCAATGCTTTTGCAATGCTTTTGCAAAAGAGGTCAGTGGATGATTCTGAACATGAGATCATGATCTCATGAGATGCAAGTTCTTCATATTGCCAAGCTGAAAACAGTTTTCCAAGCCACTGAGAACTAACCAAATTGGACCAAAACAAGAACTGCACAAGAGTCTCAGGGAAGAGAGAAGCAAGTGGCTTGAAGGTTCTGTGGTGTGCAACTATGTGCATGGACTGTTTTGGGCTCAATGGTAAGGACATGATTCACTAAGTGAGCTTTCCTTGGGGATAAAAGAAGGACAACACAGGCTGATACAAAGCTATAAAGAGCTCTAGAGGCATATGGATACTGAAACATCAGGCACTGATGACTGGCAAGATTGAAGTTATCAGCAGTGTGAACAAATGAGAAGAAAAACAAAGGGGTAAAATAAAATAAAATATAATGCAAGACATTCAGACAAATAAGAAGTTCAAGTCCAGAAGGCACACGGGGTGCTATGAGCGAAGCAGCCTGAATGGCTCAGAGGGATACAGCAGCCAGGCTAATTTATCGAGATAGCAAAATGACATTTTCTAAAACAAGTTAAATTAATTATTTGCCTCAGTGCTCCCAAAGGAGAAAAGAAGCTGACAGAAAATGACATGTCTTATAATTCTCAGCATGACAAGGAGGAGAACTAGCAGAGATGCAAGGGTTGAGGCCTATATATCCCTCCTGTGTTATGTGGCTGCCTAGGGCAAACCCTTTAGTTGATGAATACAGACAACATACCAATGACATGCCAGCAGTGCTCTGCAATGGGGACGGTTCTGTTTGATCGTTTTCCTGAAGCTGAAGACAATCTCTAGGTCTGACTCTCCTTTGCCACAGCCTTCATGTCTTCATTTCTACCTGCACAAAGTGACTATGAAATTCTTCCATATAAGGATTCTCCTTTTTTCTGGTGGCAGCTCAACACTCCCTGTTCACAGGTATAAATGTCTAGACCAAGTGCAAAGAAAAAATTCGGGCATGAACTCATGTCACTATTCATAAGGGAAACAGGTCAGAAGCCTTTTCCAAAGTCACGTGAAATTAACAGTGGGGAGACCTGGCCTTCATCAAATCAGGTGCAGCCCCTGTGAGCTCTTGCTGCCTTGCTGAAGGGCGAAGGGGTTGCTGGCTTCTTGATACCGAAGGAACCTCAATGTAAGAGAGATTTCCAGAAAAAAATAAAATTTAGATCATAGTTTTTCTCTCAGCATAAATGTTAGCTCCATTTTTTCCTTTTCATAACTCACTTTTATTACAAAATAGCTCCCCTTAGTGACTGAGGGTACCCATGCACATATCCTGTGCAATGTGTTACAACTGCTCTCTGCTGCCTAGAGACTACTCCCTGCCTCCAAGGACCTCACTCCATCTCCCAGTCTCCAACAAAGACAATAGCAATACTTCTATTGCAGGAAATTGCACCTGCAAGGACATGGTATCAGAGGATTTACTTAAGTATAACCAATTTACCAGAGCTAAAACTGGGGTAAACAAACTCATTTTGATTAATAAAGAGGGACACATCAACCCACCAAAAAGCAGAATGCAAAATTCTTTGTCCTGCTTTTCCAGATTTTAAGAACTACATTAATGTTCAAAGCTAGACATAAAAAGTATAAACAAGACCTGCATATACACTTGGCATTACTGGTTTTTTACTTTTCATAAGCATAGAAAGACTTTTGAATACTATGGTACATAGATAATGAGATTGCAAGGTATAATGTTATTTAGAGTCATTAAGAAGTGGAATTACAGACAAGCCTTATCAAGATCTGTTTAGCCATATAGGTAGAGACATCTTGAAGAAGTGATAACATACCTGCAGCGAAGCTCTTGGAAGCTCTAATAATCCAGAACTGTCTGTTCTTCTTACACAAGTCTGACCAATTCATTTGTCAGCTGCACATTTTCTGCCTACAGTGAAGAAAACCACATTTCATAGTATTATCATCATACACGATGCAAGCAGGCATAGTTATATATAGATAGATGAACTTGAGGGCAGGGGAGAGGGGAGGGAAATAATGGATAAGCTACACAATTCCATAAATATATTTAAGCAAAAGAGCCTGAAATGAAGCTGTTTGAATTCCCTCTTTTCAGACGTCAGTGAGTTGGAAGATCACAGCAATTGCTCACTTTAGACACACTTGAGAAGGTAATCAATAGAGAAGAGAGAGTAATAATGCAATTTAATTTAATATAAATAGACTAGGATAATAAATCTCTCTCCAAACTAAGAGATAAGTCCATTCCCATTATGTTTCATTCTATGCTTCCATATCAGTATGTGTGTGAGTCTCTGATGAGATATGAGAAGTGCAAAACTAAGCTACAGAAGTATGCATAGAATTACATGTGAAATGCTACAACTAACCAAGAGGTCATGCAAGACAAGGATAAATTTTTCCTGTTGACATTTTATACGTGTTCTTTTAGCTTTGCGGAAACTGAACTGCACTTAACTTCACATAGCAACCGACATACCTGAACCTGTGATATCTTAGAACGATGCATTTTGGAGCACCTGCAGCAAACCAGTAAGAGACAAGGACGTCATCACAATTCCAAGTGACTGGAAACAACCTTGATCAAAGCACTCATGTCAGCATGTAAATAATTACATACTCTGGCTTAGTCCAAAGCCTGCTGTCTTCACTGGAGGACTCTTGTTGAATCACATGTTCTGTGAGTATCAACACAATTTTTAAATTTGTCTCAACATACCAAATACAAACAACATTTTCTGGGCGTAGACTCTATTAGTTATGCTGAAGTTCTGCTCACAAACAAACAAAAGGGGAAATATTTTAGTGCAATGCAGAAAAATCTGCACTTACTGCTTGGGGGATGAGAAAAAGGAAACAAGTGCATCTTCAGTAGCCACAGGTTCCAAAATCCCGAAGTCCTAAGTAAGAAAACATGTTCATATACATATTACATTTCAGAACTGTGCTTACACCAGAGGCAAGTGAAGATGACTCCAATACGTATCAGAAGTTCACAGGTATAGGAAGGTACAGTAATCTCTAAAAAGGGATTACTCTAGGGCAGGCTAAGGAAGCAAAGAAGACGCACTTCAACTGCGCTATGTACAATATAAATCATTCTAATATAAAAGGATCATTCAGGAATGAAGAAAGTACACAAGACAGCTAGGGCATAATACAGGAACGTTGAAGTTATTGTTGGTTTAGAAGGTTTTAGGAAATAAGAAATTAAAATGCTACTCCAAAAACATGCTGGGCGATCCTGGGGTCCAACACATCCAGGTATCCCACAAGATCAGCAAAGCTTTGCACGCTCCTGGCTGTGGCAGAAGGTACAAAAAAATCATTGTCCAGGGAAGTGAGGTGGGTCCTGTTCCCAAAGAGCAAGAAGACTCTCTGAACTGACGCTGCTGCGCAAAAATAGCTCTCAGCACAAGATCAGCCGGATCCCAGGCTAATCAATAATTTCAGGATGGCAGTGCATAAGGGCATGTTGTGCTGGAGAGAAGAGGTGATCAATGCTTCACTATACTCTGGCACTCGATACGGGATGCTGCAGGATGCTTCTAGCTGCACGCATTAGAGTGTGGTGGTTTTTGCCACAACACAAAAGTCTCAGCAAAAAGCCAAGAGGAAACAGGGCCCTTGGGTAACTTACTGGTCTGTCAAAGATTTTTGCCTCTGACATCTTCTCGGAGCCCTGTGGCTGTTTCAGTTGCTTTGTGGCAAACCGACTCCCTAAAAACACAGTAACAAATTCTCGTCCTATCTGTGCCCCCCAGCTCCATCTTGTGGATAAGGCAATGGAAAGAATCACAGAATGGCTTGGGTCGGAAGGGACCTTTGAGGGCCATCTAGTCCAACCTCCCTGCAGTGAGTAGGGACATCTTCAGCCAGATCAGCTTGCTCAGAGCCCCGGCCAGCCTGACCTGGAATGTTTTCAGGGATGGGGCACCTACCACCTCTCTGGGCAACCTGTGCCAGTGTTTCACCACCCTCCGCAAAAAAAAATTTCTTCTTTATATCTAATCTGAATCTACCTTCTTTTAGTTTAAAACCGTTACCCCTTGTCGGATCACAACAGGCCCTGCTAAAAAGTCTGCCCCTATCTTTCTTATACGCCCACTTTGAGTACTGAAAGGCTGCAATAAGGTCTCCCTGGCGCCTTCTCCAGGCTGAACAATCCCAACTCTCTCAGCCTTTCCTCACAGGAGAGGTGTACCAGCCCTCTGAGCATTTTTGTGGCCTCCTCTGGACCCGCTGCAACAGGTCCATGTCTTTCTTGTGCTGAGGACTCCAGAGCCAGACACAGTACCGCAGGTGGGGTCTCACCAGAGCGGAGTAGAGGGGCAAAATCACCTGACTCAACCAGCTGGCCGCACAGCTTTTGATGCGGCCCAGGATATGGCTGGCTTTCTGGGCTGCAAGCGCACATTGCCGGTTCACATCCAGCTTTTCATCCACCAGCACCCCAAGTCCTTCTCAGCAGGGTTGCTCTCAATCCCTTCATCCACCATCCTGTACTGATACCGGGGTTGCCCCGAGTCATGTGCAAGACCTTGCACTTGGCCTCATTGAACCTCATGCCGTGGAAATGCCATGACTGATCCTGTTGTCTTGTTTCCAATGGGATCAAGGCACAAGCTATAAGAAAAGTAAACTGGGGCAGTAAAAACTGACCATCTTTTATATCTTCTTTGCCTTAAACACACAGGAATTAGGTTCTAGGTTCGGTCTTAACCTCAGGTCCCCTAGAATTTTTGTAGCTTTTCTTCCAAAGCTCTCCAAGAGACCTAGCTGTGCAGCTGGCTGAGAGGAGTTTCTGACAATGCACACTGAAAATGGGCACCAGAAAAAACAGCCAAAATAGCTCTAGTGAGTTTTACATACATCTCTGAGAGTATGACCAGCCCAGGAGAATCTTACTTCACCCAAGAGCAGAGAGAATCCCAATTCCAAGATGAGATGATGTAGCGGTAATACACTGGTATCTTGACCCTCTCTCTGGGATTTCCCCTTACAGAAACATCTTGGGTCACATCTTAAATACTTCTCTGCATCTTTCAAGTAAAGTGTCTGGTTCTGACCTGACACCAGTGCTGCAGGATTGCTGCTGGATCAGACAGTCTAGCTCTGTTTTGCCTGACTTTTGTCCAGCCTCACATCCACAGGTCATAAAGATAACACAGAGATGAGGAGAACCTGGCTGATGGTGCAGGGGACAGCACATAAACCAGCTGTCTCTTCCACAGCTGGGTTAGCGATGCTGTGTGGGCTCCTTTTAGCAAGCCAGAAAAACACATAGGGTGCAATCCTCCATAAACTGGTGCCAGTTTCCTGCAGGTAGGGCACAAGCTCCTTTCTCATAGTCACTTCTCTGGCCATTGCTGCATTTGGAGGACATTTCCTACATTCCCTTAAGGCATTAGCACTGATAGAAAGTGTTTATAATCCTCCTCACCAATCTTCCATTATTATCCCACAGCTTATTAGCAATTTTATTATCCAGGATGAAACAGGAACTCACTTGAAACGGCAGCTGCCAGCCACACTGGTAGGAGAGCAAACTGATGATAGTTAGCCAGGGGACTAGACCGCCCACCAAGGGAACCAGCACACAAGCACTTGTTTGTAAAGCATTGCCAAGCCACGGAGGGCAATGAAATAAATAAAGTGAGGCCTTGCACAACGAAAAACCACATTGTTCAGCATCCCGTCCCACACGGCTACTGCCCGCTTACTACAAGGTCAGTTTCCCTGAGCTGTGTGCCAAAACACAATTGGAGCGCCAAACTACTCTGACTTCATTATTCCTGTCTTTCCACTCCTTCCTTGTCAAATTTACTTCACTCTCATTAAACAGCTGCGTTTGCACACCATGACACTACCTAAAGTCTGGCTGTAAACATAACCCAGGTCCTGCAGTGGCAAAGGGTCCGAACCCCGGCAGGAAGGAAGGTATAGTTCCTAATTTCGGGCTGTACATCAGTCCAGTTCTCTGACAAGAATCCCCACCTGCAAGGGAAGATAATGCATCTGCCATACACCTGAGGGAGACTGCAAGATTTGACGTCTGATAAGATGAAAGGCAGTTCCTGGCATGAAGTGCTGTCTCAAAAGCACACAGTGCACATGTCATCAGATTACCTTTTGCAGCTGCCGTGCAGACAGCCAACTCAGTGCCAACAGTGGCAAACTGCAAGTTAAGAGAATTGCAATAGAGCGCTGGGTTGCATACTACTGTACCTTGGTCATAGCCAAGAACTCTCTCAGCAGAGTTCTTAGGCTAAAGGGCCCAAATTTCTGATGACAGAAGGAAAACAAGCCTGTTCACTAGAAGAGAGGACAACCAACTTTTGCTGGGGTCTCCAAATCCATCCCAAGTGTTCAAAACCAAAGGAAACCATTCACTAATTTGTGTTAACACTATCAGGGGACAGCAACTCTTCTGCCATTCTGTTCTTCAGGGATACGTTGCTGGTTTGCCTGTGGGGAGAGAGAAATACCTTATATTAGCAAGTTCAGCTACAGAAATCTTTCAGAGAAGCTGCTCTCCGTGGGATAGGAGCAGTTGCTCACTGGAGCAAACAAGGAATAAAACAGATTTCAGTTTTGTTCTAACCATCAATGAGGAGGCACCAAATCAAAATCTCATGTTTCTTTCTGATAAGAATATAGGGTTCTGATTCACAAGCACTTTCAGGCTGAGATGCAGCAGCTGAAGAGGTCAGGTATAAATCAGAAGTAAGGTTATCTCTTCAGCTGTTGCAGCCAGTTCCACACAGATTGTGAATTGGAGACTTTAGCCACTGCAGCTCCCAGTCTAGCATGTTCACAGGCTGGAATCAGTGGTGGTTTAAGTTACAAAACAGATGTGAACTGTGAGGTCTCAGGAACTGAACCATTGCCCGCTCTGCTGCAAGTGATGCAATCTCTGCAGTAGAGCAAGGGCTGGCTGAACGTATTACCCCACACCAATCAGCACAAATTGCTGGGGTCACACATCCTCAGCATCCTGGATTCCTGCAGCAAGTCAAAAGGATGCTGAGACTTTGACTACTCAGTCACCTTTGAAAATAAGTAGTGTCCTGAAATGCAGAGATTTTTGAAAATGGATTTGATATACATGCCATGCCTCTTGTGCTATCTACAGCCAGATGTTTCTGGGATTCAGAAGTTATTTCCTACCCTTTGTGTCTCTTTGGCTGGATGTACATTGGTTCACTCTCAGTCTGAGGTGTCACCTCTATAAGAGCTATTCATATGGTCCTGTTAAACGTTATATAATATTCACACCAGGATCCCACTAGACCAGTTATTTTCCCCCTTTTCCTCCGTGGACTTCCTGTAGAAACCAGATACAACACTGCTTGTACAGACTGAATAACACATTATTTAGATAGGGAAGGCATCAGAAGCTCCCTTCTTGTCCTCTGTCCATTCACTCCTGTTTTTTCATAGCTACTACTGATATTTGACGTCTGAAAGAAGCCAATTCCGGCTGCTTCCTGTACCCTGGGCTACTGCAGAAAACAGTAACAAAGTTTTTGGAGATGACCAAAGCTCCTGCAAGCACAAAACGCAGGCGCGCAACAGCAGCGGTGATTCTCTTAACGCTGCCGAAATGCAAGCGCACATGCGGAGCACGGCAACCTCCGGAGACGCCTGGGCTCTGGGACTACAACGCGGGTGGCGCACGGAGCTCCCGGCAGTCGCGCGCGCTGGCCGCGGCCGGAGGGCGACACCCCGCGGCCAGGCGGGCCCCGCGCCCCCGCCGCCGGGCACGGAGCTGGCACCCCGGGGAACGGGGCCGGGTGCCGCCCAGGCTGCGCTTCCCACAGCCAGCAACGCGCCTCGTCAAACGCAACGGCGGGAGCCTGGGCTGCCCGAGGGCTCCGTCGCGTGTTCCCCGGCACCACGAAGCTGACGGGGAAATCCACAGTGAGCTTTCATTATCCATCAAAGCCCTGGTACTAACTTCAGATCTTACAGCTCACTAATATCGGCACGGCCTTCGTGAGCTACGGAAAGCAGCCACCCGTGAGCACAGAGCACGTCTATGGAGAATCCCCCTCCATCCCTCTATCGCCCACCATCCAGCCAGGGTGACTCTTGCCCTCTCACTCCACAGCGCCCTCCCTTCACCATTTCTCTTAGCACTACTCATGTTATGGGAAGAAAAGTTGCCCAGCCTGGAAGTTAAAACAATCACGAACTTCAGTTGCCCCATGATGTTAGAAGAGTGGACTCTGATTTATTGGAAGCCATTCTCTGCCAGGCCAACAAATGATCCTTGTACAAATGATTCCTGTGCACATCTCCCAGGGAGGAATCAGGGAATTAGGAAAACCCACTGGTGAGACACAGCCCCTTTGCAGGGACTTCCCACCGAAGGAGGGAGCTTTCCTTCTCCCATACTATATATCCTGGGCAGGGCTGGCCTGCCAGGAAGCGTTTTGACTTCGGTGTTAGGTTTATGCCATGCATCTCTCAGTGGTCACTCAGCCAGCAAAGGATGGCACAGAGCCCTGGCTACAAATCTCCGTAATGCATCTGGACTCAAGACACAATGCTTAACAGAGGCAGGCTGGCTAGCGCGGATCAACTCCACTCCACTCACCTGGGGTGCAAGGTGGGCACACGCAGGGTGCCAAAAGCAAGTCATGTCTCTCAAGACATTCACTGTAACATTTACATGTGCAGAGGTTGTTCCAGCCCTCTGCCACTCCATCCCTCCACCTCCTGGACCTCCCCTGCACCCAAGCACAACCAATCTCAGCATCACTGTGAGTTGATAGGACTGGGCAGCTGAGCGCATGCTGCTGCGACCATTTCACAGCCCTTTGTGGGAAATCTGTCAGCATCAGTACGGTCAGGTTTGGGGAAGCACTATTTGTGTGCTGGCTTGCTTCCCTCCCAAACATCGTTCCAATCCAGAGGAGTGGGTGTGTTTTTGATTGGGGAGTATAGTTGGATTCTCTCTTAAAACGGCTTTCTGTGCAGGAATTTGTTCACCTTACTAATCTTGCAGAATAAAGTAGCCTCTGCAACTCTTGCACCCATCTTTTCAGTTGGCTCAAATAAAGCAAGCAAGCTTTGAGAACTTAAGCCCTTAATCATGAGGAACCCAAATGGCTTTTCAGGAAAATTCATTTTCTTGTCTATTTTGACAGAAAGTCTTGACATACAACTGAAGCGTTTGAGGGATCCATTTGATGGATGCTGCCACAACACTCAGCCTTTCCACACTGAAGATTAATTGCTCTTAGAAATAGGTAAATGTCATTCACCTAAGAACTGGGATCTCAGCTTCAATGGAATAAACAGACCTTTCCTGCATCTACTAACCACTGAAGCATTTCCTGGGCATAACAGACTCCATCAGTGCCAAAGAGAGAAGGTCACTGCACAAAGAGAATCTCAGAGCAGCAGCAGGTACTAGCAGTAGCCAGCTTTGCTCACACAGGTAAAATGACACCTCCTAGAGAGAATTCCTTTAACTCCCCCAGGTCTGGGATGAGTTATAATTGAGAAGAACAGAGTGACATTTATAAAACCACCACAGCAATGAAATTAACAGGGTTGCTCCTACACACAGCAGATTTGCAGAATCAGAACCACAATCAATGTCTTATTTGGAGAGAGTTCTGAAAGGGGTAAGTTATTTTTTTTAGTGCCCATCTCTCCGTTGTTATCTGCCCCTCATGTCTCAGCACTACTTCTGCATTCATCAGCAAGGCCAGTTAAAAATCGCCTGAACTGCCATTTGACCAAGTGCTTATCTGCACAACTGCACAACCCATACCATCAGTTAGGGAAAAACAATTTCCCCTGGCTACTAGAGACAGCCTAATTACCTAATCTGACAGGTTATTAATGGTTCGAGTCAACAAAAAGTATAATGGATGCTGATAAGCACAAGCTTCCTGGACATTTGGCACGTACAACCCGGCTAGAAATCACTGCTGTGAAAAGCTGCCACTGGCCACAGGACTAATTTGTCTGATCTCTCAGGGTTTCATTTAACAGGTCTATCAACATGATAAAGAGACAAACTAGTAAGTTTAGTCCATTAATGAGGATTGTGAAACAGCCTAACAGGATAAAAGATATTTATGTTGCAGGTTAATGTAAAAATAAATCTCTGCTTCATTTCTCTATAATTACACCACCTTCCCATTTTACAGTGCTATTTTGGGGACAAAAATCACATTATTGTCCATGCTAGAAAGGAGAGCCATACATGTAAGGGTTCACGGGGAAATAGGCAGCAAGAGTCAAGACAGAGACATTTTTTAAAGCTTTGTCAGCTCTCCCATAACTCAGCACAAGTGCAGCTCTGTTTCACGGGTCTGTTTTAAAGACCCAATTACTAGATTCACATGATCCCATCAGAATCGCTGCAGTTACTGATAGCAGTGCACATGTGTGTATCCTGAAGAGCTCCAAGCCAGAAAGCATACAAAAAGCAACTCATGCTATCAGTTATTTATTCTAATCTCAGGGTTTTCCAGACCACTCTTGTAACCATTCGGCACTTTTCTCCTGACCTGTAAATGCCTGGAGTTAGCAGGATTGAGATCACTTAAGGATGAAGAGAGAGAAACTGATTTGTCCCATAGGCTTCAACTTCCAGTTAGCACATTTCAACACTGACCGTCATTAGAACAACTGCATCACAAAAGCAAAGAGCAGCTCGCACCTCCAGCACCCATGAGACAGGTTTTTCCCAGAAAACTATTTAACTTTAACCTGGTCTATTGGCTTTTTTTTCCTTTAAATTAAGTAGAACATTTTTCTTTGTGTTTTGTTGCTCCAGTTCCCTGCGAGTTCTTTCATCCACCACTTCTGCATGTAGTCCACTTCTCAGTGTATGCAATGAAAGGGCTTAAGAGGGCTATTTGAGCAATCAATACTCCAGCAGATCTTACATATGTTTTAATACATGTCCCATCATTAGGTAAAACTTTACATCACTGAAGTATTTATCTCTGTATCTCTGCAGATCCCCACCAACATGACAGCAACACCTTGGAAAATTACGAGAGGAGATACCTACCCACTTAAGTGTATCCTAGATAATATGTGTGCCTGATAAGTAACATGAAGATATTTCAGTTCAGGATGTTCCACATTTACAATAGTTTGTAATCCCTGAAAATAAAAGTCCTGGTGGCTCACTCAATGCTTGCATCACTTAGAGCACTTTAGACCTAAAGCCCAGCTTCTAATCTAGATAAATCAACAATTGATCTCCTTGGATTTCTTTTTCTATGCCAGCAGTAAAACTACGGATATCAATATACTCGCCCGGCAGCAAACTCAAAATCTTTAAACCACAGCAAAGGCAAATGCAAAGCAGTTTTGATTGGAACCGCCAAGAGAGCCACATCAAAAATCACAGCCTTTCATTAATGTTAAAATCTTTCACCGCCTTCTCAAAATCACAATATATCTAGCTAACACCAATGGTTCATATCGTTCACAAGACTGTGGGCGATACTGGAGGTTGCAGACATTAAATGGATATAACTACAGGCAACAGAGAAGGCAAGTAATGATATAACCTGCAGGGTGTTATTAACCTCAGGTACCCCTGTTCAGGCACTGGCAAAAGGTGGCTTTCATGTTCTAACATCAGGCAAAACAAGTTGCTTCCCTCAAAAACACTCCATAGGAAATCTGAACACAGAAGGCTCAAGGAAAACAGTCCCTTGCTGCCAAGCAGGTCCACCTGGCCAAAATATTTCCCCAACAGGCAGCTCTGCTGCTTGAAATATGTTTTTACACCCTGGGCCACACATGTGAACACTGCAAAGGAAGCAGCTGATAATAAGGCAATTCAAAGACAGTCATCCCCTACCAAACACTGCAGATTTTTCTGAATGAGGTGAAAAAATGAGGCAGTGATGCCATCGTTGCTTAACACTTAAACTATTATTGGGCCAAAAAGCCAGTAATTCTATTGTGCTAGGTTCTGTATAAATGAGCTAGACCTGTCTCTCTTTTGTTATAATTGGGTAACACAAGTCATGAGCTGTAACCACTACATAACTAATCACCTGTCTGATGCTCCTCACTTGACTCTCAGTAGCTTCAGGATTAGGCTTTCTACCAGTTCATTACTACAGAGTATCTGGGAGTCCTGTGGAGGCTCTGGACACTCCCACACATATGCATGCATGCAATAATGCTGCAGCCCATTGCAAAGAGATAGAGCTTACTATGCACTGCCAGTGAAATGACCTTCAAAACAGGCTCCTGGATGCATTCTACTCCACTGTAAAGACAAAAAAAAAAAAAGTCAATTCTTCTGTAAGAGCATAAACATTTCCAGCAAAAAAGCATTATCAAAAATGGTATTATGAAGTCCAAGAAAATACAGCGTCTTTACACAGCATATAGTAACCTGCAGTAACCTGGGGTCTTGTTCTCTGTTGCTATTCCTTTTATCATTTCTACAGTAATAATGCACATAATTTCCACCTATGGGACAAGAATATTTGAACTTCTGTCTAAACGTTTTATACACTCTAAGGCCAAGAAAGCTAAGATGGCATAAAATGAATGCATTTTCTACTATTAGATTACAAACCTGTAGCAGACTCAAGAACACATAAAGGAAAAAATACACCAAGTGGCATGAAGATCTGCAGAAGGTGGCATAAAAACTTTAACCAGTATTAGGCAAACAGCCCTAAGCTGTTCTTTCACGTGCATATGTAAAAATCGATCAACAGAGCATATATGTAACTGTATTTCACCATTCTGCGTTCCCTGCCTGTTTGACAGCTACAATACAGTATAGCATTTAGCCTTGCTTTCAAAAGCTATTTGCTTCAGGGCTCTGTCCTGATCTCAGAAAACCTTTTATTTTCATGCCATTTGATGGAATGTCAAAACTCTCATTTAATTCTGTCACAAGATGCTAAGGAAAACGCAGACACTCGGCTTCCCTCAGTGTTACAAGCAGTTTTTCCCCAAACTTTCGCATTTCTACATCTACCACAAGAGGGAGCAAAGAGTTCACCATCCTCAAATTCTCCATTCCAAAGAACTGTAAGTAAGGAGCTCGGTGTTGTCATTACCTATGACAAAGTTCAGGTTTGGAGTTTACAATGCTTTTATACCGCACACAGGTCCTCAGACAATTAAAAGGGCCAGTTTTTTGCTTTGAGAAAGGTGTTGCCTCACATCCACACTGTGCAGAGCTCTCTTCAAAGCCAGCAGACCCTGCAGAGCTCGCCTGAGGGACACACACACAGAGTGATGCCACAGGCTGGTAAAATCACGACAATCCTGATGGAAAGAAACCTGCAGCTTCATCACAGCAGTGTGAATGGGATGCTTCGAAGAAATTGATATGTATTTCAAACTGTGTCGGATATGCGTGTGGTGGCAGGGGACAGATGAGGAAAACTACACCCTTCTGATTGCATGTACTGCTTTTAACTGCCATGTACAGTGTTTTCTCATTAAAATACCATCAGAAAAGAGCTTCCTTAAAAAAAAAAAAAACCTAAACTTCTTCCTCTGCAGCATACATGACCACAAAGAGGGAACAAGCTTTTGTATAGTAGGGTCTCCTTGGTCATTCCTTCCTTCTCTCTCTCTCCCCCCACCCCTACCAACTCCCCCACAATCATCAAAACTATTTTTAGGTTCTACTGTTATGAAACTGAATAGTTATAATGATCAGAAATTAATCTTAAATCCAGGCAGTTACAGATTGCTGCTGAAATATTATGACACCACTGTTAAAAGCAACAGCTAAAATCCCATTCCAGCAGAGCAATCAAGCAGGTGCTTAAGCCCACTGACTTCCAATCTATATTCTTCTAACTACACTGTTGTTACTACTAGCATCAAACACAGCAAGTTAAATATCCTTACACATTGCTGGACAAACATGGACTAAATCCAGATGCTGATTTTCAAGGAGGAGAGGAGAACTGAGCTTTCTGCCTCACACTTACCTTCTTGGATAAGGTTACTTGGCTGTAGTTACCCAACTCTCTGCTCAGATCCAGGCTGTATTTGTGCCGTCCATTCACAATTAGTTTCCAACAAGCAGATGAAGGGTTGCTCAGCTCAGGTCTTTGCTGCTTAATTGTTGCCTTTTGATAATTCACACCATTCCAATTCCACAAAGCTAATTACAAAGTAATTTTATACAGCCTTTGCTGTTCAGAACTGGTTCATAAAATAAAGAAACCAAGTGACTAAAACTGCCAGCATCTCTTCCATGCTTTCAGTCTGTGGAAGCAAGTCACAAACTCTTCACAATTTAAAACAACAAACAGGTGCCCTTTTGTTTCTAATATCTTTACCGAGTCCTGAGAGGACAGCTTGGCTGTAAACCACAGTTACCTCCCTTTGATATTGACAGCAGCTGTCACAAACACCATCAGTGGCAGACTCCAGGTGCTTGCTGTTACCAACCCTGCTACAGTTCAGAATGACACATTCTCAGTTGAACACAAACCACGCCTGATTCCCCTCACACTTGCACCATTATCAATCAGAAGCAGAACTGCTGCGGTCAGAAAGGTGTGCAATAAGCCCCCGTGCCCAGTCAGACTGCGTACCTCAATAAATCCAGCAGAAGGCATTCCCAAATCACAATTTTACCAAATGCAGGGCTCTCAAATCCTTAAAAAGACAAGAATGAGTTAGAGAAGTGATCCACAAAACAGTTCAGACACCTCAGTACAGCTAACTGTGTTTTGTAGTAAACTTCTCAGCTATTAAGGAATAGCCGTGAGCATGCAAGCAATCTACAGGAAATTTACTACTACAGACTTTTACCTGTTGACATGCTGCTTCACTTACAGTTTTGTCAGGAGAACAGATGCAGATGCTATGGATTTCTACAGTTATGCCTACTATAAAATTTTTAGTGTATTAAAGTGGGTGCATTAAAGGGATAGTCTGATAGTTCATCTCTCTATGCCTCAGCTCTCCACGTAAAATGATGGCAGCAGAGAAAAGTATTATAAAGAAAAAGGATGAAGCAGCAATCACTTACTCCGGTTGTGGAAGTGTGAGACAGAGACAACAGAGATTGCAGCAGAGCCTGCCTTGCACATTGCTAGGCAGTTCATGCTCTTCAAAGTTTAGTGACTTGAGTCCCTATCTGTAAACACTGAAGTGAGTTGGAACTACCCATAGCACCTGCAGTGTTCGAGAAGAGCTGGGTATCTCCACATCTGCATAAAGGAACCCCAGAGGACCTCAGACGGTACTGAAGAACACAACTGGTAAGACTCATTTCTAAAGTAGTCATGATAATTAACTCGCATACAGAAAAAAAAATATCAGAAACAGATTTTTCAGTGCTTATTTTGAAGCAAACCCAAGTCTATATTTGGGGGTTAAAAAGGTAAAACTCTAAGTGTATGTTTTGTGGATACAACCATTTTACAATGTTAAAAGGGTAAACATCAACTATGAAGTATTTTAACCACACTCAGCTTTCCCAGAGATAATTTATTAGCAAAGTCCAATACTAAGCAAAGACAGTATGACAATTCCAATTTTACATATGAATAAATGAGGCACAAAGATATGGTGGGCCAGCAGAGAAACCAGGAACGTGGTCTCCCAAGTCTAGTCCAACATTCTGTCCAGTTAGCCCCTACACAAACTAATTTGGAAAAAAGAGAGTAATTTTCACTCTAGAAATGTGCAACCACAATAGAGGACTGACACCCCTCAGAAAGAGTTAAAAAGGAACCCTTAAACAGAGATACGAACTGGCTTGTTGATCTATTATCTGGCACTTTGTCTTAAGAATGCCAAGAAAAAATAAATCAATATTGAGTTGTTTTTATTTATCCTTGGACTTATGGGCCCCTAGGCTCTACCAGGTTTTTAAGATTTTCCTCCATGAACGGAAAATCTAGAAACTTTTAGAAATTAGAACATACTTTCTTTACCTTCTAGAAGAGACAAGAGCCTCATATAATTGTGACACTGAAATGGGTGGCTTTAGCAGACCCAGAAAATATTACAATATCATAACAGCACTGCCAGAGGTACCCATGCACTGCCGGAGGTACCCATGCAGCAAAGAGCTCTTCACTTTTCACCTAGAGGGTTTGAGATATAACGCATTACAGCAGGTGCTGAAAGAACACTTAGTGCAGTATGCTTAGGTTGTTCAAGGTCTCTCTCACAATCCTTTATCATATAATTTCAACAGGAACCTCTTACAACCTCTTACATGCCTGCCCTTTATGAACAATCTCTTCAAGAACCAAGTGCACAAAGGGAAGACTGAAGCTCTCAATTTATTTGCCTGCATAAAATAAAAGGCCTGCAGAGGGAGAAAAGAACAGATCTGAAATTAAGACTGCAAACAGATTTGGATGGGGGGACAACAGACGGGCATCTGCTCCAGGCCAGTTGGTCAGCACGATGACAGCAGTGTTCGCCATCTCAACACAATGGCTTCTCCAGAGTTAGTCAGCAACACCTCAATTCTTATCTCATTTGCTTTCCAACTAATATTTTATTGTGCTCTTGAATATGCAGCACAGAAAGGGAAGCTGATTTGCCTTGTATTGCGCACACATTTTTTTCCAAGCAGTCAGGTGTGCCTAATCAGCAAAAAGCACTTACATTATTTTCAGAAGTTATTAACTGAAATGGGAAACCAGAACACTGTGATTCCATTACAAAAGAGTTACTGCACTCAAGTGCAGCTGGTATATAAGTATCAACTGGCTTGAGACAATCTAGCTATGCCAACTACGGCTCTGTCCCACAACATTCAGTCTTGCAGTTCACCGGTATTTACAGGATTGCCACACATAACCTAGATCTAAACCCATAAAAAGAAAGAGAGTTGCTGATCTTCAAGTTTGCCCAGATCTTCAGGCAGCTGTGTAAAACAGAAAGACAATGAGTTGTATTAGTAAGAATATGAAATAATCTGGGGAGGTACGTTGGCATTGAAGATGTTCAGCTCCTTTCAAGATCTTCTTCCTAGAACATCAACCAAAGCTGACTCAGAGCTCTCATCAGAATCACTTCTGCTTTATCCAAGTTATCATCTTTCTTCAAGCCAATAAAGATCCATGCTGAGCTGTCAAACTAACTCCTTGGACTTCCTTCAATAATTTTTTCCTGTTAACCTCATCGCATATTTTATCTCAAAACTTTCTTTCAGTATAAATGTAGATAGGCTTTGTTTTCTAAGCCTAAATATAAACTTTATTAAAATATATTTATGTATTTAAAGTACTATAAATAATGCTGATGGACATAATCAATGTGCCATTAAACCTAGACACATTTCAAGCACAGCAAATACGAGTCCCCCTCATGCAGTTGCAACTCTGCTGTCATCCACAAACATAGACATATGCTTCCTTTTATCTTTCAAACACTTTGTGGACAAGGTGAGCTTTATGATTCATCTGGCACATTTTACTTTATACGGGAGCCAAAGAAAACGAAGAATTGCAGTTGCTCTGGAAGACAAATGTTGTAATAACAAATGCCAACTCACCCCCTCCTTTCCCTTAGCTTTTATTGCTGAGCAGATGTCGTATTGTATGGAATCTCCCTTTGGTCAGTTTGGGTCAGCTGTCCTGACTGTGTCCCCTCCCAAGATCTTGCCTACCCCCAGGCTACTGGGTGAGGTGGGGGAGAATACTGGAGAGACAGCCTGGATGCTGTGGGAGCACTGCTCAGCAGTAGCCGAAACACTGATGCATCATCAACACCTTTCTAGCTACTGATACAAAGCACTGCACTATGAGGCCTGCTATGGGGAAAACCAACTCCATCTCAGCCAGACCCAATGCAATCTCCACCCCTTCTTTCATACCGTTTGCATCATGCTCAGGTCCCACATAATTTAATACATATATATTTATATATCTTCTTACCATCCCATTGTATTTAATTCTCATTAATGAAATCCCTTCTTACCAACACTTACAACTTTATACTACATACTAAACCATTATTATACCCAACACACAGATTTATACATTCTCATTAACTACTATGCCCTTTAACAAACAAGATACTACTCTCCTATTCCATGGGCTTCCTCCACTCCTCCAGATGTTCATAAGAACAGGCTATGACTTGGGCTCCATCTGTCAAGACGGGTGCTCAGGACAGGAGACAGGTAGTATGTTCGATTGCTGGGTGCCAACACCGGCTTGGCTTGGGTCATCCTTGCACCATCATTGCAGCCAAGTGGCTTCTGCTAACTGTATCTCCCAGTGCTTCCATGCCCCATTGCCCAACACTTTCAAGAGTCTTTTAACAGTCCATTGTATCTCTCAAGCTTTCCAGAAGCTTGTGGGCGATAGTGGATGTGATACACCCACTCTTTGCCTAGGAGTTTATGAGGTTATTTCGGAAATGAGTCCCATTGTCTGGGAACCATGCTGGGCACCAAAAAAGGACTGTGGTGGGTTGACTCTGGCTGGACGCCAGTGCCCATCAACGCTGCTGTGTCACTCTCCTCTTCAGGTAGACAGGGGAGAGAAAATATAACAAAGGGCTCATGGGTCAAGATAAGGACAGGGAGATCACTCAGCAATTACCGTCACAGGCAATACTGACTTGACTTGGGGAAATCAATTTAATTTATTACCAATAAAATCAGAGCAGGGTAATGAGAAACAAACCCAAATCTTAAAACACCTTCTCCCCACCCCTCCCTTCTTCCCAAGCTCAGCTTCACTCCCGATTTTCTCTACCTCCTCCCCTCACCCAGCGGCACAGGGGGAATGGGGAATGGGGGTTACGGTCAGTTCACCCCATGCTGTCTCTGCTGCTCCTTCCCCCTCAGGGGAGGGCTCCTCACACTCTGCCCCTGCTCCAGCGTCGGGTCCCTCCCACGGCAGACAGTCCTCCATGAACTTCTCCAGTGTGAGTCCTTCCCACGGGTTGCAGTTCTTCACAAACTGCTCCAGCATGGGTCGCCTCCATCGGGTGCAGTCCTTCAGGAACAGACTGCTCCAGCGTGGGTCCCCCGTGGGGGGGTCACAAGGCCTGCCAGCAAACCTGCTCCAGCCTGGGCTTCTCTCTCCACAGGGCCACAGGTCCTGCCAGGAGCCTGCTCCAGTGCGGGGTTCTCACAGGGTCAGAGCCTCCTTCGGGTACATCCGCCTGCTCCGGCATGGGGCTCTCCCCGGGCTGCAGGTGGATTCTGCTCCCCCGTGGCCCTCCACAGCTGCAGGGGCACAGCCTGCCTCACCAGGGGCTGCACCACAGCCTGCAGGGAATATCTGCTCCAGCACTTGGAGCACCTCCTTCCCTTCACTGGCCTTGGTGGCTGCAGAGTTGATTCTCTCACACATTCTCACTCCTCTCTCCCAGCTGCTGTTCCACCATCAGGTTTCCCCCCCCCTGCTTCTTAAATATGTTAGCACAGCGGTGCTACCACTGCCGCTGATGGGCTCGGCCTTGGCCAGCAGCAGGTCTGTCTTGGAGCCAGCTGGCATTGGCTCTATTGGACATGTGGGAAGCTTTTAGCAGCTTCTCACAGAAGCCACCTCTGCAGCCCCCTTACTACCAAAACTTTGCCATGCAAACCCAATACAAGATGAAAGGAAGACTACACTGTATTATAGAAATAATGGTTATAATATACCCATCCTTGAAAATTTCCAGCTGTAACATTATTCACTTACTCATATAATAGGGAGACTGCTAGAAAACTGTCAACTAATAGAACAAAACATCTTGGAGTGATGCGCAAAAACACAAAATAGACTGATCTTCTCATCCAGCCATTTTTTGATTTAAAAACTCTATTTTTATCTCATTTTCAAAAGAGAAAACATCAGTAAAACACAACTGTAGAAAGAAAAACAGACTCCTAATAAGCAGCTCTGCTGAGTGTAATACACGAAAATACTTTTTGCAAAAATCAGTCTGCTTCAGACAGCAGTTGCTGAAAAACTAGCAAGGAGATAATGGTGCTTTATCTGCTGTTCAGGTTGTTCTTGGATTTGCGTTGTTTGGAACACAAAAGTAACAAAACTTAGTTACTTTTGGCTCTGGGAGATCTCATTGGAGTTCCAGGGCCTGCTCTCCAAGATTCAGGGGCTTCTCTTTGGGCTAAGACACGTACAGGACTGTAACCTGGGAAGGAAGCACATCACAGGGTATTCCACAACCAACAGATTCCTTGATAAAGTTCTGACAAATGGCCAGAGGAAATTAAATCGCTCAAATCCTGTTTCCTGGAATTGAAAGAAACTGTTACAGACATTTGGTCCACAGTATGCATAGAACCACTGTTCTTTCCACCACAAATGAGTCCCTAAGACTTTGGACACAGGTAAGGTCTTTGGTATGTTGCAAAAAATGCAATTGCAAGCAGAGAAAACAATGGCAGTGCCCTAAGACGTTGAACTATCAGGGAGTTTGTTAGAAATAACACGTCTAGAGAATTCTTGGAGGCAAGAATAAGGAAGAGCAGGCAGCAGAGGGAAGAGAGGCCCATTTGGTCAAGGAGCACAGTACAGACAACCTCACACACACATGCAACCCATGTCATTCTTTAAAAGAGAGCACTAAGCATAGCTAGTAAATTTTTGTGATTTAACCTAGACTTGTGCAGGACTGGCCTATGAGCTCTGCACTGTACTACTCCAAATACTCCTGTGATACCCTAGGAAATTTTTTCCAGCATAACTGAATTGCACCCCTCCATTATTGCAGGTGACTGTGCATACTCTGAAAAAAATACTATTTAAAACTGCTAAGTTTATCTACTTTGATTTGTTATAATTCCCATTATAACAAATTCAACAATTCAATAACAATTAATTCCCATTCATTTCTTACTGTAAAAACTAACACTTTGGAAGCACAAAATGCACCTACTTTTATCAATGATTCAGAATGGTTTAGCAATAAACAGCTCAGAAGCAAACACAGCAACTGAAGAAATGCCCTGGGATTCTAATTAAAAAACTTTTGCTAGGTGCTAGGGATATGATTCAGACAAAAGCTTTTTCAGCCACTATGCAGAGCACAGAGCCTTACAGCCATTCCCAAAAGGCAAAGGAAATGCATGTACAATACTTTCACTACTTATAGCACACACACATCCTGGTTAACTGTTAGTAAAAGCAAATTTTACAGTACAGTCACTTAAAACCATAGGAAACACACACCTGACTGTATGTGAACATGGAGAAATTACGTATTTAGTTTGATCTGTATGGAAAAAAAACCTCTATATATAACATAGGCTTTTCTGTGTCAGTGTTGGGTTCCCTCAATCAAAGGCCCACAGTACCCAGGGAATTTATGCAGCAGGAAGCCTTTGTCCATAGCACAGGGTATGCTGTTTTCCTTCAGTACACCAGGTAAACTCATGGCAGATAGAGAAGACCAAAGGTTTTCTCTCTCCATTCTGAGTTTAAGGGCTGCACACACCCAGCCCCCTGCCCTTCCAAAAGTCTACAGATGCATCTTATGTTTTCCACGCACATCTTGAAAAGGGAAGATGACTTCCAAACCCCACTCCTCTAAAATGGCCCCAACTGAAAACTACAGCCATGTGTGGGGATGCAGAAGTTCAATTACATGACTGCTCTCTCCCTTCCTGTGCTCCCCTCAGCACTTGCTACTATTATACAGCTCCGTAACCTTAGTTCTCCCCTGATGACGTGCTTCTACAAAAATACGTTGGGTCTTACAAAGCCAAAGAGAGAAAAGGCAGTCTGAGGTTTGAAGCTGAGGGTCAGGACCCCAACAGGACAAGAATCTGGGAAAGGTCAAGAAAACCCTATGTAAAAACACTTTCTGTAAATGTTATCCTTAAATATAGTCATCTCTCATCTTTCAAGAGTCAGCATCGGTAAGTGCTTTCCCAAAGCTTCTCACAGAAAGTGCTGCAGGAATGGGTTCGTGAAGGTATTGCTTCAGGCCAAACACAATTTTTGTAGCGAAAGGAATAAAGTTGAGGGTTCACTCAATGAAGAGCCTTGCGGCAGAGCAGCACAACAGCAAGAAGGAGGTCTGTCAATAACCAAAGACAGAAGCACTAAAGTGTTCACAGAGCCCCAGTGAGGTAAGAGGAGAGGAGAACAAAAGAAAAAAATCATTTGTTTGTGGACTACAATGCCAGAAGGAACCAAAAGATTATTCAGTCAGACACCTGGTATAAGACAGGTCATAGATTCAGGAAGCATCTCTGCACTGGCAGCCTTTATGTCTTCAGCTAAAACGTAAACCTTGATGCAGACAGGCAGAGAACCCAGAACTTCACCAGCTATGTTGTTTCAGAGGTTAGTTATCAACACACATGGATTTTTAAATCTATGCCTCATTGCTAATTTAAATTTGTCTGGCTTCAGCTTTCAGCCAGTTGGTTTGGATTTCATCTTTTTTGAAGTCCTTTTCTGCTGCACTCTCTGTAAGACTCTCTAGAAACTGGTATTTTATTCTCATCCCCCAAGATCTAGACCTCAAGATCAAGTCATTTCATCATCTAATTTCTATCAGTCTCTAGCACTACACCATAGCAAGATCATAGAACTGCTGGAAGTGTGTGTAAGAAAGTGCTTCCAGATCTCTTGTGAGGAATCATTGGTGTAACAACACAAATAACAGAATTCTAGCAGGAGTGGAACTACAGATCTCCAGGGAAAAAAGGCTCAATCTTGCGTGTTTTCGTGCATTTTTCCTGCGCCCGTCAGCACACAGCACTGTGCAAGGTCGGTCTTAAAAAGCCGAATCCCAACAAGTTCAGAAGAAGCAACAGAGCCAAAGTCCAGGGGCCCTTCTGCTTCCGTGCAAGCGAGCGGGTTCCCCCCTCGCGCTCCNAAAAAAAAAAAATCGCCCATGAGTATCTTCTCATTTCAGCATCACTTCAAAGAGATCCCCCTCACCCAACCCCCATTATATGCTCGTACAGACAAGGCAGATGACAGCAAGAATATTTGTATTCTCCCTTACCTTGGGAAAGGGGTAGTCAGAGTCTGCAAAACCTTTTCATAATCTGAAGCCATGTTGGGATGCTCTTCAATAGCGTTTGCATCTGTTGGTGCCATTCTGCTCCGCATAATTCATATTGTTAGGAAAGGAGGAAAATAAGAAAAAGTTAAAGGAATATTTTCTCAATGTGGAGAGTGAAACATTACTTTGGTATTTCAGTACCATAAACTGCAGTGCTAAAACATTAGTGTACAAATATAACTGATCTAAGTGTCCTTGTCATATTTTCTGATTATGAACCTGTATTCAGCTACAGCAGAAAAATTATAGTTAGCCACATCTATGTGTCTTTTTATCATTGTTAGGTATTACATCCATTAAATAGGATACATTTTTTAAGAAAATTACAGAAAGCAAGCTATCAAGTTTTACATGCTCACCTTTTTAAAAGACCTGAATCTCTTTTGTCAGATATGTGTGGTTCTAGTAATTACAAAAATAATCTGGGTAATATGTAGCATGCAATTCAAACTTGATAGTTTAAAACTCATCTTTGAGTATTAAAGTAATGCATTTTTTCCAAAGTATTTTACCACTGCTATTACAGTTGCGCCATAAAGATCTGAGGCCCGCTCGAGCGCGCGCCCCCGCGGAGGAGCCGGTGGCGACGGGGCGAGGGGGGCGCCCGCCCGGCGCGGCGGCAGCGGGCGGCGAGGCGCCGGGTCCGCTGAAGAGGAAGCAGCGGCGGTACCGCACCACGTTCAGCACCTTCCAGCTGGAAGAGCTGGAGCGCGCCTTCCGCAAGTCCCACTACCCCGACGTCTTCACCAGGTAGCGGCCGCCGGCGGGAGGGGGCGGCCTTCCCGGGCGGCGCGGGCGGGCGGAGGGCCGGGCCGGGGCCGCGGACGCCGCTCAGGCAGCGCGGCGGCTAACGGTGTGCTGCCCCCGCAGAGAGGAGCTGGCCGTGCGCCTGGACCTGACGGAAGCCCGCGTGCAGGTGAGCGGCGGGGCGCGGCGCGGGGCTGCCACTGCCGAGGGACCCCGCCACCCTTCCTCCGCCGCCTCCCCGGGGGCCGGGTTTCAAAACCACCCCACGAGGGCTGAGAGCAGCTATTAAAAATAACGCTTTATCCCCTCTTCCTCAGCTGGGCGAGAAGTTAATAGCGGAGGGGGGGCCGCAGGAGGTGGGGGCATGGGGGGCGTTTGCCGTCCGTTTCAGTTAGTTCTTAAAGGAGGGAGAAATTGGCAAGTTACCTCAGCGACGGGAAAACAAACAGCGTCTGAGAAACGTTCCCAGATTGCATTTCATTTGCTGCCGTCTCCATGGGTCTAAAGGCTGGTACTGTCTCCTGAGTTTCGAGATTATAAAAGCAGTGTTTAAAAAAATCAGTTGGTTTACAGCAAATGAGGGGTTCTGGGGGGCATCCTAAGTTACATACCTAGGCTTCAGAGAAGGGTACACCCTTTTCTTGCCCTAACTTAGCTCAATAAAACAGTCGCACTTCTACATGACTGGTTAGAACAAATAAAGATTAATTTGACATTCATGAGACAGTCAGGCACTGTCCAGGTGAATTTTATGGCCTAGCCGGGCCGTAATAATAGTGATGCCCATAGAACGTCAGCATACAGAAGTGGACGCTAATCATCTCATAGCCTGCAGTTTTCTTAAATTATGAATGACCCCAGTAGCTTCTCCTGACTCTAAGCACTCATATTTAACAATACCTCTTAAAGACCAGTTTCTTTAGATTCATGTCTTGTCTAAGCTAGAAATCCCTTTTTATACAGAAGCATTAGCTTTTTTAAAAAAATGTTGTTTCAAAGGGTGTGAAGGCTTTCAAAGTATTTTTAAGCTCAAAATGACAATTGTACTAAATTTGGCTTGTGCTGTATATCGGATGTCGACTGAACTACTGTTCAGCGCAGCTCTGGGTACGTGCGTACCAGTGAAAGACCGAGAGAGAACTGGTGCAGCTGCTCAGTGTGACAGCCCTACTTACTTCTGCAAAGCTTTGTTCCTGTTGATGCCAGATCCTTGCTTATACATGTCATTACTTCAGTCACTGGATCTGCGATGGATCTAGCTAACATCTGTAAAGCTGTAAGGTTTTTAGCTTTTTATTTTAATATGCACCATCTTCAGAAAAGGCCTTAGAAGTATGAATGGTACTTCATAACTGACTCATCTGAGAATAGCTAGATGTACTTTTCGTCTCTCTTTATGGACTTTTATGGAGGAAATTGTGTGCCGCCCCCACCACCAGCAATCACTAAAACCAAATACCCCAATATCTGGCAATTACACATGGCATCTACCAGTGGAAAGGACCTCAATGAAAGGTTGTTAATTTACCTGTTACTGTCACATTCACTTTGTGGGGTACTCGCTCTGTAGTCCGTTTGACCTGTGAAGGAACGGTGCAATGGTAGATGTCAAGGAGGAACTCATTATTCATCTAAAAAAAATGGAAGTGTTTGGGTTTGATGGAGTCAAAAAGGAATTAACAAGTAAAATAGCAGAGATGATGTATCCCCAGTGGATGGAAGGAACAGCAGAGAGCTATTCCTTGTACCTCCTTTACTCCTTGTCAGATCTTAACACAAGTCTCCTGGGCAAGAACACACAGTCAGCACGGTTTGCTTAAGGTGAACCTCCAGTGTGTAGTGCCTCTGCCCGTGTGTGTGCTCTTGTCCTGTGGTAGGTGGGAGACAACTTCTAAGCTGGAGCTAAGAGGATGCATAGGAACAGCTACAATACAGATGGTGATGTTCTGTACTTAACAAGTTATCTTAATTCCCAAATACTTGCCTCATATGCCCATGCTCACAGTTGCTCTGTATTGTGTCCTGTGTGAAATGAAGACTTCCATACCTCCCCTATGGTACCTGGCTAAACCAGCTGACATGAAAATTGATATCTTTTTATTTATTCAAGTGTCGACCTAGGAAACTAATCGTAACAAATGGAATCAGACCATTTTCAAATTTTCAAATACAGGTCTGCTTCTCTGGGGAGAACCCTCTGTCAACCAGCTGAAATGGGTACCAGCAACCACGTTCTCCCTCACTCTTGCGTTTTGCATCTTACATGAAAATGAACAAATAAGAAAAAAAAAAAATCGCCCATGAGTATCTTCTCATTTCAGCATCACTTCAAAGAGATCCCCCTCACCCAACCCCCATTATATGCTCGTACAGACAAGGCAGATGACAGCAAGAATATTTGTATTCTCCCTTACCTTGGGAAAGGGGTAGTCAGAGTCTGCAAAACCTTTTCATAATCTGAAGCCATGTTGGGATGCTCTTCAATAGCGTTTGCATCTGTTGGTGCCATTCTGCTCCGCATAATTCATATTGTTAGGAAAGGAGGAAAATAAGAAAAAGTTAAAGGAATATTTTCTCAATGTGGAGAGTGAAACATTACTTTGGTATTTCAGTACCATAAACTGCAGTGCTAAAACATTAGTGTACAAATATAACTGATCTAAGTGTCCTTGTCATATTTTCTGATTATGAACCTGTATTCAGCTACAGCAGAAAAATTATAGTTAGCCACATCTATGTGTCTTTTTATCATTGTTAGGTATTACATCCATTAAATAGGATACATTTTTTAAGAAAATTACAGAAAGCAAGCTATCAAGTTTTACATGCTCACCTTTTTAAAAGACCTGAATCTCTTTTGTCAGATATGTGTGGTTCTAGTAATTACAAAAATAATCTGGGTAATATGTAGCATGCAATTCAAACTTGATAGTTTAAAACTCATCTTTGAGTATTAAAGTAATGCATTTTTTCCAAAGTATTTTACCACTGCTATTACAGTTGCGCCATAAAGATCTTAAGACTGGTATAGCAGTTTCTCATATGTTTAGTTTGGCATTTCAGATGTGTCTGAAAATAGGGCAAAGGCAAGTTAAGCCTTTTATTGGAAGCAAAGGAAAACTGCTTAACCAAAGGTCTGAGATGACTAATCTGAATGTTAATGACTATAATGTACGCACTAAATTTTGAAAGCTGTTTGTCATGTCAGTGTAAGGTACGAGGCATGCTTTGCTCCTTTTATTGCTTGCATTGATGAGTTTTTACCAGCGAGGAAGTGAAAGCCAGCTTTTTTTCTAAAGATAATTATTAGCTATCTATGCTAGTATTTCCTTCCAGTTTGATAAGTGCAAAATCTGAGAGATGACTAAATAAATTTGGTTGTAAACCCAAAATCCCCTGTAACATTAAAAATGTTATTTTGCAGTCAAAGTGCACGTCCTAGTGATCAAATGAATTCACTTTAGGACAGAGAAAGCAGAAACGCAGACATCTCGTTCGTGTTAGGCTTCAATGAACAGACTGAAGAACAATGCTAAGATTTAGTAAGGAAATTAATACCTGTGCAGCATTTGATTCATCCTTTTTAGGAAAGGCTTTATCTACATATCTGCAGTGTAAGACAGTTCACTGCCTTTTTAATTGGAGTTTATTTTCATAGAAAACACTAACACCTCTGAGTTGGTGGTCTTCTCCTGTGAGATCTCGGCTGAGCTCCACTTACAAATATTTGGGATGACTGGTTAACAGCGATTTAAAGTCACCTGATCCCAGTAATTGAGTTCATTTTTCTTACCAGACCCATCTTGGACTAATACAGACCAAGTGTCTAGTCCTCACTGTCATACAGGCATAGCTGTCTGGTGTTTCGCTGGTTCAGATATTCCTTGCAAGGCATCTGATCACTTAAAGCCTGTGGTTGCTGGAGAAATGGCCAAAGAATGAGTCAGAGCACTCAAGAATTATAAGTACCAACTTCAAAATTTTATGTTCTGACTTGTAAAGGCGTCTCCCTCCGCTGACTGCCTGCACAGTGGGACAATTCTGTGTCACGTACATAACCTGAGTGCCATGAATCCCTCCTCCAGGAGGAGGACAGCCACTTCCCAGTTTAAAGATAGTATGTGCAATGGAAGGACTGGAGTAGTAATTCAGCTGGCTCCTGAGAACCCCACAGCGAATGCTTTGAAAGAGTAAATTGTTACTGACATATATAGGAACAACATCAAACTCGGGACAGCAACGCTGTGGCATGCTACAGCCTCCCAGTTTGGGTATCAGCACCCTGGTGCGTGGAGGGCTTTCCTTCCAAACACACATCATATTGTTTAAGCACCTGAAGGTAAGTCACACCACTGGAAATGGTTACATGGCATGTCTGAGATTAAAGCAAGCTGTGAAGCTGGAAACCCGCAATTTTCAGATGCTACACAATAGAAATCTAAAACTCTCTGAAAACATTTTTGACCAAAATATAATTGCAAATACAAAAAGCAACTATTAAAAAAACTCATGCACCCATAAAACTTCCGCATTTTGTCATAATACAGATTTCTATAGGATTTTACTATTTCAGAAATACTAATACCAAAGGAATAACTATTTTTAGCATCTGTTGTAATTCTGAGACTTAAACTTTTGCAATTTAATTTTATGATTTTTAGTTTGTTTTGGTGACTTTGCTAGATTCTTATGACATTATCTACATTGTATGGTAAAAGATCTTCATATTTAAAGTTTACCTTTGTCCTGAATCAGGACTAAATTTCAGAAAGTCATAATTCTGTACAGGATAGAAGCTGGTTTTATCAACAACTCTTGTTCCTTGTGTTACCACTCTACTAAAAGTATTGAATCCCAATTAAAGCATTCGAGTATTATACTTGGAACATGCTTGCAAGCAGCTCACTGAATTTCAACAGTAGTTATATACAAGACTGCTGAATGAGATTATGGGCCACAGCTAATGCCTTTCTTCCAAATCCAGATCCTGTTCAGAATCCAGCTTCAATGGCCCCCACTGCAGAAGGGGCTGGAAGACCTGAGGAGCTAAGTACATTCAGATGTTGAGTGTTCAACCTGGGCAGCACTCGTTTTTAAATATCCTTGGTTTAGGTCCTTGTTTTAGAGCTGATGCTCTTCAGTCTACAAGTTGCTACCATCCCGGGTCTGAAAGGTTCTGCACAGTGAACGCTAAAGCATAACGGTGTGAAGAGTCAGTTTTCTGATCTGTAGATTCAATTGACTAACATCTTTATTTTAGCCCATTAAACACCTTTTAATGACTAGTCAGGCTTGAAGAGGCAATATACCCAACAGCTCACCACACAAACCCAGCACTAGCTAAAGGCCCTTTAAGAAGAGGTTGATACCCTGTTCTAATACTCCTTACCGGATTTTCTAGTTTAGTATTGGCTTTCACTGCAATTCAGTCAATTACTTTCATGTAAATATGTGCTGTTTGCATTCATGGCAGATTACAAAAGCTTCTCATTTTACTTTCGAATCCTCTGTATAGAAATGTATGGTCTAGCTATCCAGTTAAATAACGCACACCATATATTTGGCCTACTTACTCTTAGAGTCATGATTAAGTTGCTTCCTGAGGTGTCTGTATAGAAATAGCCACCTGTTGAATGACTGTTGAAATTTGAACTTTAATTTTCAATAAATAGTTTATGAAAGGAAGAACGATCATTTTTAATTACTGATCTTGAGTTTTGAGGTGATAGGTTTATATATTACAATGGCTTTAAAACATATGCAACTAGACAGTAGTCAAATTTACAATATTTATAACTGATTTATTTCTTAATAAACCTACTAAGGCATTTATGAATGGATCTTTAATATTGAAGAAGTGGTCTTTGGTTTAACAGTAAATATTTTGCTGCCTGTATCATTGCATGCACTAGTAGCTGGTAAGAGAAACTGCAAAGTAAGTTCAGCTAATGCCTTTATAATTTCTTATTGAAGGTCTGGTTCCAAAACAGAAGGGCAAAGTGGAGGAAACGTGAAAAAAATGAAATTCTGGGGACTGTTCCAGGAATCTCCTTAACGCACCCACTTGGTCTATTTTTGGATGTTCCACTGAGTCATTCTCCCCTCCTAGATCACACGTGGAGGTCAATGCCTCTTTCAACATTGGCTGTGCCATCCATGTCTCCAGCCTTTAGTCCTTCAACCTTAGGGCCATTTGGCCTCAGCAGCCTTACCTGGACTTCTCTCTTCAGAAATCCTATTTTAAATCCACATTTTGGAAGGTATAGAATTAAATTTTTTTCTAAATCTCAAAGCTGTTAAAAAATGCTGCATTTTTATTAGTTTGATACTCAGATGTTCTCAATAAATGTGCTCCCATAAATAAACTTACTAAAATGGGGTTAGTTACTGTGTAGGATCACTTGATTGGGAAAAGCAAGATTTGGTTTTAAGTCATGCTAGTAAAAACTTAACACATAATTGCTGTTTGAAGAACAACTGGCATACTTACTGAAATTTTGATCTCATTCAACTCTAGTCTTCACGCAGACTGCTGTAATCTAGGTGGCTCCAGCTGCATCCTTACGTCATGGACTGACACAGATTATACACAATAAAGATGTGACTGCAGACAGACATGGCTTTTAGGTGATTTCACAGAATAAAGGTATTAGACATTTCTTCTCAGGAGACCAGGAGCCTGGCTACATATGCAAGAGCTACACAGCTCTCTAGAGAGAGACTGAGAGAGAGATCTTCCTGATTCTTACAAGTCTTATCAGAAGCCAGTCCTTTTCCATTGGCAGGTGATGTGCTCTCAACACATAGAGCAAGCTAGCCTCCCTTTCTTTGTAGTCAGACACCTAGAACTCCAGCAATTCATATCAGCTGAACCTGCTTGTCTGGGCTTTCTTGCCTGGCAACCTGAAATTTATCAGCAAAATGCTGCTGCTGCTCTAGTGTACCCCATAAGATCGGAAAAAAAGCATGTGTGTAGTGTGCATATAATAGGTGTGTAGATACATATGTAAAAAAGATAGTGTTGTCCTCTTGCTGAAATTATAGCCTGTATCCTAGTTCCACATTAACAGACAGACAAATGCTGCTTTTCACCTCGAGTGACTTGTCTGAACAAACTGACTGCATAAACAGCTGCATAAATTGATCTTTTTATGAAGTGGTTTATTGCTTTCACAGAACAGGCTGATCTACAGCATCCAAGGTTTGTTTTAGAAAGGATTTAGCATTAGAAGTTAAGCAAATGGTTGCTGTTCTAGGTATCCGCATGACATGTCTGATTGTCTCTTATTTATTTTAGTTAAAAGCATTGGNGTCAAGGACCATTTAACTGCAAAAACTTCAGCCTAGTTTCATAGCTACACATGGGTGAACACTCTTACCACAAACCAAGCAGGGACACTTACTTTCCTAGCTTTTCTCAGGGCAATGAGGAGAGCAGCATCCCACATGCTATAAACAGGGCAGCCATGTTACAGAGAGTTTCTCACACTGGACGTTGCAATTATCTCCCGACACTTTGTTCTTAAGGGAAAAGCACCACACTGCAAAAGAAAGCTAAAATACATTCTGAAAAACAAAATGTACATTTGGAAGAAACTGGAAATTTTGGCACATTTTTTTGTAATACTTTGGGTGGGGGAAGCTGCAATTCAGTAAGTACTTGTTCGCCAAAACAATTCTTAATTTGGATAATATTGACTTCTTTCAAATACAGGTTTCTCAATGCTTTAAATCCTCTTGTGACAACAGCTTCAGTACTAATGAAAGCTCCTGGACCCCCGTCAGACCCTGCTCTTACTGCCTTCACTGATCCAGCAGCAGTTGAAAGGAAAACGTCAAGCATTGCAGCACTAAGACTCAAAGCGAAAGAACATTCAGCACAAATCCCTCAATTAAACCTCATCTCCAGTCTTACAAACACTAACAAAGAACTTTGTTAGGAGCTCTCCCACAGACTACAGCCATGGAGAGGAAAGTGAATGCCTTCTCCAATAAGTAGCTCCCGTTAGAGAGACACATTTTAAAAAAAGAAAGAAAACACACACACACAGAGCTGTAGTTCTTCCATCTTCAGTAACGGACTGAAAGGAAATAACCTCACGAAAAATTGGTTTCCCTCATTACAACATGAAGTCAGGTAGTAAATTGGCTTGTATCATTTCTGACACTACAGAAACAGAAGCAGGAACTCTCTCATCTTTGTAGTTCAGGCTAACATGAATCTGAAGCTTTGAAATCCCCAAAGTCACCAAGATGCTAGTCCAAAGGTTCAAAATTCTTTGTAGGAATAACTTCAGTTTTCTAAGCAATTCTTAACTCGCTTCTCAGGAGGAACTCTTACATGCGGTACTTGAGACATAAGAATCGGTACACGGTTATTAACTTTGAGACCATGCTTCATGTTGAAGTGTAAATGCCAGTGAAATCTCGCATTTTAGACAGACTTAGCAGAAACGAGATGGGGACTATTTTCAGTATAGGCTTTTGATTCAGACCTAGGTTTCTAGAGAGTACCTTGTTTCAAACTAAAAAAAAAAAGTTTGCTTTATGTTCAGGGTGGCAATGTTTTAATAATTAAAAAAGTTTAACCTTTGTATATGAAAACTGTATCCTGTGAAAGTAGGTTATTGATGTGTGTAGTTTCCTATGTATATACATACCAATAAGTAGCTCATAGCTGTAAACATGAGGTTGCTGAATAATGTTAGCATGATTACTGGCACATCTTACCAGACCAGTAAGTTAACAGATTACTTGTACATTTCCAAACATTTCATGCCTTGAGTAGATTCAGAATTTAAGTGAAAACTAAATGTGAAGTGTTAAATTCTTTCTTGGACTGATGTTGGAATGAGTGAAAGCAGAGGCCTTACTGAGCAGGAGTCTACAGTTCATCAAAATCCTGGACTCCCTTTCTGGCCTCAGACAGGTCATTTTAAAGTTTTTGCTGAACTTTCCCATCTGGGAAATGGGACGGAGAACAACTATCTCATCTATAGGTCTGATGCTTTAGCATAAAGTGAGGGCAAGTAGTATCCTGCTTCTGCAGCTTACTCGCCTACCTCACAGGGCTGTTGTGAGGACTCATTAAACAAACACAACACTGTGCAAATGGTAGAGTTATACAAGTGCTAATTGTTGCTTAGCAATTACAAAAGAAAGGCCAACAGCTGACTACACATCTTTCCCACATCTGTAGCAGCGGTCCAAGCAAGCTCTGTTTCTGTGGGTTGATGGGACAACATGGAACTCTTCTGCCTGGTTCCTCAAGGCTATTCTCAAGCACTTCCATTCACACTGGAAAGATTTTGTTTATTTTAGAACCTCTTTCTCAAGGCAGCTCCAGGACAACTCTTAAGACTACACAGATGTTTTCAAGGCTAGAGTTTTGACTGCAGAGCTCCAGATACCTAATTGCTGCTGCTTTAGACTCCTCTGAGCTCGTACTTAATGCACACGACAGAGAAGGCAGTTTGCTGGATCTGACAGATCAGTTTTCCATTTTCTCTGAAATACTAATAGCTTTGACTGCTCTTGAGTGTTTCTGGTTCGCAGACTTCTTAGCACAGGTAGAAGGTGGTGGTATTTCACTGCTAGGAAAAGCAGGCTTTCTACCCAAGTTACACTAGGCCTACGCTGGGGGTCAAGCAGCAGGAGACTTGGGAAGTGATGTAACTAGGACCTCTCACACAAAGTTGGTGTTTCTTCCACAACAGCTATTTGCTTCCACCAATCCACTCTCGTGGCCCAGACTGCCAACTGGCAGCACAACATGCTATCCACTCAAGTGGCGAGTTTGTTCCAAATTAACCTTTTAAGTAGGTTAATGGCTTGAAAATTGTCATTACACAACTCTTGTTCTATTCTGTACAAGCTTCTGTGGCCATCAGTGTCTCTCTCTTGCAATACAAGGACGTTCTGCAGGGAAGGAGTCTGTGTCACTGTTTCATTTAAAGTAGCAGAAACCGTCCTGTATTTGCGATGAGCCATTCAGAAAAGAACTTGGCAACAAAAATAAAACCTAGGTATTTTTGCTAAATTATATTCCTAGACAAATTCACCAGAAGCAGCATGTGAAAAATAACTGCTGAAGGCTGTTATAATACATTGCATGAAATAGTAGGTCCTTCGTAATAACCAAAATCTTTGTCATTGACCACAGGGCCGCAGAGATCTCTGTCAGGTAGGGGGATGGGGATCAAATTCACAAGCTAAAATTCCCTTGATTTCAGAGAGAACTTTTATCTATCAACAAAGTTTTTCCAATAGCTACGGACAGAAATAAATTCAGGGACAGCAGTTAACACACAGAGGCAAGTAACTTTGCTCATTTGCACTATAGCTATGTTAGAGCTAGGAGATGCTACCTCTACCCAGCACACAGCCACTTCAACACCACTCTGGGAACTGTAGAGTTGGATAGCAGGGTTGGCTCCTAAACCCTTGCCAGATTGATTTGGTGTTGCTCTAATTTTCCTTACAAGAGGGAACCCTTCCTCCAAGACACCCTCCTCTTACTGAATCCACAGCCAAGCACCACCTTGGTACCACTCTTCTGCCCCCGCAAGCTGTAGGCTCTGCTTCTGCTGACCTTGTCACACTGAGGCAGGGGCAGTCTCCACTTTGGTGCATATTTGTGCACGGCTCTGTGGCTTCAAGCTACTGTGTCCTATTTGATACATGACAGAATTGCAAAAGTAAGTACATTGCCTATTTGGTACCTTACTGATTAAAGAGGAGCTGCCATTCCTTGTGCCATTTGGGTGGAAGATGGTGTCTGCAATCATTAGAATTTCCCAATGGGTACAGGTAGAGAATACAGCTTAGTGATGTTTCGTCTGGTTTTAGTTTGAAATGCGGAAAGGTTTTCTTTAAGCTCATTTCAGTTTCTGTGCTTTAATGAGTCCTTCGAAGAAATTTCTGTTCTTTCATGTGGATTGAAAAGCCAGCTGTGAAAGCTAATAATATTAAGAAAATAAACATGCAGGACAACACTTGAAATCAGCTTAGGAATCAGAGTGCGTCTGTAACCAAAACTCAACAAGGCTTTTATGTTAATTATTACTATCTTATAAAGAAATACCACACCATGGGTAGAAGGTTTACTTATTCAGAAACATTTCTCTATTTTAAATTTAAATAAAGAGGCTTAATTACAAGCTATTATGGACTAGTAATAAAATCACATTTTAAAAAATGTCAAGGACCATTTAACTGCAAAAACTTCAGCCTAGTTTCATAGCTACACATGGGTGAACACTCTTACCACAAACCAAGCAGGGACACTTACTTTCCTAGCTTTTCTCAGGGCAATGAGGAGAGCAGCATCCCACATGCTATAAACAGGGCAGCCATGTTACAGAGAGTTTCTCACACTGGACGTTGCAATTATCTCCCGACACTTTGTCTTGCCATATGCACTAAATTCTCTAGTCCTAATTTAAGCAAAGCCTGCACTGACCTGGATTAAGATTGCAGGATTTGACCTTATGCCTCTCTCCTGAATAAAGAAGGGTTGCAGCCTAATTCTTGTCTGGGTGACATCGAGATGGTTTCCTGGCATAGGTTTCAACTGAAGCAGGACTGGGGCCCTGGTTGTTTTATTGGGTTTGACTGGCTTTCCTGAAAGCAAAAATGTAGGGGAGGATTTTCAAAGCAGCACAGAAGATCTGAATACACCACCACCCCCATGCACTTTCTACAGCCACCAGCCCACCATGAAAAAACCTCAATCTCCAAATTAAACCTCTTGACATTACCCTCTATGTCACAATTTTTTGAGGTGTTCTGTTGGAAGATTCTTCAAGCTATCGGTATCTCTTAAAGAAATGTTCACAAATATTTCTATTGGAGTGCTCACATTTGGCTAAATTGTCATGGGTGTTCAGTTTGTTCTCTGCCCCAAGTTCAGTTCTGATAAGACAGGATGTTGGGTAAATTTTTGTATTTCCAGTGACATAATATCATCAGAACCTTGCCTACAAAGAAAGAGCAATTTTGTTGGGGGGAAAAAAAAAGGGAGAATAATAGGCCAGGTGTTTGAAGAAAAGACAAAGAAACAAGCACAGTAGGGTGTTCTGACTCACAAATCTGTATTGAGAAAGAAGTATTCATGAAGAAAATTAATTTAAGAAGTATGTAGTTCAGGTTTTGAGCCCGTAAGTTCCTTTCAAAAACAGATTAGTGATTAAAAACTTTTTTAGTCTAGCAATCTCTTAAACAATTAGCACAGTAATTGGAAAGGGACTACAAATTCAAATCTAGATGGACATAAAAGAGTTTCCCCATAGAGCTTTCCCTTCGTTTTGTGGGTAACTGGCATGCACCTGCCTTTACCATCAGTCGGGCTGAAACATTGAAGAAGTGCTCTGAATAGGGATACAAATGCCCCAAACAGTAATGCCATACAAATTACTTAATTCATGTAAAGTAGAAGTAATTGTATTGATTATGAATGTGTGAGTGACTCCTTTATTTCAAGTTATATGAGATGTAAACCATCAGCTTTCAATGGGGTCCTTACTGCAAATTTGTCAACCATAGGGTGGGATGTTACTTTTTTTTTCTTTATTCTGAACAGAATGCACTGCCACATGGAAACAGAGATCTGCTGACTTTCATCTAAACCAGGTAAGTAAGAATTTCTCTGTGAAAATTCTTCTCTCCTCCAACCACATAATAATTTTGCATCACTTGTTCATCCTGCAAAAGATGCCTGAAAGCAAAGGAAGATAAGGGAAAAACACCCCCAAACTTCAGGTGTTTTTCCCCAAGGCAGAACTTCTTTTTTTCTTTTTGCTATTACCGAAATTTTTAACAAATTGTTCATTTTCAACCCTGTCCTTAAATGCCATGGTTCACAACTAGATAAAGCCTACATTGACAAAAGAAAAGAAAAAAGGAAAAAAAGAGAGAGGGAAAGGGGTGGGGGGTAGAGAGAGAGAGAGAGATTGTGCGTAGTGTATCCCTGGCAATGCAATTATACTTGCCAGCAAATGTCTGAGTTGTGGCTTCCCAGGAAGATCTATGAACAAAATACACATAGGAAGAAGCACGTGATGATACGCGTGCCACCTGTACTTTACTTACTTGAGCTATACAGTATGCAGCTATATATCTCATATTCAAGCAGCTCTACATATGGATTACAAAGAAATCAAGCTAGCAGCTTATGTTACAGTCCGCACTGTTCTATGCAAAACCATCCTCTGCTCCAGCGTGGGCCCTCCATGGCTGCAATTCCTCTCAGGGAAAGCAGCTCCCTGGCTGCAGGGGAGCCTCCGCTCGGGGCCTGGAGCATCTCCCCCTTCCTCCCACCCAGCCCTCCGTGTCTCAGGGCTGTTCCTCACCCCTTGCTGCTTGGCAGCGTTTTCCCCTTTCCTGAAGAGGCTTTCCCCAAGGCAAGGGGCTCAGCTGGGCCCTGTAGTTGGGCCGCTGGAACCGGCCATGTCCAGCCCGGAGCAGCCCCTCAGCTCTGCTCAGATGGGGCCCCACAGCCCCGCTGCCAGCACCCGGCCACGGGCACCCAGTGCAGTGATGAGTACTTACAAAAAGGGATGTGTCACATGCTCATCTTTGCACCTAGAACTTCCCCATGGCTTAAGACATACCTGACTTTTAGCTAGGCTGTTCCTTCTGCCCATAAAGAACCTGTCCATTCACTGCCTATGTGCTACTTGCAGGTTTGGACACTGTCCCGGACATCCCTCCCACCCTGTCCAGCCCCAAGGACAGGGCTGTCCCTGCTGCAGATAAAGGAGCCCCAGCACACGACAACTAACGCACTACTTGACAGCAGCGGCAGAGCACCCATGAGAAGCCAACTCTCTGAGCTGCTTATGCTCTCGTCACCCCTTGACCATTCTGTCCCCCACCCCCAATACATTTGGTTTACTAAAAAAATGTGAGATTAACCTTCAAGGATTGAAGATCTTCAGTCAAGCAGTATGCCAAGGCACAATTCCTGGAAAGAACATAATATTCTCAATTAACTTCATTTGTTGGCTGCAGCAACGTTCCCTGTGTTCCAGCCAGAGAAGAATTCTTCTGCTATGGTGCAAGGGAAGTCACTGGGAGATTGGGATAAGCTTGCAAAGTCACATTGATGGAGTAACAAAACTTTCACATTAAAAATATATACTGAATGGGGGATTGTTGTTTGTTGGGTTTTTATTATTTTAGAAAACCTACCTTATCAGTAATGATCTACAGAAAAACTAGGACAAAATACCTGATGCAGCTGTTACAGACAAAAACTCAAGTCTTTGGTGTGAGCAGCGTAGTGACATTATTGTGAACTAAAGCAGAAGCAGACAAGACAGCTTGAATTACAGTTTCATCTGGTTCAAAAGGGCTGCTAGTGAAATGTATTTAGGTGATCTGCTAAAGAAAACAATACATTGCATTTTGCAAGTACCCAGTCACAGCTAGAGATTTTGACAAAAGTTGACTTTCACACACAATTTAACAAAATAATTTCAGTTTTCTAGTTTCATAGAAGCTGATCCACAGACTGCCCTATCTCCAGGGTTATTTTGTACTGATAAAAAATCACGGGATTAATGTTTGTGAAAGAAGACAAGAAAGGACAGCATTATTATAGCCTTATTTTCTATATATCCCAAAGTGAATATAGGACAAGAAGCGGAGCAGGCTGTAATGTTAATGTATGAGAAGAGCCTGGAGACACTCTCGTCAGTGTCTCCACTGATCAGAACATCTAAGTCATACCTCTGTTAGTGCCCTCTCAAACTGAACTAGTACAGAAGTTGCTGACTGCAGCAATAAAGTTTTCAGTCGATGTTTTAGCAGTGGTGCTGTGAGCATTCACCTTCTTTGTACAGAGCTAAGCAAAGAGAGAATTAAGGAGTGAGGGGGCTGCATCTGGAGGATGGAGGAACAGATGGAAGAGATTCATACTTGGTGCCCAGCTCCACAGCAGGGTTTCTGCTTTGGGACTGTGGTAAAACAAATAATCCTTCCCAAGCAGAGTGGATGGCAAGTGCTAACGACTGCTAAGACACAGCCTTGAAGACAATAAAAGAGCAGCTCCAGGCATTACTAAAGCACACGCAAAATTCTCAATTTTAAAAAGATCTCAATCTGCATCTCAATTTCTCATCCCAAGTCCAAGAGAAGGCCGGAAAGAACCTCATTTATTGTTTCCAACACAGATGTGGCCATTACTAATGGCTCTGTGGAATTTCAAAAATGTGTGTCTATGCTACAGCCAAACATGTGAAATTACTCACGGCCCCAATACTGAAGTGTTCAGCAGTTCTGCTTGTGGAAGAACACTTTGATTGCAGAAATAAAAAATAGTGCAGGCCATTCAGATGTCTGTACAAATCCCAGTCTCGTGAGACTTAGACATGCATATTTAAGGATAACATACCTAACAATGAAAGGAAGATTTAATTATTGTAGCAAATCTAAAAGCACCCTCAAAATACACACTGTCACTACTTGAAATCTAGTTATTCACACTCTGTATTTGACTAGGTGGTCTCCATTCACTGTTAAATCTTCCTGGCATATCCAATAAAACAGTGCTTTTTATGGGAAGCTCCTATACACTAGTAATGATCTAAAAGGAAGACATATTTCTAGGCTGGAAAACAAACAAAAGAACAAGAAAAATAGAGACACCTAGCTCCATGCATATCAGGCATCAAAGGCCTCAGCATCTTGCTGAATAAGAGCCATGGATCACTTTAATTAGAGCTAAACTAGCTCAATCTGTCAGTGAGAAGCACAAGAGAAGATCTAACCATGCTGAACTGAGTCTTTCTGGTCCCACTGACATGTACTGTTAACTGTACAGGGTTCAGAGATTATAATAATAATTACTACCATACTCATAGTAGCCAGAAAGTGGTTTTGGTTTTTTTACTTGATATATTCCCCAAAATGTAGAAATTACTATTCACTGTAAATATCTGTTTCCCTTGGGACTGCCCTTGTGCCAGGAGGCTAAGCCACGCTAGACAACCCAGAACATTACCCCTCACTTACAGAGCTTGCCAGCGTTATTTCGGGGTTCTGGTTGTTTGGGGTTTTTTTAAGTCCATTATTAATCTGTTACTTTATGCCTTGCAAAATGTACTTTTACAAGTTATTTTCATAAACGCAACTCAACCGAAATCATGGCTGCCTCATAATAATAAAACAAACCTACAAAATTAGTTTTACATAACTCCTACGTTACCTACAGGGGAGAAGGAAGGTGGTTGTAACAATGGAATATCATTTCTTGTCTCCCTTTAAAGTTCAAAAGGTCTTACACACTGACTTTGCAGTTTGGCAGCTATACATCAAAACAGAGAGAAAATATGCTGTTCTCTGCTACCGTTTTAATATGGAAAGGTCTCATACACAATGCAATAGATTCACAGCAGGTCCTTAGAAAATATTGTACCTTTAGTACCTTTGAGTAAACAGGGGACTTTAGAAGGAGAAAAATGAATACAACAAGCAATTCAAACAAATTTTAAAATAATTTCACGAATGGTTTCCCTTTCAGTAGGATAAAAAACTCGAGCTAGTCTCTAAAACACTCAACCGATAGCTTACTTATTAGACAAAAATTAGTGTCCATTCAACCATGAAAAAGACAAGCCATTATATGCTATAAGAGAGATCAAACTGACATCAGCTACTGTACATCTTGACACTTACTACATAATCAAAGTAAAATCTGCTATATGCGACTGATCTAATGTACCTGTCAGTTATCACCGTCTCTGCTCAGATGAGTTCATGTGTCACGTATATACATGGGACAAAACAAATAAATAAATTGCAATGTTATCTCTTCAAGCTGCTCACACAGTAAGGGGAGAGTGTTTAGTATTCTGTAATGGAGTTAGGAGTAATTTACTGAGAGATAATTTCTTTTGGACCTAAAATCTCCTGCCTCCTGTAGAGCAGACAAATAGAACTATCCAACAGGAAATGGGGCATGATAATACTGCTCTTTAAATAGAACTAACAAAATGGAAATACAATAGGCATTACAAAATATATAGCTAACAGTTATCAAAACCTTTGATGTTTTTATAGCTATTTACTGCAAAAGATTGCGTTAGCTGCTCCAGCCCTTTTTAATACAAGAAAAGTTTAACATGTTTTTTTAAAACACTGTAAAAAAAGTTAAATCTCCGAAGTAGTACTCTCGGGTATCTGGGGAAACTGAGTATGAGGAGGGAAAGACACTTTGTTGATGAAATAACAAAGATTTGGCAATCGGCTCCAACAGTGGTGTACATGATGGACTACAGTTGTAATAGCACTGATGGTTTAATCATCCAGAACTAACCTTCCTGCATCCAAACAGAGATGCAACAAGGTGCAGAGGCCGGGACACTCACCTGGGACTTGAAAGACTAATTCTACTTGTGCCTCTGCAGCTCCACACACCTTAGGCAAGACATTTCATCGTTTTGCCATATTTCGCCTTGTCTGCAAAGCAGTCTCCTTAGGGAGAGAAGCATCACTTATCCTCATACTTTACAGTGCCACCAGAATCCTGAGCCTCAGCATTGCCATAGCACAATCCTGGAGAGAAGTAATTTCAAAAGTGATCACCTAGGCCCCCTCTCAACTTACAGAACTGATCTTTCCTGACAAAGCTGGGAGGGCCGAGTCAGCAGAAACAGCAGAACCAAGACTCAAGGAACCCTTCTCACAGCAGTGTCACTTATACATCATCTCTTCTGTGCTACTCTGTGTGAAAAGTCACGGCATTCCCGACAGCAGTAAGCTCTGTCATGGTATTGCAAATCCAATTCCTAACGAGATCCCGTTCACCTCACTTCTTTCACTACCCACTTCCTGACTTCTTCGCAGGGGATGCAGTCCATCTGCTACTGCATAGCCAATAAATGACACCATTAGGCATTAATGCAGTAGACACCCTTACTGCCCTCCCTCCCCGCCGCTTCTCCTTAAGCCATACTTTTAGCACCAGTTCCTGAACTTGAAAAGGAACAAAAGAAGTCTGGAGGACTGGGAACTTCACCATGGCTCCTTGCTCAGAGTGATGTTGTGCTTAGGTTTCTTCCTCATAAGAACTGTCAGCTCTCCTCCAGTTTGCAAAACACATCCCTTCAGCACAGCACACCTCTGCCCCTTGCCTGCAGCCCCAAAGACAATAACCAAGGTCTTACTGGACAATGAAATTTGTCAAGTTGATTCCTTGGGGTCATTTTACCTTTTATTCTGCTTGTTACACATAAATTCTTTTCATTGCATTCCCTCTTGGTTGCATCACTATACCAAAACCAACTTGGTTCTGCCTCTTTTGCCTTTTCTGTCCCGGGCCCAGTGATTCCTCTCTAACCTGAAAAGATAAATTATCCAGGAACAAAACTGTTGATGTAGTAGAAAGAGAAATGACTGCAGCTACCCAAACCCAGCTTAGCTCTGCATCCTACGGTCAAGCTGAACCTCCAGCCACCAAGAATGCTGCTTTATAACAAAATTTTCAGGGCACTCAGTGCTGAGCATCTCTTTTGTCCTTTTGGTTGGTGTCACTTCCCTCTCGGGAAACTTTTTCAGCACAACAAAATATTTATCAATGCTGAATTCGGTGTGAAGTAGAAGAGGTGGGAAGATTCTCTTCAGTGAAAGATATTTTAAATATTTTACTTTCCAAGTAGCAATATGAATACAGGGAACAAACACGTAACGGAAACACAAAGACTTAGTGACCCAGAAGTGATTAGCATTAGCGTAAAGCTTTCAGACCCTTTTTCATCTTATTGATTCTAAGCAGAATAAATCTGTAAATGATAATAGGGCTCAATTTAAATTACCTACAGCAAGTGCTGCTTTTCAGCTCTCGTCAGACAATCAAGCTGTTCAATCAGCTCCATTCTGTATGTACAAAGCAAATTAATGTGTATAAAACAGTCGTAACTCAGGCCAGTTTTCAACAAAAGAATCTTTTATGTAGCACACAACTGCCTTTTATTGACGTGCTTTTAATTGAACCTATAATGCTATGTCCATATTCTACCTAATTATAGCAGAAAATACATATATCTTTCAAAATACTGACCATACCTTTCCCATTGTAAAGTTTCCAGAAACTTTACCAGGGTAGAGAATGATGTCCTCAGTTAAGCCCAGATTTGTTTAGAAACACCAAAAGGGCATGAGAAGACACTTCTGATCACACTGCAGCCAAGCAACGTCTCAAGGACGATTACATTAGCACAGTGAATCGGCAAGGTCGGTCCCTCGCTCCTTGAAGCCAGTCTGTAAACATGCCTCTTCAAAAGCAAGTCAGAGGGCACTGCAGCATGTGACATTGACAGAGAAGCCTCCAGTCCAGAAGAGTTGTTTCTGAAGCAACTCATTTCTGTTTCGAAAGGGATCTTTAGCATGTCTTACTTTCTTTACTTGTGTTGCTCAGTTTACCCGGGACCAGGCAAGTCTTGGGAAGACAGGATACTACTTCTTTAAAGGGTGATGAACTCACGGGACAACAGAAGCAGCGATGGCAGGAAATAAAGAATTAAAGGTGAACTCTGGCAAATACTTCTGGGTCAATTCAAGACATTCGCCAGGTGGGATTATCTTTGCGAGGGCAGCGATGCCAGGGGTGAGGGAGGTTACTTGCAATTGTCTCTGCCATTTCAACCGGGGTGGCTTAAAGAGAGCTAGTGGGAGGTTCTGCAGAGATGGAGGAGGAGGACAGAGCACAGGCCTTTTATTTTCATTTTGACATTGCTGAGTCCAGACCTTGCTGTGGGTAGGAAAAATTTCGTTGACAACTTCCATAGCCTTTGCAATAAAGCCTCAAGCTAAGACAACAGCACATACTCTTCTTTAAGAACACACATGCCATACCATGGTTACCGGCAGCAAAGAGCAAATAAACCCAAGGCTAAAATCAACTACACCGCTGGCATCAATTTTAACATGGCTAGAACTCCACCTCAAGGATGTACGTTGACAATTAGTCAATTTTACTGCCAGGCTCTTCTGACAGGTCTGTGCTCCATTGACACTATGCATGAGACTCCTATCTAGCATTTTGCTTTAAACATTCCTCCGACTCACCAGTCACCCAAAACATAGATTAAGGTGAATGACGTGAAAGCAGTCACTCTTACTTGCACACAGACACAGCAAGTAGCTGGGAACACCACACAGAAAGGCAAGTTCTTTAGCAGTAGACAAATACTCCTCCTGATCAACACACACACAAAAGAAACCTGTAGTGTAAATGATTCAGCTACACTTCCTGCTGTACGAACACACTTGCCTGGCATTCCGATGAGCAGCTGAAGTGTGCTAGCCCGTGTTTGCACTCAGTGCAACGGCTCTCTACACCAGTGACCTGCTCTTCCTTTCTTCACTTTTCCTTTCTAGAGAAGTTTGTCAGGCACTGCAATTAAAAGTCTGTGAGCACTAGTGGAGTTAAAGTAAATGGATGTTTAATGTCTCTGGGGAAATATTTAAGAAGTGTATCAAGTTGTATTTACTGAAGATTTCACTAATTCAAATAAATCAAGTTAAAATTACAGACTAGACTGGCTACGGCCAGTTTTCTGAAAAGCCTCCCATTCAAAAAAAGCAAATAAAAATGCTAAGTTCATTTGTCCTTTGCTTTTTTGACTGGGAGCAGAGGTGACATTGATGTTGTGGTGAAAGACATGAGTATTTAACTACTTGAAGAAATTCACATTACCACAGCGTCCTTTTAAATTGCTGTACTTATGTTCGCCACATAAGTTGCTATTAGCAACTGTAAAAAATAAAAAAAAAACCCTTATATTACTCTCTTGAACATAGCAATGGTTTATTGTACTAAATTCTTTGGAGCCACCTTCACTTAATATTTGAAATAAAATTAAAATCCTATCCCTGAAAAAGAACTATTTCTTCCAAAGTATATATATCCTTCACTGTAAAAACAGACTTTAAAAACTAATGTAGCTGACAAGTAATCTGCAGGTTTTATATCATGAAGTAAAACAAGTCCTTGAAAGAATATTGACTTATCCCTTAAATTTCACTTTCCAGTTTTTAAGCTAAATAAGAGCACGTTGCTAAAATCCTTATACTGAAGTGATTTTGATTTCTCTGAGGCATGTGATAATTCCTGTTTGCCCTCCAACACTGTATTTTTATTTTTGCATATCACTTTTCCAAATCTGTATTATCATAAAGATCTAAAGGAGCAGGGTTTAGATGCTATATATTTAAAGACGAAAAACATTTTATCGAGAGCAGATCAAACACTAAGATAAGCTGTCATTAAATATTTAAGTAATGCTTCTCTAAGAATGAGTGTGTCCACCTGATATTTGAAACAAAACAGTTTGTAAAATGTCTGCTTTACTAAGTAGAAAACCTGTCTAACGTTCAGATTTGGTGGACAGAGCTTTCCATTCAGTTAAACAACATACTATTGAACTACCAAACAAGATACTTGGTCCTGAAACAGTCACATTCATCACTAACAACACAGAGCGACCACATGGATCAAAAAAAACCCAAACCAAAACCGGGAACATGCCCTTAGATTCTCATTTACCATATTCTTTAAGCAAGAGGATCAAATGAACAACTCGAATGAAGAGGTCCAATCCAGTAGTATTGTAGTATTAAAGAAGGAATAGATAACTCATTAAGTCAGGAAGAAGGTTGGAGGGTCCTGCTTCCCATTCTGCTCAACATGTGGCAGGATCCCAGTTAGCTCACAGCATCTTCAGTTTCCCCCTCTCCGAACTGGGGCAAGAATACCTCTCAGACTTGCAGGAACGAACATGGGATCAACCAGCTTCGGCACAGAAGCAGCTTTGGTGCTTGGTGTACGCAACATACTTAAATACACCCACCTAACCCTATTTAAGTAAGACAAGATAAACAAAAACTTCAGAGGATGGAGTTCATTCACCGACGTCATTAAGAAATGCTTTTCTCTCTCGCTGCCAATTTGTATCTAAAAATGTAACTAGTCTCAAAACTTTATCAAGTTTATTGCCCTGCACCAGCACAAAGACTGAATCCCTTGCACATGTTCCACTAGGCTCCCACATCAATAATATTCTTCATGGTATTTTGGTCAGTGGGACACAGCTCTTTAATAAATAAACATGGGTAAGGAACAAGGTAACAGTGACAGGAAAAGTCGGCTCTGAACAGCAGGAAGTTGTTCACATCATGTGCATCTAGCTAGGTGAGCTTGTCAGTTTGGAAGATACACCTCCCTCATCAGCGCCAGTACGCTTCACTAAAGAAGTGTAGTTAAATATGTCTTGAGGAATGGGCTGAAATATTGCTAAGTGGGGCTTTCAGGTCTGACTTTAAAGCATCAAATCCTACTGTGGGGGTTTAAACAGGGACCAAAACTTCTTTTTCTCTTCCACAAGCAGTCTTACCTAGACGACCTCCAAAAATATTTTTACTAAAAAGATTATAGCCAGCCTTCTGTTGACTACTTATTTTCCAGCAGTACTGAAAAAAACCTGTCTAGATTACTGGATCTTCCTGCTTACATTAATTTTCTTGTCTCAGCAAAACAGATCCTAGATTTCCTTGCTTTTCTGCCTGTAAAAACTGTTGTTTTCTTCTGGAACAGAGGACCTAGATTTAGTTCAGTCATTACATTCATTTTTCTAATGCATTCCAGGTCTCTGGAGACAGGTGGTTCAGGATGGAGCGAGATAAATATAGCTGCTTCTCCATGGAGCATTCTGTTGCCTCAGGTTTCCAAATCCAAATTAAGTAGTTAATGATTTATGTATACACTGAGCATTAGCATCTTTGTGCCACGTTAGTCATCAGATCACAAGTGGCTCTAAAGAGGCTTTAGTCAAACAAATGAATATTAGGTTGAATGATTCAGCTTGCTTCACGTAAACAGTTCCAGCATGTTCACATTGATCATCACTAAACTGCACAGAGGCGACAGGCTCAGTTGTAAAGTTAAAGGAAAAAACCCAACACTACCACAGAAGCAGCAACAAGTCTTTGGCTCTTTTTTAAATTCAAGGTTGATTACACTGATACACCCTTCTCCAGATGTATTACCCAAGGTTGCAAGCATTCACTGTAGGTGGGGGTTTTATTAAAGCTTCAGTGATGCCATTATGAAATTGCAGAACTGTGTCTCTTCCTTTAAAGATAACTTTCAGCTTCCATTGTCACGAGAAACCCTGAATGCATACCCTCCGAATCCATAACCAGAGGCCAGCTATATTTATGCATGTATGCAAGTATTGATGAATTTTTTTTAAAGTAATTTCCTGGTGCAGAGATCCAACTCAAACTTTTTAGACAGTGAGTAAGCAATACAGGGCAGGTGTGAATTCTTCATCCCCACTAAACCTTCTGGTTGTACATATTGTTCTTTAAATCAAAGTTTCCTCTGAGGGTTGTTTTTTTCTTCTTTCTCAGATCTGATATTCAGCATGGATCTTTTCATCACCTTCGCGATATACACAGATCAGCAAAAATACAATTTTGGATAAGATAGCATCTAGCTATATCAGTGTTTGTAACTTAACCTTTTTCAACCTTCAGTTAGAGAGGTGGCTTGCCCTGCATATGCCAGATTTTGTTTTGCTAAGAAAGTCTCTCTAGACTCCCAAACAAAATCAACAATTTTTGTCTAGCGAGTAATTGCATTTTTTTTCTTTTCAGTACTGCCCTGTATTATGCAGTCTGTAATTTCATTTTGGCATTTCCTACATGTCAGAAAACGTTAATTATACTGTACCTTCTACTTGCTCTACCACATGGCACAAAAATAGCTTAATTATAGACGATTTAGATATTTCCCCAATATCAGAACAATCATCAGTACTACCTAATCGGGGCATATTTATACCCCAGCAAAGCCTTTTTGGACTTCTGTCACAAAACACAATATCCATTTATTATAGCAGCGATCATCCAACTCTAAGTTTTGTTTCACTGGGACAATGTTTTGCATTCTTAACACTCCCATCCTTCTCCAGGCATGTTCACAGCAGGCATTTCAATTATTCTCAGGTATGGTACAAGTACGACTCACGTTTGCCTTCAGTCTTTACTTCTGGTAATGAGCAGAGGCCCTGGTTAAGACTGTGGTGCTGCAATGCTAAGTGCTGTAGAGAGAAGTCTGAAGAAAGAAGCTTCACTTTCAACACAACAACTGAATTGTAAAGAGGAATAGCAACAAAGCACACTGCCAAGAGGGAGGCCAGAAGAACAAGACATGAGATGTCAGGTTTCTCCTTTCCAGACCTAGCGCTCCGTTTGCTGGACCAGGGAGGCAGATCCTCGCCATTATGACATTGTGGAATAAGGCATGCTATAAATAAAAAATAAAAAATCCGAACATGTTGATTCCTGTTTTTGAGCAACGCAAGTCTTAGCAAAAAACCATATAGCTTCTTCTAGACTTTTTTTTCCTCTTAGGACAGGGGTGCCGCAAGGTTTTGTCGTTTCTTAACATAAAGCAATTAAGCAAAGTTTTTTTGGAGACAATGACTATCACTTTTCATAAACACTCTTTAGCAGTGCATTTTCAGAAAGCCATTCTGATGGCATCCATCTAGAAATGCAGTGCTAACATGGCGTGGGTTTACTCTGCAAAATGTAAAGCAAAATTGTCTCAAAAGTGGAGTTAAGAGTACTTGTTAACTTGCAGAGATGGCCTTAAATTCAGGAGCAACTAGAATAATACTGATTTTCAAGGTTAAATTAGTTTTGTTTTGCAGATGCAAGATCATTACTGCAAACGGTTTGGCTTGACCAAGTAGAATAATTAAGTTTCAAGGAAGAGAATTGTTACCAAAAAAAAAAAATTTTTTTTCTTTTTTGTCTATACTGCGCTTCAGGTAAACTGACATCGTAAGTCCTTTAACAACAGTACCGTTCAGCTGTATTCCCAGTCCCACATTGACAACAAGGCAATTCTCCGAATGCAGAGAAGATAAATGGAGTTAATGCCACTAAGCAAACATGACATTTTTGTTGTACTGTGATCATAGATGAGTCACTAAGTAAAATGATTAATCACAAATCAATGTTACTAGGCTCATTTAGAGATGATTCTCCCTTTACAAAGCAGGTAGAAGCTCTGAATTTATAGGCTAATGCGTTTATTCTAGCTGTAGCAGTCTCGTTATTGGTCTTAAGCATCAGAGTCTGCAGGAAATTTGTGCGCAATTAAGCTAAAGTGATGACCTCCTTATACACATTTTGGCACTTTTTTATCTGATAGCGTGTTGTGCAAATATATAAATGAATTGAAGCATTACATAGAAATTACAGCTAATGCAATACTAAGAAAAATCGACATATACCAGAATTTTAATACATATGCCAATAAGGTATCTAGACCATAAATTACACTCATTTTATCAGTCTGCAAATGGGTTTATCAGTCCACAAATGGGTTTGTACTAAGGTTTTAGACTGCTTCATTTTCGGTTGACTAACATTTGTAACTTCTACAAACAGTTTTATGATCTAAATTGTTTCAGGAGGAAATGCATGGATTTGTTGAGCGACATGTTTATAAGTGATACACACACCGTGAATACTTTCTATTTGGTAAATAAATTCACCTTATTTAAATACGAAGCAGAAAAAAAAATTCTTTCAAACTTCATAATGCTTGCTAGCACCATAATGCATTTTTTCTCACCTTGCATTTAATAGAATTAAATACTTGCTTAGACTCATGCACATATCTTTACCTGCCTAGCTAATCTGGCAATATAAATTGTTTCTAGCTTTATCATTTCCAACCTACAAAGGGTAATTTTCCAGACTGTACAAATCCTAGACACGATAGGTCCTGGATCCCTGTACTACCAGACAGGGCAGAGATGGCTGAATATCAAATGTGATTTAAAGAACATTAAATAAATACAAGACAATTTGATCAACTTTAGTGTTCAATTATGCTTTCAGAAGGGAGTCATTGGTTGGCTATAATAAATACACTCTTGACTGTCTAGTGAAAGTCATATAGTTTGCACTACAATCACAAGTTTTTACACCCTCCTAAAACACACACAGTTTTTGCTCTGCTCAGCAGTATTTGTAATACTAGAAATCACATAGCCAGCTGGAAAACACAAGGTTTACACAGAGACCGCAGTTAGATTCTCCACAACGTAGCAGTGTTAGTGAAGGGATGTGGTGGTGAGGACCCCAAGCTGGTCTGTGTTCTCATAGAGGAGAGGGGAGATGCCAAGCAGAACCATCCAAGAGTTGTGAGGTCCTAAGCAAAAATAATCTATAGTAACTGCAAAGCAGCTCACACTGCTCTTGCCAGAAAGCACCAGCCAGGTAGTGAACACGCCCCTGTGCTCCGGCTTAGGAAAAAGGTCGAGTACAAGTTCTTCAGAAATCCTCAAAACTGTCCTGCATATGGAGCGTTTATCGCTCAAAGAATATACCTGTCACTAACAGTTCTTGCTTGCTTCCAGTGCTCCTCAAGATAGTAACTGATGCACTACACCTTTAGATATCTCTTGAATGCAGGAGACAAAGTGATCTAAACTATGTCTAAAAGATGCTGTCCATACATGAAAATTGACCGGCTATTAAAATGAACTTGTCTCAGCTCTCCCTTTGCTCCGACTATGCACAATGGAAGGTGAATCAAAACCCTGTGACTAATCTGTTTATTTCAACACTGAACAAAGGAAGCAAGGACTAAATCAACTGCCTTTTAACTAAGAACGGAAACAAATACCAAGAAATGAGAATTACCTAAATAACTAGGAGGGTCTACAATGAATTAAAAATATCTTTTCAGCAACTCCTATGATGAACTGCCATGTTGTACTTGCGATGCACTCTTTTCAGGAAGTATAGACAGGAACCAGGTGACAAGAAAAACAAGTTAAGAGAGCTATGTAGACATTAACAGCTATATGTCACATTTTAAAGCGCTTTACTCTGCAATCATAATTTAAAACTTTACTCCCTTCTTTCAAGATTATTTGGGTGCACAGTTTCCCTAGGGGAGATATCCTAGAATTAGTGACTTAAGAATCTGTGACAGAGCCAGAGTAGGAAGCTTACCTTCACAGGGGCCACGTTACGGACAGGCATCTATACAGATGTCGAAGTGCTATTTTGAACCCAGCACCACAGGTTTTAGACCATTTGCTTTATATTTTTCCCCATTTGCAAGCCATCAATAAGGAGGGATAAGCAAAGCATTCACAAGGAACTTTACACTACGGTCACAGTGGAACTAACGGCCCTTCAGATCTGTTCCTCATTTTCAAAGGAAAAGCGCATTTGAGCACCAAGCCACCTCAGCTCTTCCACAGCAGAAGCAGCTTGTAGACATAAGGCGACTTACACTTTGACGATATACTGATATAATGCAGCTCATTCAACTCAAATAGCAGTATTTAACCAACTGATAGGATTAGAAGCACCCTGTCTTCTTGCAAGGCCGTGCTGTAGCAATCAGGAGAAATACAGTGCGTGTGCTTATGAAGTCCAGGATTTCACAAGTACTAGGCCACGGACATCAGTCCTCCCAACGCTGAAGCAACAGCAGCCAAGTGTGCTGTGAAGGTGAACGTCACTGGGTCATAGGATTTCCATGATGATGCTTCTGTGAAAAGAACTTAGAACTGAGAAGATACTGCTTTTTCTTAAGGGAGCATGGCTAACGCAAGGACCAGGCACACTGTTTCCAGCCAGCTGCCTCAGATCACCCTGCAACCAGCCAGCGCGCTCAAGGCCTGCTGACAGCAGTTCCTCAGCTGAACACGAGAAAGTCTCTCTCTACTATAGTAATGTGAGAATTTTAAACCAAAGATTTGATGTTTACTCACCATACACTGAGCAAAAATTTGGGTAAAGTATTTCACTTGAAGACTAGAACTTGTATTTCCTTTAGCATTTTGGTTTTGTGACAGCTACTAACGCAGAGATAGAAGAGGATGACATACCTGCACATCACATACAAGTGCTCAGGGCCTTCCTAATTCTACACAGGACCTGTAAAAGCTTGACTTCCCAGATGAACCTGAGCTTCCACAGACAGCTCCTCGCATGTTCTTTGTGGTTACAATATACATTAGTAAGTTTTTTTGAAGGTAGCAGTAATTGTTAGACAAGTAGGGAGGGAAAAAAAAAGTTAACTACAGAACAGCTCCCATTGAAGCAGTATTTTCCTGTGCTCAAAATGAAGTCCAAAAGCCCAATTCAGAAGTTATTAGTCAAAAAAATAAAGGCAGTCAAGCCATATCTTCTCTCCTCTGCCTCCCAGGGACAGACAGGTGCCTACATTATGAGCCTTGCCACATTAAAGGCTGCCTGTTTTTTATCATCACCTAGTACTTTCAACTGCAAAATTCTCAGCCCACATTGAGGAAGGTGGAACTTGAAACAGAGACCAAGAAATTTAAAGCAGCAATACAGTACACACACAAAAGTTAATGCTAAATAGGAATATACTTCCATCTTTCAATTGCAATAAGCAGTACCAAGCAGGAATTATCAGTCATCACAAACAGAAAAAGCATTTTCCCTAGTCATTGGAAGTGTTATCATTGTAAAACTAACTCTTAACAGACACATTCCTCCTTCAAAGACAGCGTAAGAGAAGCAAATCCCCCTACTATTTTATTAATAGAACATAACAGAATAAAGGAAAGTGTTTGTAGCAAAGCAACGTTGGCAGCTACCTTCTCAAAGGCGAGTAAGGTGACTGCAGCGCTCCCTCTCGTGGCAACATACATGGGTGGCTGTTACCTTCCCTTAGAATCGCAGCAAATTGGTGGTCAAATTCTAAATTTCAGCTACAGCAATAAATCTTTCTTTGAGAAACCTGCTGTAGCAATACAGCAGGCACTTCAACTGAAACAGCATTAGAAAGACCCTACAGCCAAAGTGAATTATCATGCTTAAGCCTCAAGAATGTAGTTTACATTATAAGAAACAAAAGTTTTTATACCAGCAATGCTGCCAAAGCAGAAGCCACTGCAGCACGTAGAAAAGAGCATGAAATGAGGTCTCCGATCAGAAATGTGGATTTGAACTTAAATTTGATCTCAGCACCAGAAAAACCATTTACAAGAGATACACATTCTGGAAGGAGGTGAAAAAAAATGTTTTCTACCCAGTAAGGCACAGGAGCACGTACAAAGGATGCCAGGAAACCAAACTGTAACTATTTCTGTACTGGGCAATGTTTGGATCAAGCGTACAGTTCAGGCCAGCAGTAAGAGAGGGCTGAGGGCAGCAAGATCATAGCCAATGCCATCTTTCCCTATCAATTTAGTAAAGGAAGTTTATAAATTTGTTCTGCCAGTGTGGAAATTTTGGTTCAGCTTATGCCCAAATAGCATTTGGCCATCAAATGAGACTTTCTCATTGCAGTGAGCTTGATCCACTTAAGAGATAAATGAAGAAATGTTTAAGGAGAGATAATAAGAGATCCACAACATGCAGTGTTTAGTTGCAACCACATGACCTCACTTGACAGACAGGCAGCTCTTTGCCAGGAGGTATTATAACTCATCCATGAAACTGTTACCTCGGTAATGAGCTGCTGCAACAGGACTGAGAAAGTTCCAAAGTCCAAAGCACAGCACACCAGCTCACTGAGATACTGTGATTCATAAAGCATAAGCGTCAACTTCCCTGCAGCTTCTAGGTGCTCTCCAGGAACAGTAAGTCCTTACTTCAAGCAACCACCACAACAGGTCAAGGTCGTTGGCAACATTTCCGTTTGTTTTGCTGCAACACACTGCACCCTCACCTTTGGGTGAAAACAGACGAAAAACACATGCAGATTGCTGAAGTGAAGGTAAAGCACCACAGGAGTAATAACTTCTGCAGTTACATTCTGCAGCCTCCCAGTTGGAGACCCCATAACAATTAAAGGTCTCTGACAGTTTGACAAGACTTGCTGTGACCTGGAGTGTTTCTGCCTTCATCTGCCCCTCTCCATCCCTCAACATCTACAGAAAAAGGCTGGGATGGTAACTTGTGGTCAATTTTAACTTCTGTGTTTGATGAGAATCAGCTTCCATAAGCGTTTGATGAGCCTTAGCTGGGATGAACAAGGCAGTTTATATCCCCGAGATGCTGCAAGAGACTTTCTGAACACTGAGGAATGCATCCTTGCGTCAGCTATTCTCTTCTCAGGTTTTCAGGATTTTTCTGCTAGATTCCAAGGGGAAGAAGGAATTTTTGTAATATTACACCTGAAACTTCAGTATTGCAGAAGGCAAATTTGGTGCAGGGACAACACAGAATACACAGGCTGGCAAGTATCCTCACTGTAGCCTATGCAAACACTGGTGATTGCAAAACTATTGCCAATGCCAGGTCCCTGCTGCTGCTGCAGATCTCGGCGTGCATCACTGCAACTTCTGGAATCCCTGAGCATACTTGCTTCTGCTGTAGCAATTGAGATCTGGATCTACAATGGTGACACACAGGTGCCTGCATGATGAACTGTGAAAGCATGGTTGGCCATCACCTTCTAAGTCCTATTAAATTTTAATATTTTAAACATCACAGGATAGGTGGTGGTTTGATGGCTATGGGTACTGAGGGTGACAGCAGAAGAAGATTCAGAGTTATTGCTGGCAACAAAAGTGATTAGACTTCCTATGCCCACAGCTATATAATTTATAGCATACATATTAAAAAAATCCTCTGGCACAGAAATCTAAACTAAGCAGACAAGTTTCAGTACAGGGTCTTGGGTTATATCATTCACAACAAATAATTCTTTTCCTATGAAACAATTCCAATCAGATTTTGTGGATCACAAACCACACTAGTTAAGGAGGGACTGATTTGCTTTCTCTCACAAAGAACAGTTAATATGTGCCACTCTATTTGTAGTTTCTGTCTGAACAGTGAGTACACAAGCCCTGTATATGAATCCCCCTGCTCTGAAGAAGATACCACATAGCTTCATCAGAATATCTTTGCTATGTCATCAATTTTAATTCCAACCCGTACTTCAATATGCACATAACTATTTTCAAATACAATGAAAACTTGAAGTCAACAGCACCAGTCACTAGCATTGCAGCTTTCAGTAAATTCTTCACAACTTCAGAAAAATCTCTATAAACATTGTGGAAAGTAGATACAGAATGTACAGAGGACAGTTTTCTATACAAAAGTGCATTTTAGCAATACAATTAGCGGAGAACCTGGGGGAAAAAAAAACTCAATCTAAGCATTACCATATACTCTAACCTATACCCCCATCTCTCCCGCCAAAAAGAACAAAAACATCACAAAACCCCACTTTCCCCTTGCTTTGGTTATGAATTATATTCAAGGCTTCGACGTTACAATTTTTTTTTAATTGAAGAATTTATTTGTAATTTGGAAATGTTTTAAAGTTAGCCAGATGAGAGAGAATGCAAGTGTGATTAATCAGAGTTAACAGTCAAAACAGACAAGCTCTGAATACTACTAGGATTTGTCCTTGGTAGATGAATAAACTATCTTTGCAATCCTTAAATGGAAAACTGCATGTTGACTTGTCTTTGCTTATGCCCAAGGACTGCAAGATCAGTAAGCTAAAGAACATTAAACCAATAAATCTAAGAACATCTGCCATGAAAATCTGGCTTATAAGAATGAACTTCAAGAGCCCCCCAAAACAGTTAGGCTTATTAATATTTATAGACCAATGCATCAACTTATTTCAAAGCTGAAAGTGTGTTAGGAGAAAAGAAATGGCTTCAGGTCATCCAGCGTAGATGAACAGTAAATATTGCAATTTTTATATGTTTCTATATTGTATATGCACTCTGCTGTAAATGCATATGAATAAGTTCAAGCAGGTTGGTTTGGTTTTTCCCCAGAGAATGATCTTCACAGGTTTCAAACCACAATATGAGAACTAAAAGTTAAGCCCAGGAAAGTCCTGTAAAGACTTCTCTTGCTCTTCTTAGTAAGCACCCCATATTACGCATACTATAACCATCTTTTAATCAGCTTTCCAGATAAAGAAAAATAGATAATATCCTAACAGAGACAAAGGATGACATTAGCTATACACATACAAATTAGACAGGTTTGTCAGGCAGCTAGCTTTCATTCTCATATTTAAAATCATATTAGAAAAGAATGTTCTCTATTGTTTACAGTCCTGTTGCAATCAGCCTTTCAGTGCTCCTTCTAAGCCTTTTTTGAGAAAAAGTCACCATGGAAGCAAACCATTAATGTTACAGAGTGTAAATTGATTACATTCATAATACAGTGGGTACAAAGCACCTAGATTTACAGCTTCAGTACCATGGAGCCAGACACCTATGAGCTTTTACCTGTTTGTCTCTATTTAGCTTTTAAGCTTGACATTTTTAATCTATGAATAAAAAGCAGAGACTTGACTCTATTTTGAAAAAGCACTAATAAGAATGCATGATTTTAGCAGTCTGTTACTCTTATTGAACCCAATAATCTGTAGATAACTTCCTGTAAAACAAAGTGGCAGCCACAATGGCCAACACTCAAATCAGCAAGGCCAGGTTTAACCAAAACTCCACTGTTTTACTAATGCTGTGGGTACCCAATACAAATTCATAGAACCATTTAGGTTGGAAAAGACCTTTAAGATCACCGAGTCCAATCGTTAACCTAACACTGCCAAGTTCACCACTAAACCATGTCCCTAAGCACCACGTCTACACATCTTTTAAATACCTCCAGGGATGCCGACTCAACAACTTCCCTGGGTAAGCATACAGCATATTGCAGGGAAAGACAAGAATCTCACAAAAACACCTCCCTCCTCCATGAAATGAGGGAGGCATTAGTTCTAAGAAGGATGTGAAAAGAAAAGGGAAAAAAAAAGACAAACGTGGAAGTATGTGAGAACTCTTGAATCCCACAGCTACTTCAGGCCTCATTCTCCGAGATGCCAAATACTTGGCAAAGACAAGATTCAGGTAAGCAAGATGTTATTCTGCATTCTTAGCAGAACATTTGGTGTGGTATTCTTAGGTTATAAGCATCCTGGGACTATGAGATTACAGAACTAGAAATTACTGCCACAGAACCCCTGGAAATCCACTGTCTTCCATCAATTTTACTGTCACACAAGCAACTGAAGTACCCAGCTGGAGACAACATACTACAATCAGCTACTGTGGTGCCCAGGACCTTTTCATCCAATGTAACAGATGAGCAACTGCACCCATTTAATCACTTGCATTAATTTATACTTACATGCTCACACTAAGATCAAGATGGAAATACTATCTTCCCTCTTTTCATGATCTCTGGAAGCTAGTAAACAGGTGACAAAAAGAACTCTAGCTCATCAAAATGAGGGGGTCTTCTCTCAACAAAGCCTGAGGAATTTTAAACTCTGACAAGCTGCTGAAACAGAATGAAGTGACATACGTTCATACTCCACCATGCTGAGATACTGCACCTTTCTTACAATTCATTTCAGTCTCAATTCTCTACAGTATTAAGTCTCCATTTCTCTTTAGGAAAAAAAAAAATCACATTTCAAAGTCACTGCAGAAAATAAAGGTTGTACTGAACTGTGGTAGTGTACACACAGTGAAACATTTCATGACGAATTCATCCATTACAGCAAGTTGCAAGAGTTTTAACAACTGCACCCAGAAATTAGCTGAATTGACAGGAATTCAATTTTTTTATTCCATCCAAGATATTTAAAAGAAGCTCCAGATTTAAGTCAATCTAAATTCTCAGTAACTTGTACACTGTTAAGTTTTTTATATTGTTTCTACAGGAGGAAGCGAGGTATAGCGCAGTGCAAGCAAATACTGACAGGTAAGTCACTTCTGGTTAGTGGCCAAATAACTGGCCATATGGGATAACTAACACTCGACTTTAAAAAGACCTTACATAGCTTTTAATCTGTCAACGGCCAAGTCTGAGTACCTGTTGTCCAGCAGCAGTAAGAGTGACTAAGTTCATACATATTAGTTTGACTACAGACCTCATTTATTTCTTATCGAAGCCCTTTCAGAGGCTATTGTTCAGATATTTTACTGGTCAGTTTACTTTGAGGCTACAAAGAATGACACTTCTGAAAGAAAAATACTTCAGCTGTTAGGGCTGGTATGTCTGTGCAGCACATGCAAAACGAACGTGAGTAGTCCTATTATAAAGTTGATCATGCAATTTTGCAAGATTGGCCTACATCCTGCAATTACAGGCACCTGTGGCCACACTAAACTGCCAAACTGCTTAATTCACAAGAGGAAAATTAAAGTAGTGAGGCACCAAGATAATCACTTCTTAAACTCAGAACTAGAAAATACTTTTATAATCTGTAAAATTCCAGGTTTAAATTTAAAGTATCACTTTTATCTAAGCTGTGGGGGGAAAGAGTTCTGTAACAAGTAGTTCCAAGACAAAGACAAGTCACCTTACAGATTGTCAGAATTAGAGAGATTTCAAAAGCAGATAGACAACAAAAGGAGAATTCTGAAACATGTGGTGGTATAACAACCCACACAGAAGACACATCCTCAGCTAAACATACAATTAAAAAGCACAGCTGCATTAAGTTCTCTTGCCAACAACATGAATCTATTTAGATATGCTTCTGGGGAAAAAACCACCAAAGTTGTGTGCCACTTGTTTGCACTTCTGTTCCCAGTAGCATTTTTAACTATTGTAAGTAGTGTCCTACACAACTCAATTACAGATTAGTGTACTTTCAATGCATAAATATGTTTTTATTTTAATCTTTTCAGAGCAATACTAGGGATGTACTGGTCAACCATTAGTAACAATCATACTATAAGATATTGAGCAACAAAATAACTTTCTGAAGACTAAGCCTGCAAGTTGTTTCTTTGAATTCTAATTGCTTCCTAAAGAACTACATTATTAGACATTATTTCTGTTACAGATTCCCTGCATTAGAAATCCTGCTTCTTGTATTCTGTGTAGTTTGAGTTCAATCACAACTTCTAGAAAAGGTTTTATCACAATACCTTGATTTTGTATTATCCAAGAGCAAGACTGAAGAAAGCTCTATAGAACTAAAGATTTCCTCCTCATACTAAACAATCTTCCTAATAATGGGAAAGGAAGACAGAAAAACCAAGTGTAATAGTAAGTCTAAGTTGGAAAAAACAAAAAAGCTGAAGCTGATGCATGCTTAGTGTCATCCAAAAGCACCCCTAGACTTATGTCTCACAAGCAAGTTAGCATGGTAGCCAAGTTCAAATTTCCTTAAAATTGTATCTATTCAGCAGCTTTCCAGAAGTCAGTTAAGTTTCTGAAGTCTCTGTTGCAAAATTAGTCTCAAAAAGCTGAAGTTACTCAATACTTAGACCTTCTTACCAAAATTACACTTGAGAAAAGATCTGGGTTATACTGTTAACACCAATCAAAATTTGGTCAAGAAATATATGTAAACAATAAGGATAATACATTTAAGGCTTAGAAAGAACACTGATAAATTCACCCCTGTCACATTAAAACATCCACATCTCCTTCATGGTCCTCCTCAGTCACTTTTAAAGAGAGCACTTCTTCATTAAGAAATAATCCACTCAGTCTTTCCTTACGAGCTTGTCTTTGTTCTTTCAGCTGTCTCTTACGTAAGGCCTTCTGCTGTAGTTTCCGTTGCTTGGAACGTTTCTGTCAAAATACAGAAGAGATTAAAAAATAAGATTTTGTTCTGTAGAGAAACCACCTTTAAAGCTGGCAAATATACGTTAGCCTCTAAAACAATGTCTGCTCTGAAAAAAACCTAAGGTGAATTCTCAGAGGTGTTCAAACATTCATCCAAAATCCTATCTAAGATTAAACTATCAAGACCATTTACCATGTCTGAGTCACGAGGCACAACATCACCCTGTGATGTTGCATAGCTGAGTCTTCGATCAGAAGAATCTTTGTTGCAGGAGAAATGTTACAGTCTTACAGTAACAACCTGAGATGTTGAAGAGCAAGTAGGAACTGCTCCTCTTCACCACACTTGAAACTGAAATTATGGAGACAAGTGCCACTGTACTACTTTAACTGAAATGTGCTTCAGTAGGTCACTTCTCACCAAGTAATCTCATGAGACATGTTGGAAGAATGAACTGAAGAGGATTCAAAAAGCCTGATGAAACTTCTAGCTGGGAAAAAAACACATAACCAAGACAGTCTTTACTATGCAGAAATTATGCCTGGATTAGGCTGACCAATCTTGAATAATTTTTTTTTGTAAAACCATGTTTTCAGTCAAAGAATTAACTTAGATGCATAAGCCCTTATTCAATCCCCATTCAACCTATTTAAACAAAAGTAACAAGAAGATCTACTACATACAAACATCAGGCTTTTACTTAGAAGTGATGGGAAGAGCACAAGTTTAAATTCCTTATGGTCGTGTCAGAGGAAACAGTCAGCATTGATTTAGCTAGGTAACGTCAGCAAATGCTCAGTTCCTAACCACGCTCCTTCAGTGCAAACATCCCAGTTAAGATCACATAAGCAACCATAAGTAGTTAGACAGCTTAATACACATGTACATAATTAGAAACTTTACTTTTGAATCCCGGATTCTTTCTGCAGCACTCGTGGACAAATTACTATCACTGTGCGCTCGACTCATGTTGGCACTCGAGTTTGAAGCAGAGTTAGCAACACTAGAACCACTGCTGCTTGCTGAGCTGACCATGCTGGCACTGCTGCTGCTGGCACTCGCTCCGCTCACACCACTGGTACTTGCACAACTGTAGCTACTCCTCTTCCAGCTTTCCCTTGCAGACCGTTGACGAGGTCCATGTTCCTTGATATAGTTTCTCACCTTTAGAAGAGAGACAGCAGAATTACTAAAGCTTGATCAATACTGTACTGAGATACTCCTTCTCATGGTAAAACAAGTTGCCTATTGTAACACTCAAGTTATTGGATTGGTTCAGTTAGTCTTTGACAACGTTTTGCTGTGGCTGCTTAAATCCCAAGCCATCTGGCAGTCACCAACAGAACTTAACAAGTTATTATTAACTTCATTATGGGAGGAAGAATGCTAAGTAACAAGGTTTGGGTTTTTTTTCCCCTCTCCTGTCCCCCAAATACTCTACTATGTAACAATAAGTTATTATTATAACACCAAACAGAAATATCATTCAAGTTCAGTTGAACTAAGCTGTTTACCTAATGTACCAAAACCTTTATTTTGCTAGGTGATTATGTATAAAAATTGATCACAACTCCATACGAGATTTTGCAAGACATGGCAGATGCTGAAATCCCAGAGTCATACGTACAAACCTTAACTCACCTGTTTCAGTTTTTCATCCGTGAGACAGTTCAATTCAATAATGAATTCACTATCTGTNCTCAAACAGAAGTGGCTGTAAGGAAAGTTCTACTTTAAGATGATACTTACAAGATGTTTGATATATGAAATAGGCCAAGCCCAATATGTTTGTGAATACTTCTCCATTTTCAATCTTTACCTTCAACACAATCACAAATACAGACTAGCACTGAGGAGTTCAGCTTGTTTGGATACTGCAT
>VZSC01006074.1:84146-108025 GCA_013398225.1 Steatornis caripensis | reverse complement strand
ACTGGAGAGAGTCCAGTGGAAGGCTACGAAGATGATGAGGGGACTGGAGCATCTCTCTTATGAGGAAAGGCTGAGAGACCTGGGGCTGTTCAGCCTGCGGAAGAGAAGGCTGAGAGGAGATCTCGTCAATGCTGATCAATATCTAAAGGGCAGGTGTCCAGAGGACGGGCCCAGGCTCTTTTCAGTGGTGCCCAGCAACAGGACAGGGGGCAACGGGCACAAACTGGAGCACAGGCAGTTCCACCTGAACATGAGGAAGAACTTCTTTACTGCGAGGGTGCCAGAGCCCTGGCACAGGCTGCCCAGAGAGGCTGTGGAGTTTCCTCTGGAGAGATTCAAACCCACCTGGACGTGTTCCTGTGCCCCCTGCTCTGGGGGCACCTGCTTTAGCAGGGGGGTTGGACTTGATGATCTCCAGAGGTCTCTTCCAACACCTACCATTCTGTAATTCTGAGATTCTAAAATTCCGTAAAATCTGTGAGAATGAGGTGTGGACTTCTGCAGCTGTGGACAGCCCCCAAACTCACTGGGCACTCTCAAATTAAGTCATTCCTCTCTCGCTCCTCAGCCCCAGGGCTGGTTGTCAAGTCACTGTCAGATGGGGTGGGGCATGCGAAAGTCAGAGACCCCCATGGATATCGTCATAACGTGCAGGAGAAAATAAAGGCACCTCAAAATGCAGGTGTCTTACTGAAGTTGGGGCTGTGACATTGAAAATGCTCTTCCTGCTTGATGTTTGTAAGGCTTCTCCTGGCGGTCAGGTGAGACAGGTGAGGTTTTCTTGAGGCACCTTTGGCCACCAAAATCAGAGTTACTCAGTTGAGTAAATTATTGCGTGCAAAATAATCACAGAATAATCGAAGAGTTTGTTAGCAGAGCAAAAGAACAGCTCGTTTGTGGCCCGCTGAGAGGAAACCACCTACTGCCCAGTATGGCATGGTGCTGCGACCCTTACATACACGTTCTCTCAGCTAACTTTCTTTTGGGCTTTTTCTTCCTCATTTGTGTCAATAAGGACTCAAAGCATCTCGTAGATGGTTTGTCTGTAAAAGCGTTGCTGCACAGTGTCAGAAATGGAGCAATGTATCCAGGGTTTCCTCACAATAATTGAAAGCAATGAAGCTATGTATAGGCAGAGGCACTTGGGACACAAGTAAATACAGGTGTTGAACCACAGTTGCTGTCTAGCGCAGGGGCAACAGAGACTGCAAAGTTTTATCGGTGCCAGGAAGCCAACCATCTTCTAAGCCCCATCTGCATTTAATTTCGGTGTAAATTATCTCCTGCATTTAGGTGTGCAATAAATGCTTCCTGCTGTAGGGGGAACAAACAGTCCTTCAAAACCATGGGAAGCCAGCGCCAGTAACCCTAGCACAGTGATTCACCCAAGTGCCTGTGTGCCCCAGATGGAAACAACGTCCAGATTATGCAGAGCTGGCAGAAATCTCCAGTCGTCTTCTGGTCTTGCTGGTCTGTGATAACAGCTTGCAGGACAGCCGTTTTTTCCCTTCAAGGGTTAGAAGCCTTTGAATACTTGATGGGTTTCCACACAGTAGATCCAAATTGCTCTGGCACTTGCACCAAGCTAGTTTTTTGAGGCCTTTACTGTTACTCTATTGCTAAATAATAACTAATATAAAAAATGAGATGCTGCTTCATATGCCTGCTCAGTTCACGATGTAAAAACTGCATATACCATTATCTCAGGGTTATGCAGCCAGTGTTACTGCAGGCTCTGCTAAACAGCAAGTGTAAGTTTGAGGTCAGAGGCATCTTCTGCTAGGAGCAAATGGCCCAGCAGTGAGATTTTCTTGGGATGTTTTTGGGTTATTCTTTTTTTGGTCCCTCAGATTGACTGTTGGAAATATTGGCACAGCTGATATTTCTGAGTTCCCTGAGCTATACTGAGTAAAAAATCTTGTATTCTAGGGTAGTGCAAGTACCATAGGCTATGAAAGAAGACATGGGTTTCTAACTAGATATTAGAGTTGGTCAATAGAAAGACTGATATCGTCATTCAAGCTGTCTACTTAAAAACTATAAGCAACCTGTTTTTCTTTGAAGAGACGGATCAAAGTTGTATATAAGTAGTAGACAGCAACCTGTTTCCTGCTCTGCGCATGATCTAGTAGACAGGCCTCAGTGCTGATCTGTGTTTGGCCTTTTCAGTAAAGAGACTCTTCTCAAAGTCAGTTTTGTTGTCGTAGAGCAGAGCTGTTTTCAGACAGCGTGGAAAGCTTGGTACTAGCACCTTGCACATCCTAGCTACTCTGTGCAAAATCTGCCACGCAGATAGTGCCAGACAAATTCAGTCAGCCACGTGAATAATCCAGGACTCACCACTGAATTTGGTGTACATTTAAAAATGTGAAAAGCAAAGAGAATTTATCCAGAATTAGAATCTAGTAGTCAGCAGAACGCACTTAATGCCAAAATGAAGGTTGGCAGTTTGATTAAAACTCTTTTTTTTTTTTTCCTTCAACCTTAGTATTAAGCTAATCTCTTAGTGTTGGCTTTCATTAACACTTGCTGGCCATGTTTAGCTTTTCGTGTTTTACTCACAGCACTAAATATGGCTCATTATAAATGACTAATCTAATGCCCCAGTCCTGCCGTGGGATGGTGTCAGTAATCTGTTTTTTATCCACAGTGGGACTTCCTGTGGCTCCAGCAGTCCATCCAGATCAGAGTGCAGGACAGAGGCTGACATGACAACAGAAATTTATATAAGCCAATGCACGTATGGAAAAAGGAAGAATAACTGAATGATGAATATTGAGATGAACCCACACCAGTTATCAGTGTATAATATTGCCAGTTAACAGTTAACAGTAATTTCCTTTGAAGTTTGTATTATCAGCAGTGGTGCAAATGGCAAGACTTGAAGGTTTAGTTTTTTGTCCTTGCTGATATTTAATCCTTAGTCTCTGCTGAGATTGTAAAATAAATTAATTATGTGAAACATTAGAGAACAGTACTGAGTTGTTTGCTATCTCAATCCTCTCATATCCTGTGTTTCAGAAGTGTAATTAAGCTGTAAGCAGACTTCTGATATGAACAAGTTTGTTGATAGAAGCTCAAGCTGGATTTGTACTCACGAGTGATGAATTTTTAAAATTTTTTTGCATTATCCCACTGGAACAAATTTCAACAGTGAAAACATCTTGAATTTTATGATGCAAAAATCCACTGAAGTTCTCTTGCTAAAGTGTTGTGAGACTGACCTGTGGTGGTGGATGATCAGATGTATTTACAGAGACCTGAAGTGACAGTTTCATGTCAGGGAAAATGTCAGTACATTAAGTCAAGTAAAATCATAGATATGTTTATGTTAGTGTTCACAGTCTCCAGGTCTTCCTCCTTTAAAAAGGGACCTTGCTTTGCTTTCTTATTCACAGTCACTGTTAATGCATTGGAAGGAAAAGACTGCAAGGAATCCGTCAAGCTGATTGCAGAAGGCACTAATCTCTCAGAAGAGCAGCTTGCTTTCCTCATTTCTGGCATGTATACCCTTCTCCGAGAAGCTTTGAGACTCCCCTTATCAACTTTCAAACAAGAAGTAAGTTCTGGGAGTACTTGGAGTCCTGATAAGTTAAAAGCTACGTCAGACGCAAGTTACCATCTAAACCCTATTTGCCAGGGTGGGGAGCTACACACAGAAATGTTGCTGCTGGTTGGAAGAAACTGTTAAAAATCTAGAGCTTATTATTTTACTTGTTGGGTAGACTTACAGTGAGCTTTTTGAAGAGTATTTAAGCTTTGGGAAAGAGATTCCTTTATCCTTTTCTGCTTCAGCATCTTGTTTACTGTGCATGTTTGTTTTCACTCTTAAAGAACCCCAGAAGAAACCATCGCAAAGTGTTCTTTCATTGGCATCAGCATCTCTGTGGTACCCCAACTGTGTGTTCACACGTACCGCTCATTTTGTCCGCACTTACAATTCCTCATATTTGTTTGCCTTGCCTTTCTTCGTACTTCTGCCATAGGGTAAGGAAGAATGTCTTAGGGCCAGAACAATACAGTGGGAATGGGGAGAAAGTGCTGTTTCTGTTTATACTATGGATGTTCTGTGTGAATATGTATACATCTGCCATGTTGCCAACCCCTATTCCTCCTTCATGGCTATTCTCTTTCCTTTTTCATGTTACATTACCTTACATGTCTTTTTTTCTCATTTTATTTTTACGTGAGCGAATCACTCCTGGGCTTCTAGCACCTCTCTCTTGTTGAAGATACTGTTTTCAGATTTAGCCAGGCATACTGGGAAAGCTCATATATTGCAGGAAACATAATGAAAGCATGCTTTTTGTATTCAGAGCTTATCTTTTGCCACTTCCTTTCTGTTTTCATAGTTTAAACAAGTTACTGCAAAATGTATGTGAGAATAAGGGCACATAATTACTCTAAAGAAGAACATGTTATGGATAGCTACATAAAAGAAATGACAGAATTTTTTTTTTCAAAAATAAGGGCTTCCAAGAGTTTTAGGTCTTTAAAATCAATTTCTCATAACTTGATTGAACACTTCCGGAAATTATTCTCAGTACGTAACCTGTCATTTCAAAACTACTGGCACTCAAGACTGAAAGTTTTGGGGAGAGATACCGAGCAAGTAACCACTACTAATTCACTAGGTAAGAAATGATCTTTCAAGACTACATCCTGTAAAATTTCACCTTCCTTGTCTTTCTAGGTTTTTAAGGAAGACCTAAAGGAGCTCAGGTATGCCTGTTTATGCCTGGTTTTTTAATCTGTTTGTTTTTTCATAACTTTTATGTAACCGCTTCCCCAAATCAACTTTTTTACACAACAAAGTCGGTGTAAAAATTACCTGTAAATAACACATAATACATCTGTTGCTAAATGTCATATGAAGCCAGAGGAAAAAACCAGGTGTTGTGTAAGACTTGATTTAGCACTGAGCATGAGCAGTAAATTTCACATGCTGGGGAGATTGGTCTAATTTAGTCCGTAATGTAGGTTATGCAAATGTGAGTGACCTTCTCTCTGCCATCCCCACCTTGCCCTGCAGTATTTTTTAGTGTGTTTGGTAAGACAGTGGTAACATTTCAGAAGCTAAGAAACTGCCCTACTTTTTTTCTTCTTTGAAAGGCCAATGATATTATGCGCATGAAATCCTACCACCTTGTTCAGCTACGAACAAATTGGTAGGATTTCATGAGCATTATATCATTATATTACCCAAGAAAGCATAGTTACAGACTTAGTCAAAATCTGTATCAGTCTGTTCAGAGTATCTCTGAATAGAAGTTTGTATCCTAAAAGCTAGACATCAGATGCTAATAATCTTTGTAAGTTCTCCCTTATTTCCAGATTCAGTAGCAATGAGAGAATGAGAGAAACCTCTGCACCAAGGCCCAACTATTTTAAAACTGTAATTTCCCATAATTCTTAGCATTCTGATTGCTACCTAGGAGAAACAGAAATGTTTCTAATTCTGTCTTTTTTCATCCTTATTTGTACGTTAACCTGCAAATTGGCTTTCTCCTCAGACTCTGTTCTGCAGTCATAAGCATCAGTTGCTTTATGAGCAACTTAGGCAAATTAAAGCTGCAGATTTAGACATGTAATCAGGGTGTAAACGGTGAAAGGTGTAATTGGGGCCATGATGAAAGGTGCCTTGCTAGTTGATACAATTTTGTCTGCAGCTCAGTGCTGAAGTTTCGCCTGCCTTTTATCTTGTGAGCTAAAATGCAAGCTGCTTCCTCTGCCACATCATGGAGTTTACACCCAGGTTAAAGTAGGTCAGTAAGAAACTGATGAATTGCTTTTGACCCAGTGGGAGTTGGGTGTTTTTTGAGGTGCACACAGAATGTGTTCAGTGTGATTAAGGAATAATGAAGAGCACTAAAAGCTCCATACTAGGTTCTCTGGGGGTGGGTGAATATTCCTCTACTGAGCAGTGGAGAAAGTTGGTATACAGGAGTGCCAGAAGTCACTGGCTGGGCTGGCTGCGTACACAGGCTGTATCTAGAAATACAGGCTCCCAGACCCCTGTCCTTGTCGTTTGACCACACTTTAATGGCTTACGCTTTTGTAGCTGTTTTTTTTTCCTCACTTTATTGATTATCCATGAAACTATGGAGACACTTTTCAGTCTAGATGTTCTTTTTTATATCTTTTGGATCTTGAAAAATCTTTTTTGTCTTGTTGTTCTGGTTAACGTGACTGATATAGCAGCAATAGTTCAGGTAACTGCATTTGTGTTGCTTGCAGACTCGTATGTTTTATGTGCTGCTGCTCATTGCTGCTATGCTCCTGTGATTCTCACATTATTTGGACTCTTCCTAACTTCCATCTCTGACAGTCTTATTTCCTGTGAGTAGCTCTCTTCACCTTGTGCCTAAACTTTTAGAAGACTAAATAGCTTATTCTGCTGTCAAGCCATGACACTTAGTAAACTGGGTAGCACCTTTAGCATCTTTGATTCCTATGGGAAATGTCATTCCTATGTTTCCCAATGCATTTGGGTTTGGAGGTGAAATACCTGCTTGTTTTTAAGGCACCTACTAATTACGTTCAGACACTTTTTCTTCTGCAGTGACTCCTGTTGGTCACCCTGTGATCTTGTGCGTGAAGAGCACATGTAATTGGTTGAACAGCAGCGTCTGAGCCAGGTTACCTATTTTTCACCTCTCCTGCATTCTATTTTGTTTCCTTAAGTGAAGTTGAAGATAGGACTCATTCCACCCATATCAAGTCTTGTAATTCTCAATTTCCTGGTGATGCAGCTGGTCTTGGCTTCTAGTTTTGGTGGAGAGAGAGCCTGAGAGACATGCCCACTTCTGATTAATTGGATCAATACTACTGGTTTCACAGGGCTGCCATTCTATATCCCCTATTTCTTGGCCTGACTGGCTGAGCCAGTGAGAATAAATTCGCTCTAAATTGTGCATGCTATTTTTTCCTTCCCCTCACACGTTGTTTAATAACTTTATGGCTCAGGCCAATAACATGGGACTGAGACATCCTCACACCCTCTTCCTTGCACTTTCAGTCCCTTCCTCAGAATGTTCCTTTGAAAAGTGATTGCCATCATTAGCTCAGGCCTGAGCTGTGCTGTGTTGTGTGTCTGATCTGCTTAGTGTGTGACCGGCCTCATGTAAGCTACTTGAGCCACGAACAGAATTTTCAGCAAAATCATTAACTGAACAGCAAAAATAACGCAAGCTCAAAGGTAGCATTAATGCTTCTGTTTTACTAACACTTGTTCTTACAGTTGAGCAAGTATTGTGATAGGAATCATAATAATCATATTTGCAACCCTCTGTCTCTGGCTGTTCCACTACATAGAGGATATTCTGTCATCGTCAGGATGGGTTAAGTGATACACTTGCATGGAAAGAATAAGTAATGTTTGCAGAAATAAGAGTTCTGTGTCTTCTGAAAGACAGACAGACATGCAGCCAAAAAACCACTGTCTGTTCCCTCCTCCTTACTTCCCAGTTTGCCGCAGATAACTACCTTGCTAATAAGAATTCAGTTTTATCCAAGCACCATTTAAAAATGTGGTTTAACCCCACTTCTTCCATTAAGAATTCAAGCTCTAGTAACTGCTGTTTCATCTTCCCACTGTGTGAGTTGATGAGGTGTTTTTTTCTCCCATCATTAGACACTGCAAACCCTTTAGGACAGGTAACTTCCTTGTTTGCTTTGATTTTTCTTTGATATACCGCTGTGTATCTCAAGCCACTGGTGAGTAATGTCTCTGGGCACTGATTCATGTTGAGTGCTGGATTTAACTGTGACAGCACAAGTAGTTACTTCTCCCACTTGTCCAACCTGCCTCTCTGTAGGAGGTTGCTGTCCCTGTGGCAAAGGCAGCTGAATGGGTAGTGTTTGTTCTGCAGTCTGTGCAATTCACAGCCTGATATATTGAACTGAAAATCAACAGCAGCTTGTTCATAAGGCAACAACAGTGTCGGAGGAACGGTAAAGTAGTGGAGAGGTGTAGGGTGGATGGAGCGTGAGTTAGTCTATTTGACCAGTTCTCATGATCCCATCAAATTTATGCTTGTCCTCCCCATGTTATATATACTCCTTTTCTAAATAATCTTAGCTATAAGGGCCTCTGTTTTTACTTCTGAGGGAGCAATTCATTCTGTCTTCTTTTCATAACACTTCAGGTGAAAGTCACATGAAATGTGTAGGTTTTGGATTTTTGAAAGAATGCATTGCTGGCCTGCCTTCTGCACTTGTCAGAGCCATCAATAGAACTTTTCTTGACTCTACTGAAAGAAGTTAAGCAACTATGGCGTTTGTTTGAAACTCACTGTTGCCATCCTAGGCAGGAGGACAGGAAAATGTAATACAGTTTTAACTGTTCTTGATACAAACACATGGGCTGTCCTTTTGAGAGCCTAGACTGAATCAATACTGAAGTGCTTACGTAAGAGCTGATCGCAGTTTTAAGCAATGGAAGATGACATTGACACGTTTTTTGTGTGCTATAATAGACTTTTCTAAATTTTTTTTTTTTTTTTTTTTTTGCTAAGGCCATATGTTTGTAGTTACAAAACACTTAACTGTTTTGTATTGCTCTTCTCTTTAAGGATACCAGAAGATTTCATCGTGGACTTTTCCAGTATAGTCTTTGGTAACAGGTTAGTATCTTCATGTATCGCGCATTGTGCAACCAGCAGGGTTGCACAGAGCTCTGCTGACACAAATCCCAGGCCTCTTGAAGGAACAGCAAAATTGTCTAAATTAATGAGAACAAGATTTGTCCTGTTAATTTGATTCAACATAACATGATGTCCATCATGCATGGCTATATATGCAGTCAGTAGCTTTCATGCCGGTTTTCAATTTTTCTGTGCTCATCACCCATCAGTTTTTATAATGTTCTGTAGCCTCGGTAAGGTGCAGATAAAAATGCGTTGCAGAATTAAGCATTTTTATCATCATTATCCTTGCAAGTTAGACCAAAAGTGAAAGACTTGGCTTTGTTGAGAGGCAAGCTACATATGCCTTTTACGTGCTATGGTTCATGGAAGCTTTCTCAGATAGCATTTAATCAAGTCTTAATGTACAGTTGAATTGGGAATTCACACAAGGTGACTTGATGACACCTATGACATAGCAAGTGCACTGCTAGCTGTAATTCATTTTCTAAGCAGTATACCTCAATAGCTCCAGAGGAAGTACGAAATCAATAACTTTTTGAACAGCCTATCTCTTTTTTCCATTCTAGGGATTCCTTTTTTCTGTATGGTTCTCTGCTCAACCATATTTAGCTTAATCTACATCTAGAAATTTCTTGAACTTTTTGCGTATGCAAAACTTTCCTCTTTCAAACTTGAGGTCACTCAGCACATAGCATCACTAACCCAATGCTGCTCCAGATACTCTGCATGGAATCCTGATAATCATAGTTGTGGTATTTCAGTTACCCTCACAAGGGTCTGAATGCTGCTACCAAAGTTAAAAATATTTTTCATTTCCTTGGTTAAGATCTTGGCTTAAAGCTAAAGGTTCTTGGAGTAAAAATAAATTCAGCCTTCTCATCTTTTCTTTGCTCTTCTGTTTGAATTATAGGTGTTAAGAATGCAAAATTCATGGTTGCAAAGTAGAAATATTGTTTGCAGTGGAGAAAGAAGATAAATTTAGATGTCATTTGAAGCATGCATGATTGTCTGTTTTCTACTGTGAAATCACGATGCTGGAAAATTTAGCTTTTTCTGGTTTTGAAAGCTGTGATTATCCAGTGTAATCTTGCTCTGTGTTTTGAGACCAGAGAGGAGCACCTCAGATTTGATTTCTAGACAGATCTGCTTTTATAATCTTAAATGTAACACTGAATCATACATATGCTTATTGAGTTGTAAATGTATATGACTGTGATGGTAAGGGAATCTGATCAAAAATCCGGTATGAGCTAGATAACTCAGAAAAATCCATTTTTAATACTTTTCCTGGCATCTTATCCTGTTTTTGCAATTTTGTTCACTAAACAAGAACTCTGAAGTACTGAAAATTTGACGTTTGTATTTCTGTGTCCCCAGAGTTCCATCAAGCTATATAGACTGAAAGAAAAGCTTGCCACATTGACACCATCAATAACTGCATGAAATGAAAACTTTTTTTTAAGGGAAAGGATAACCCTAACTTCCCTGTCTCTGAACGTTTATAATAAATGTACTGCTTTTTTTTTTTAAATAGTGTAGCACTAGTTTCTACCAGGAGGGTGCATTCTGCATGCCATTTGTCAGCATTTCACACATACCAATTTATGCATTCTCCCTGTTCAGTGGCCTACTAGGCATGGCTTGTTATGTGCATAGGGAAACATCCAGAATTTGTCTTTAATTTTGATATTGTTAGGTCAGCTGTTGCTCCAAATTGTCTAATTTTTCATGTTTGAGTGCTCTTCTGTTGCATTCTTTGGCAGATGATGTTCTTGTCACCAGGTGTATCATCCTTTCCACGTATAATTTGGATGGTCTCTAGCTGATCCGTGGTGCTTTACTTGTTCTAACTTCTGCCTTCTGCGCTATGTGCTGACAGTATATTGCAGCTGTTGGCACAGAGTGTTTACAAAATGTAATTACAGTCTATAGGTTTTGGAGATAAGATCCATTGAGTCTTTTCTGCTCCGTTTTGCCATTCCTCTTGGAAATCAATGGCTTGATTAATGGCCTGTGTAACTTCTGTACATGTGTTGGCCACTATGCACATTCTGTCATCTTTACAGGATTCTTGCAGTTCCGGTTGCAATATTGCCCATGCTGGGAAAGTGCTGACAGAAGCTTAAACTAAACTATAAAACCTGTGACTCTTTCTGAGGGAATGGTACTGAAGTGCAGTCCTGACCAGAGCTAAAGCTTTGTGGTTTGGCCACAGAAATGCCATGGCTTAACAATATTCAGAAGCATCAATGTTTGGGTATTGCTGACCTTTCCCACTGCTGCTAACTAGAACACCTTCCCATTTTCTCTGCTTTTTCTTCCCCAAAAATTCTGGTGTGGCACTGAATGGACTGTCTTCCATTGGCGGGAGTTAGCATGTTTTAAGGAAGCAGTAGCAATGTGGCTATTTCTAGGCATTCCCCGAATTAAGCAATAGTCTGGCAGCAGCTCGCCACTGAGGGAAAGGCCTGTTCTTATTGTTTAATCCTGCTAATGACCATTCCAGACTCCAGCTCCTCATGGTTGCACCCAGCTGTGGTGACCTACTTCCTATCCAGTAGTTGACAGTGAGTAAGAACCAGCTGATCTATTTTTTTCTGCTGATTCCTTTACCGTACTATTAGCAATGTGTGTCACTTCTGACACCACCACCACCACACACACACACACACCCGCCAAAGGATAAATTGTTTCTTATATTGCCTTTGCTAAATGCAGGAGTATTGGAGGATCTCAGCCTGTCAGTCCTGTGTACCTTATCAAATCATTAATCTTTCTGGTCAGTTTCTAAAGGCTTCAGCTAACTTGCATACAATAATCTCTGTCAGGATGTTAGAATATCATTCCTACAGTCCTTGATTTGTTCAGAGAGGATTCCTTTCTGATGTAAAGTCTGTAATTAGATTAGGTCTAGTGCCATGGATAAAGGATGTAACATTTCTTATCCTGCTCTTAGCAGGAGTACTGGAGTAGCTTTGAAATGTACTGTAAATAACTTCCAGAGACATGGGATGCTTAGCAAAAAAAAAAGAAATTATATGAGAAGTAACACAAAGTCCAGACTAGCTCCTGAATGGACCAGCTCAGTGACCTCATTCTGAAGATATTTCTGCATATGTATCTAAAAATGGGTGGTAGTTACGTATTTGTATCAGATTTGGCTTGTTTACTTATCCAGAACTTAGGATGCTGTTAAAATTTTAAAGATTGTCAACTATCTGAAGTTTAATCACTGTCAACTGTATTTCCTTGCAGAACTAAACTGAGGCTTGATCAGCCTCATTCTTTCTGCAATATGAGTAATAAACAAAGTCCTTGGCTTCTTACATATTAGACTAGACAAAAATCTCAAAGGCTGTGCTGGGGTTGGCAGTGAACATTATGTAAGGAACTTAGAGTTTGTAAATGATGTTGGATTAGGAAGGACCACTGTGTGATTTTATTTTTTTTAAGTATGCTTCAAACCCTAATATTACATTTTAAAACATTGCTGTTCAGTAGTATTAGATGCTTTCTGCAGAAGGAGCACAGTGAGCTTATTGCGACTTTTTTGCTCAACTGATCTGTCTCGTTCCTGCTTGCTTGTTCCTGTTGTATCTGCATGAAGGCAAAGATATTTTTGCAGATGCCTTTCTCTGCCTCACAGTTGCATATAATTGAAATAATAAATATGCCAGCCACCACAATGACTCTTACTAAACTTATAGTGACATCAGTTTACTGGAATGACATAGTCACTTGATCTCTTTTTTTTAACATGGACCATAGTTAAACACAGGAAAAGCGGGTAATCTGAGTGCAGCTGTCTTTGAATACACAAAACCTCCACTCATTCAGACCTCTCTAAATGAGGATAGATGTGGAAGAGAAAGAAGTTTCGGACAGGTTTGTTCCAAGGAATCATTTTCTCTTTAAGATTGTTGTTTCTTTTATGAATTTGCATTTCAGTCTCCCACTTCTGATTTACTCTGTAGGCGTCCTGCTTCCGAAGGCACAGCTCTGATAAAAGGAAGTAGGCTGCCAGGTGTCCAGGACTTCAAGTGGAGAGTGGACGTAGCTATATCCACAAGGTATGAAAGAGAATCCTGCATGACCCTAAAAATTAATTTGCCCAAGGTTAAACTGACTTCTTATGCTGCTTAAAAATGTTAACAGTGTTAAAATGTTTCTTGCTGTTGGGGATTGGCATGTAGCCTTAAATGGTAAGATACAGAAGGAATTTTCTGAATAGTGTAGAAGTCAGTTTATATACAAGTTACTGCTGTTAACATGGACCTGCCAGAAAGCTGCTAACTTCATCTTCTACTGATGATACTTTTTCGGCTCCTTATTTGTTTTGATCTCTAAAATCTCTGTACTAGAAACATCTCACTCCAAGTTTGAGTCTCTCTTTCAATATTTAAAACTTAGTGGAGCTGATACAGCTCACAGGTCCTCAGAGATCATGGAAAAAATTAGATGGATTGAGCCTCACGTAGCCAGCTAAGGTCTCACTTTCACTGGAGCAGGGGAGGGAAATAATCTATTCCACTTCTTAAGTAGCCTACTATTTGTATGTTGCACATATTAAATAAAATTACTTTCCATCACCTGTACAGTCTGCTGTAGATTCTACAAAGAGAGGCTTCAGAGCAGCATCTCTACACCGCCATAGTTATTATGCAAGTGGTCATTGATCTACCTCCTAGTTTCTTTCACAAAACAGGAGTAAAGGCCTTTGTAATCATCCTGTCTGTGCCTGCAGTGAATAGCTTCTTGACACTGCCACAGCAGAGGCAGCTGGGCAATGGATCTTTGGCTAGAGCCAGAAGGAAACAGAAACCTGTTGTCTGTGCAGATCCTGGTCTTTGTCTAGTTCTAACCAAGATGGGTCAAAGAAATTGGAATATGATCCAGTTTTGTCAGTACTGTAAATTGTTGGCTTGAGTGACTTCATATTGCATTCATTCTTAGGGAGAGAGCAGTCTCATTGCTGCCATAGTTGAGAGGCCCATGGGTAATCAGGGTCTGAAATCAAGGAAAAAAGCTCCCAAGTGAAATCTGTAATGGCCACAAGCTACTAGTTCAGGTGATTCTCAGATGAGCAGTGCTGTAAACAGCGCACAGCTACCACTATGCAGAAAAAATCTGTACCTTCAAGAGAGCAAAATGTACAGATAAACACCCTCAGGCACAATGCTTGCAAGCTGCAGGCAAATCCTATGATTTGTTTTTCAAACAACACAGGAGCAATACATTCTCCTTTTCTATTTTCCTTCCTCTTATTTTGCTTTCCAGTCAGCCTCCCATCCTGGGAATTCTTGTTTATCATCCAGCAACAGCCTCTGCGAAGAGGTCTGGCTTCTGGCTGTAACGCCTGTCAGTACCTGAGCAGGCTTTGGCAACATCAGCTGATGGAAGCTGCACAGGAATGACTCATTTCCCCTCTTTGGGTCATCAAATAAAATAACAACCCACAAATTTAGGATGAAGACTGAAGGAGCTTGATTTCCCAAATGAGATGGCAGTTAAAGTACGAAGGGATGGAAAGGACTAATGCAACATGGAAAAACTGCATAAGAAAACTGTGCTTGGTCAGTTCTTATCCCTATGATAGTTCCACTAAACTGATTACTATGTAAAATGAAAATGCTCCTAAACTTGCAGTTACTAAACTATTCAAAAAAATTTTTGTCTCAATACTGAGGTAAATTGGACAGGCGTGATATGTTCATGAGTTGCCAGCCAGGTACAGGACTCTATGATTGAAATTACTCATATTCTATGTAAAGCCGACATGAACATCTTAAATTGTTAACGTACAATGCTGTACTCATCAGACTGCTGATTTCTATTATTGTAATACTAATAATGTAAATAATTTCAGCTCACTGGCCCGCGCACTTCAACCATCCATTCTAATGATGATGAAGCTTTCAGATGGGACAGCTCATCGCTTTGAAGTAAGTCTGATTGCCGTAATAAATAAAAAAGAAACCACTTGAAGTTCTTTGTAGAAAGTTGATTACTATTTAAAATCCTAAAGCTTTTGTAAACAGGGCATTATCATTGGTTGGTTTGCTTTGGAATTCTTCATGTTCAGTGTAGCCGCATACAATATATAATGAAAGGCCAACCAAAATCATTTCATACCTTGTTCCTACATACATTTTGCTGAAACTTCATTTGTTAGAAGAATGTTAATTACTGAAAAGCACTGTTGCATAATATCTTGCTTGATTAAAAATTATCATTTAGTTATCAACCGTAACCTTCAGGCCTCGTGGTGGCTCTGGAGGGCAGGAAAATTACTGGCGTAGTTTATATAATGTATGATACGCTTCTAAACCTTCCACGTTTGGTAGAGAATGGTAGCATTCTCTTCTGTGGCAGAGGTAGTTTTACTCTCTTTTCCTTCAGTGCGGTTCTTGCTGCTAGAAAGTTAAAAAAAAACCTCTTTGCTTTTTACCTCAGAATTAGTCAGTGGCAGTGTTTATGGCACTGTGCGTAAAGGCTTGCCAGAAGATGGCATAAACTCTTCCATATTTTTAACCTTTGAAAAGGAATGCTGTTTGTTCTATAAATAACATGGTGGTGCATACAGGAATTCAGTGCACAGCAGGCATTGTTACATTTGAACTCTGTAAAGATTTTGGCTTTGGTTCATGTATTAGTAGTAGTCTGGAGGAAGAACCAAAGCACTGTGGGTTGAAAGAGGTAGACTGATTTTACTGTTACAATTCTTCACAAGAAGGCAGCTGTTGAGGAAGGCACAAATTCTGTGCTGCATTGCAAAGTACTGAGGGTGTCACTTCACAGAAGATCAGATTCACCTCTCTGTGGACAGTGCAGTTCAGAGCATCCCATACACTCTCTTTGAGGTTTTCCATGGAACTTTGGTTGTAGGTTTTTGTGTTGTAAGTCAGTGGGAGACCCTTTGCTGTTCGGCAGTGGAGATGTGTTGATGTGCCTGTCCAGTACACACAAAAGTGCAGATATCTGGTAGCAAACAATGTGCTTCTCTTAGAATCAGCTCTTTGCCACTGCTTAGATCTGAATGCCAAAATCTGGCTGTGATCACGATTTCTGTTATGTGATGAGTGGTCTTCCTGCAGTTAGTAACTCTTTGGGATAAACCCGTGTTTTGGTTCAAAGTACCATATGCAAGCAAATATAGTCCTCACGTCTTCAGTTTCTTTTCATTCAGACACATTCAGAATGTCCTGCTAACTAACAGGGCTTATGTAACATGGTACGTCCAGAAGATAATTCCATTATGAACAGTTTTTAAATGTGTATGCTGTGGGGAGAAGTTACACTCTTTGGTCTCTTGGGTTTGGTTTTTTGATAGCATTGTGATTTCTGACAATGAAGATTTTTTAAAAAGCAATGGGAATTGCAGCATTTTGAGACTTGCTGTATATATGTCAAAAGTGAAAAGGACATGATGCCTTTGTGATGCATATGGAAAACGCAAATCAGATGTTGGATTCCTCTCACATAATTGATATCTGTGCTACAGTAGGCAGAAGGATGACAAGGGGCCCTGTCAAAAGAACTGCACGTCTTCAGTGTAGTCAAAGTAGAGTACATGAGGCAGTGCTCTGCAGAGCAGCCTGGGACTGGCTAGACTGCTGTTGGTACTCACGTGAGCATGTGTGTTTGTGCACTGCCCTAACATTAATCCGCGTCGCCCGGTCTCTGCCTGTGCTCAGATGTGGTTCTCTGTCTTAACAGGTGATAGACTTCCATCCATTTGGCTTCTCAGGCTTGAAATGGTAAAGCAAAGTCCGTTAGTCTCCTGCACAGTTGAAAATGTTTTGTATATTTAATCCAAATCTTTTGCCTCCCACGTATAGACAATGCCCAATCCTCTTTGCTCTTGAGGTTACTGCCAAGTCTCCTGCTTTGAGGCTCAATTCCTTTCTCCTGCAAGTATGGACAAGCAGAATATCTGGAATTTGTTGCTTGAGAATTCTGTATTCTCCGACAATCCAGGTGTCTTTATCTTTCCTTCCAATCCATGACTCCCTCACTTCACCACAGCAGCCATCAGTTTACATTCTGGAGTACCTCCTTTCTCTCATCAGGCAGCATAGAAAACGTACTATGTAGCTATTATTTGTGTTTTTTCCCACTCTCCTCTTCTTTTTCACCCAGATGATTTAGTTGAATTAACTGAATTTTATTAACATCAAATCCTTTGTCTGAAGTCTATTAAAGAAAAAAAAAGTATTTTAAGAGAGATTGGTCTGACAGTGTGGAATGTTCGGTGGCCGTAGGGCGTGCCCCAGTCAAAGTTCCTAAAGTGTTTCATGTTTTCTAACCCGAATATTCTGTTTCAGGTGCCAGTTGCAAAGTTTCAAGAACTGAGATACAATGTTGCCCTTATACTGAAGGAAATGAATGATGTGGAGAAAAGGAGCATACTGAAGATCCAGGATTGAACACTTTCAAGTTGGTTGCTTACAGAACCGATCTGAAGCCCTCGGCATGTTTTGTGAATGGCCAAGCAGGGGACCATCACCAGTTCGCCTGTCTGAACCGCCATGCAGCATTTATGATGTCTGCTGTAAATATTTTTTCAAGTGTTAAAAGCACAAGCCCTTTTTGTAAGACTTAGGAAAAACAAAAAAATGTATCTATGAAAAAGTATAATGCTGTTTGTGAGCATTTTTGCATGACTCATCAAAACATTTTTAAAATAACCGTCTTAATAGATTAAAAGTCATTCATTTCTGATTATGATTCATCACTAATTATTTTTGAAAGCCTGCTACCGGAAGCTGCATCAGTGTGTATCATAAGAAAGCTCTGCAATATCTCAAATAAAAAATAAAATAAAAAAACCACTCCTGTGCTCTAGTATGACAAATGTGAACTTGAGTTTTGCATGAATAAAATTGCTGTCTGGCTTCTCACTAAGTCACTGAGGTGTAGCTACAGATATTTAAAGGCTAATTTTGAAGAAAATTGGAAGTTTGTGGATCAAGAAAGAAGTATCGACTGAGCTTCCAGAACTAATTCAATGGAATTGCAGAAGTGGAAAGGTGCAATCTAAGTCGTTATCTGGTTGATCAGAATGAGGTAAATAGTAATCTCATTGACTTCTAACTGGAAATGCCTGCCTCTTGTTTCATGTATTTTCTATATGTTCGATGTGAACGGAATCATCTGACTTATTACAGGGCAGAAACCTGTGGCACTGCGATGACAGCAAACAGCAGGAGGCAGTAACCTTGTAGACCACCACAGCTATGTACTCGTTAATAGTGCAAGTCAGACCCCAGAATGAAGAGGCTGCGTACAGCTTCTGGAATGAAAGTCACAGATATAAGGCTATCCAAGCCCCCAGGTCAAGAAAACAGTGAAGCATAGGCTGAAGTTCCCAAAATTGGTCAGGCAGCCCCTGAACTGGTCAGGCAGTTGGACTCGGATGATCACTGTAGGTCCCTTCCAACTGAAATATTCTGTTCCAAGTTACTCCTTTGCCCCATGAGTAAACCTTGGAAGAACTCCCTTAACTTGAAGCCAGTGTTTTAAGTCTCACTTAAACTCCGTGGGATTACATGTCCCCAAGGGTTTTGCCAAGAGGGGATGCATTCCTCAATCATTACCTGAATGAGATTTCCCCTAGCAGCAAAGATACGGAGCCTGTGAGCTATGGCCCAAAGACAGCGCAGGTGGTGGACCCTAGAATTACAGGATTTATCTGGCTATCAAAGGTAGTTTAGCAAGCGCTACCATTGTTAAGCATTGGCTTATTCTAGCTCCTTTCAGGGTTTCCACCTCAGTAGTACTGCCCGTACTTCTCTGTCTCATTTTTAGTGATGGTAGAACTCACCTTTATCTCCCTCACTCACTGCAGAAAACGACTGAAATTAAAATTGTGGATTCAGGAGGCTTTTTACACTCCCACAGATGTTTGTGTAGGAAAGGATGACTTGGCTCTTGGTTTTCAAGAATCACAACAGGCATAAAAAGACTTTGTCGTCATACTTTTTAAAAGGAGACTTCTTTGACAGCAGTCCATACCAATCTAAAGACAGCTAAATAGCTGTGGTTCAGAAAGCTTTTAAAACCTGTGCGATAATGTGTCCTGTACGTTCAAATAAACCTATCAGCTAGGATTTCAAACTGCTCATAAGCTGCATGTTCCAGCTGCTGTCTTTGGAAGCTGCTCCTCAATAACTTCCAGGTTTGATCTGTACTGCATCTGCGCTACTGTGTTCAGGTCACACCAAAGCATGTAAAGAGGAATTAGCTCCTGTAACTTCACGTGGACTGTAGATTGCATTAATGTGATGTTTCCTTTTTGGTTTTACTTTGCGAAGCTTGTTCATCTTCTTTCTGGAATTACATTATCACAAGCTGTGAAACAAAACATGCAGCCTTATGTTCCCTGTTACAACCTTTCCCTTCTGAACGTTTAGGTTTACGTGGTTTCGAACCAGAGAGGTATCTCAACCGAGACTGTAAGGGAAGTCTTTTCAGACAAACAGAACACTGCCTGGGTGTAAAATGACCTATTTCCCAAGACATTTGCGAAGTATTTTTTTACTGGTCAGAGCAGAAGAATCCATAAATACATTTACCATTGAGACAGAATGTATTCATTCGGTTGTTCTCCTGTAACAGCAGTTGCCCATGTTCTCCAGAAATGGAAAGGCTTCCAGGCTGGTTCCTTCATGTTCTCTGCACAGCGTGATGGGCCTCTTGGTCTCAAGTTTGTCTTGCCACATATTAAGCAGGAGTTCACTGTAATTGGAGGTTTACTGTGCACACTGAGGGGTACATAAACACAGGATTTTCATTCCTCTGTACGTAAGAGTTAATTTGGGCTTTCTTTTTGACAGATCAACTTTCCAGGAAAACAGCAGTTGTCACCAAAACGGCTACTGGGAGTAGCTAGTGGATAGTTCCTCAGTTTTGATAAAATGTGAGCCTTCAAATTATGGTTAGTTTTTTCAGAACTTCGTGGTGACTTACGTGTTAAATATCTGTTCAACACTGAATATCTTCTTCACAATTAAAAGGCTCTGGAATTTGAATTCCACTGAATTTCTGACTGTGTAGCCTTTTCATTCCAATACAGAACAAAAGTAACCATGCAAGAATCTGGGTATGCCTGAACAGAAGTGATTTGATCCAACTCACTCCAGGTTTGGTTACGCTTCAAGGATGCACTGTGAATCCCGCTTTCTGTATCACACAGTGAAAGATACAACTTGACTGGGATGCTCACTTTGTCAGTCCCGAGGTCTTGTCAAGCTGATCACTAGTCAGTCATCAATTAGGCAGGAGGTTTGCATGGGAAGGGCACTGGTTTTTTCCTTATTACATACTGTTCACGGACCAACAGGTAACAAGGAGCTTTCACTGTCTCTGTTGGTACTTTTCCCTGAAAAACAAACCCCAGTGATCAAGTTGCTTCCTCTATTTGATGGTGCCATGCATTTATTTAAACTGACTAATGTATTTGTGGATGTCTTAACTCTAGTGATTTTCTCACCATGGCATATGAACATCCCATTACACCTTTTCTTTCATTTCCTTTATAGTATATGGAGCATTATGCCTTTTCTTTCAAGATTAATGTGTCAAAACATATTTAAAATAGAATTCGAACTTGATTGTTCTCCAATGTAAATCATGTGTGTATAATAGCAGAGATGCCCAGTGAGTGCAGGAATAGTCACAGAACGCAAAAGGAGAGCTAAAGATAATTGCCAGAAGTCATTCAGAGATTCAGTGGCAGAACCACGCAGAAGAAATCGAGCGTCTTCACTTCCTGTCCTCGAACCACAAGTTAGCGCAGCTTCCTCACAAAATAGTCAGACCTCCCTCTTGGTTTTTTTTTTTTCAGTTGTCTCAACTCCATGGGCCGTCAGTCCAAATCTCTTCTTGCCTGTGGACTATTACAGTGTGTGCAGAGCACTTAGAAATAAAAAGCCATCTGTGGCCGTATTTGTTACGTGACTTTTCACATCCTGACATCCAGTAGAGAAGGAACTTTGTCAGCATGACTACTAGGTTGGAATTTCACACTTGGATTAGTTGTGTTTGAGAGGGGAAATAAAACAGGTGTGTTCGTTGTTTTTGTGGTCTCAAAGTGTGATGCAGATTATAGCTCCAGAAGAAGGCTGAAGAATGTAGTCACGCTCTCATACTGCCTGTTATGCCAGCCATTAACTGCTGGAAGAAGATCAGTATTGTGCTCATTGTCATTAAAAGGAAGAAATTAAAACTCCCTTTGTAGAAAAATCATACAAGGGAGACGTGCTTTTGCACAGTGAGTCACCTCCTAGCTTTAACTCCAGTTTAAGTGAAGGATAAATCCGTTCTTGATCTCATGAACAATGTGGTAGGTAGGGGGTTCCTTTTTTTTTCCCTTTTTTTTTTTTTTTTGCTTTCTAATCAAGTATACCTCATGACCCACTGTTGCTCCAAATCCATGAATATATGTATGAAAACTCCATGCTTTCAGGATGTGTTACATAAAAACACCCCAGCATATCTAGATTGAGCACGTACATTCAATTTACACAGCTGTTTTTGCTAAAATAGTCTTTGCAGAGCCAGGTCTGATGTCAGAATCAAATATTTTTTAGCAGTTTGACTCCTAATGAACAGTAAATTAGTATCTTGGCTTTAAAATACTTTGCTGTTATTGACTGTACGGCTCACTCTGTACCAGTCACACCCCACAAAGCACTAACATTTACCAAGCACCACACGTACCAGGAACTAGCAGAGGCAGAGCCAGCTGGTTTCTCCCCTAGGAAGTCACAGAGTTGCTGTCCGTAGGCCATCCATGATAAAGTCTTAACTGTTTTCTGGCTTGGGATAAAGCCTCATAAGCAGCTTCCACCACAGGAGTAGTTCATAAGCACAGCTGCCCTTTTCTCTTTAAATGTTTCAGCCACGTCCCTGCTGGTGTAAGAGAATTCCCAGAAGTACATTTCACAGTGCTTTTTTGAGACTCCTTTCAGTCCCGAGTGACCAGACTGTCAGCTAGCCCTGCGGATGCTTTCATACGTTGTAAATAGAAACTGTGGCAGTCCCTTTCAGAGCACAAATGCTGATTACATTTTCTATGGTAATCTATTTCCATTCCCTATCTTGAATTCATGTGCTGCTAGAAAACCTCCCTTTATACCATGACTTCTCTCTTTAAGTGTCTGCTATGTAACTCTGTAAATACTGGTGGCGTATCCTGGATAGAGAGATTGTCAGTGCATTGCTACTGGTAACCAGTGGTTATGTCACTTTCTCTCACTTGAATAGGCTTTGACTCATAGTGGTTTTCAGGACAATGGTTATAAAATAACACACCGAGGGGTTGCTGAGACTATAGCTTTGCAATAGAGACAAATGTCGACCTCAAGGCTACAAGAAAGCATTTTTCTTTTTTTGTTAAGGGTTCTGTTCTTTCATAGTATGAGTTTTTTCTTGCATGGAAGATTGGAAAACAAGAAGCCTATGTTAGCAAGCTTGAGTCTGGTGGGAAAACCCCACCCTTCTGAGCACAAACGCTAATTCTAACTGTTCTGAAGTAACTGAAATTTTAAGGCCTTCAGTTGTCCTACCTTCCTTTGAATTACTTGATGGTGGGCCGTGCTATACTTTGGATTACTGTCTGACTTAAGTGATGGCAGAAAGAATTATGAAACCAGCGGTTATTCAATTAACCTTTTTCTTTTGCTAATTAAAGGACTTGCCTGGGAACAACATTTAGATGATGAACTTCTTGGTTTTTATATAGTTTCAAGCGCCCTAGAGACAGGGACCAAATTTTTGGCGGGTGCAAAATATCTTACCATCACAGGAATCAAAGACAGTTGAAGAGTCTGATGGTTGGTTTCTGTTTCCAGGTGTATATCTGACTTTCTATATAAGCTTAAGGGTTGCCTATGCATGGACACATAAATATCACAAAATTAGCCTGCATTATTAGTGTAAAGTATATATTATTAAAAGTTAAGGTCCAGAATTTAAGTAGGTTTAAATTAGTTTTTCACTTAAATCTAAGTTCACCTGAACTTTCTCAAGTACCCTCTCTAAGCAAAGGTTTTAGCAAAGTCACCTTACCTCTCCTTTCTTCCATCTTTTGTCCTCTCCATTCAAACTCCATAGGCAGGGCTTGTCCCTTAATACCTGCTTAGCTTACACAGTCTAAGCTGGGGAGTCCAGACACTTCTGTAAGTAAGAAACAGGAAATTAATTCCTTCATCCTCTCTCTTGAGCTTTGTGAGGAGGCCAATGGTATCAGTAGTAGGATATCCTCAGAAACTGCAAATTCTGCGGTGGATTTTAAGGCAACATGAAGAGTGCCCTATATTTTTAGAGTATTTGAAAGTTTATGTATATATTTCATGGGCATTTCTAGAAACTGTAACTGTAGGTCTACGTAAAACTGCAAACAAAAGAAATCAGATAACGTTTTGTTAAAACAACTGCTTCTGTTCTGTGATAGCCCAGGTCATTTTCTCCCTGGGCTACATTTAGCACAAGCAGTTACACAACTAGTGTGATCCTTTCATGTAACAAAAACTGGTGGGAATGTGCAGATCGAAGTGGTCAACACAGCTGGTCTTAAATAAAACAAACACACGTCCTAAGGCATGTGCTTTTTTTATCTTGAACCTGGCACAGACAGGTGTATCCATGCAACATGCTGCACCGCACGACCAAATAAACGCGATGTTTTCCTTCTAGTATTCTGCTTACTTGTCCTAAAAGCATGATTACCTGACATTAAAATAGCTTTACTACTACGTAGATTCGCTTAAAGAGAGCGATTAACTGCGCAACTACAGCCCTTACATTTTCAGTTTTGGCAGGACACGGCATTTTTGTTTTTCAAAATCGCTCCAAAATGATGTTTCTTTCGTATCACCGTGGGTACCAAAACACCAGACCCAGGAGTGAATTCCGCTTCTCACCGTGGTGTCCCTGTAGATCAGGGAGTCAAACGTAACTTCAAGCCCGGTGTACCCAGGCTGCCTGCGGGGAAACGGTTCCGAACGCAACGGCGCCGGCGAAGAAACGCAGCCCTGGCCGGGCCGGCAGCGAGCGGGGCGAGTGCCGGCCGAGTTGGGCTGGCGTGAGGCTCCCAGAGCGGAGAGCACCAGCGGGCAGTGCCGAGGCGGACCTGCTCCCGCGCCTGACGGGACTCTCACACGGGCCCGACACGGCCCGCTGCTGACAGGGAGCCCCCTCGCCTCGCCTCGCCTCGCCTCGCCTCCCCGG
>VZSC01006074.1:66950-82514 GCA_013398225.1 Steatornis caripensis | reverse complement strand
CCCGCCGCAGGCGGCCGCTGGCCGGGCCGGGTGGCGGGGGAGCCCGGGGCGGGGTGGGGGCTCTTCGGCCCGCGGTGAAACTGGGTCAGGAGAGCAGCCGTTGCGTAAGCCGGAGGCTGCGGTCCGGCCGGGCTCCCCGCCGCCGGGCGCCGTTGTGTAACTGGCGGAGCCGGAGGGCGCGGGCCGCCTCGCCCGGGGCACGGCCCCACTCCCCGGGAAGGGCTCCGGGCGGGCGGGGCGCAGCGTGTCCATGGCCGGCAGCGCCGGGCGCGGAGGAGCCGCTCGGCAGCGGAGCGCGGAGGGGGTGCGTGTCCGGGGCGCCCTCCCCTCCGAACGCCTGCGGGCGGGCTTGCGCAGGGAAAACTTCCCGTGCGGCCGGTTTTAGCCTGGTTTGGGACAAAGCAGCCGGCACTGCACGGTGGAAATCAAAGACGAGGCGTTACGGGTGAGAGTTGCATTTGAACGCAGGAGTATTCTGAACGAAAGCGTACAGCCTTAATTCAGAACACGCTGTGTCTGCACGCTGCAACACGCGCTGTGACTCGGAGATCGCTTCATCTCCACCCGCTGTAGCGTTACCTGCGTCTTGTAGTTGTCGCTTGTTTGCCTGCGTTGAGCTGTGGCATGAAAAGTCCCGTGTGTTCCATTTAAAAACTTTGATGCTGAGCATTTTGAAACTCCTCCCTACAGTATGACAGCGTTCCTCTTGCCAACTGAAATGTCTCCCGTGTGTCTATCGAGCATCTGATCCTCAGTCAGAGCTGGTAATTTATTGTGTGAGCGTCTCAGCATTTATTTATGCAATGTTCCCTGCAGTTATATAACACATAGCTGACGCTTTGTCTGGAGTTGCCCAAAGAGGTTTGCAGATTTCAGTTAGCACATAGTTATTTAAAGACTGGATATTTTGTGGGTTCGTGCAACTTGGAAGCACCAACATGTGGCTTAAAAAATACTAAGGAATAAAGCTTATTTAACTATTTTTAAATTTACTTCAATTAACCAATTTTTCTGTTTCCTACAGCTCCAAATGACCACTTACTATACAGCAACCGGTCCCAGATTAACTCTACTTTGAAAGCTTGTGAAGATGCATTGCATGATGCAGAAACAGCATGCAGACTGCAGCCATACTGGTTGAAAGTAAGTTCTGACCCCAGCTGTACGTTGTTTTAAAACCTGGATACTGCCCTGGATGGAGAGCCGTTAGAATGGTCAGACAGCTGAATCTGAGGGAGGCTTCATGTCCTGTAACTTCTTGGGACTCCTGTGACTTAAGGACATTTAACCATGATATTCTTGAGCTTCCTGGGGTGAAGGAAGAGAGCGGTAATCCTGGAGGATGAACTCACGCTGTTGTCTTTGACCTGGATGAATCTCAAGTTTATGAACTCTCCCAAAAAACTGAATGCTGTGCTTCTATCATTTTTAAGGATGTAATGATACTTTTAGGAGATTAATGTAGGGGAAGTAGACTTTCTTCAAGATCAGTTGGGTTTAGGTGCTGTGAGAATCACACTTGCTTGAGTTAAGAGAATATCCTAGTTCTGCCTGTAAGGGTTTTCAGGACCACTGTGGTTAAAAACCCAGACACTGGTGGTGTCTAGGTATGAGAGAGGGTTATAGTGATTCTCCCCGCCTAACTTTTTCTTCTCCAGCAAGGTCTTCTGTAATTTAATTTTGTTTTTATTGCGTGTTCTCATGACAAAAGAGCAGAAGCCACAACTATGAATGTGTTTCATTGCAGGGTCACCTAAGGAAAGGACAAGCATTAGCTAATCTGGGGAAAACAGAAGAAGCTTTAAGAGAGTTTCTGTTCTGCCTTGCTCTAGATACTGGGAACAAGACGGCCAAGTCTGAGGCACAAAAGGTGAGTTCTCTGAATCATTGGTTTTAGTGGCCTTTCATAAAAAAGGATAAGAATTTTTCTTCTCTCGTCCCCTCTTTCTCTCTCATTACTGCAAAGGGCTGGATGGGGAGATATACCCAGAGGGTTGTTCAAACTTGAGTTATGTATATTGCTTACTTGAAAATAGGCAGCAACAAAATATACTTAGCAGGCGCTATGTGCAACAGTTACGGTGTTAGCATCAGCAAATCTGAAGTAAAACTGAATTGTTAATAATTGCCACCCACAGACTGTTGTGATTCCCCTACAGTCAAATTTCTAATCTGTTTCCTAGCTTGGCGATGTATTGCCAATGAGAGAGTGCAGAAGAGGGGGAGTTGCTATTGAATGTTGTATCAGGCCATTGACTGGCAGAATGCAACACGCAGCACCCGTGAAACTCCACTTGGGAGCAGCAGCTCTCTTCCCACCGCCAGCCCTGCTGCTGAGTATTAGCCATGTGCAGGAGGCGTGGAAGGAGGCAGCCAACAAAAGAAGAGCTGGTTTAAAATAGTTTTTAAAGGTTGCTAATAAGTAATGATAAATAAGCAACGAAATGGATCTGCACTGAGGCTTTTTTCAGTAGCAGCCTAGGACGTGGTGTGTGGATTCTGAAGTGGCTTTTGTGAAGACTGCTCTGTGTAGCACAGCCCTCAAATCTCTGATTTCCTGCGAAGCAGTGCTTTGACATCTGACCATTTTTTTCATTTGTCCTAGCTAAAAGGCTCAGCATTGCAGTGATAGCTTATGGTAATAAAAACGTAATAGTTCTATTTTCCTTGTACTGAATTTTCTTTTATGGCAGTGCATTCACACTTTTCTCCATCAGTGCTGGGATGGGAACTTTTGGGTTTCTGTGTGCTGTAATACATAAGGCTTTCTAAAAGCACAGTAGAATTCTTACAGTAAAGTACTGTTCATGAAGATAACTGAGAGATTATAACCTGAATGGCTGCAGTGCAATCAATTTTTTTTATCTCATTGTGTATATGGTTGAGATTTCTATCTCCTGTGAGGCTTTTGTCACTGATATTTGGGGGTTTGGGTTGCTTGTTGTTGTTTTTTTTTCCCAGTGGGTTCCATGCAGTCTTTCACTGTCATTTGTCATGATTTGTTCTCATCGTCATGCTGGGAGACTTCCCGTGCACTAGAGCAAGAAGAACAGGAACAAACAGATATGTTTCTAAATTCAGACTCCAAATAGCCTTATTCAAGACACCTAATTTCTGAGCAGTGGGGTTCTGAGCAAAACTAGGGTTCTTATGCCTGAAAGAATTACTCATGCACTCATCAGACACAGAGTTCATCCATGATGCAATATTCTACTGGCTCATTTCCAAGGCTGTTTGCATAACAATGACGTACAACATTTTGCCAAATTCTTTGGGTGCAGCTGTGATGTTCTGCTTGTGTTAACTGTCTGTCCATGTTAGTTTTGACATAGTGTGATCCTGTGGAATCCTTTTTGGCTTTAAAAAGAAATCTTAGCTGTCACGTGGTTTCCTCGGGCATCAGCAGATCACCTCGGCAGTATGTTGCAATTAGGTTTTGAAGTGTGAATCTTCCATTCAGCTCTGTTTCTTTCCTTAAATAATCATCTGATAGGCTATGCCGTACAAGTGGCTACAAGCTGCTACTTGATACAGATTCACTTATTTTCTGACAGCAAATGAAGAAATAGCATTTTTCTACTGCCTACATTTTTTTTGTCTTCTCACATAAGTGAATTAAAAATAGCTACAGTTTACAATATCAGAGACATTTACTTGACTGAACTTGGATTAAGCCTGTGAGATGAGTGCTTTCTGTACTAGTAAACTCCAGCGAAAGCTTCTGATGTGCAGCAAAAAACATATGTAAGAAAGATGTCCTGAACTGCAGGACAAGAGGACAAAGGCATGTGTGTGTCACATCACAGAGAATGGTTAATAACTTTATGGGCTTATTTAACTCTGAAAAGGTCTCCTGCTGTCTGTTTGGCCTATATTGCATTAGCTCCTGTGCTTCTTTTTGTTCTTACCCTGGTCTAAAGGGCTCTTTAAATGGTTCTAACAAAATCAAGGATGCTTCTTTCAGCTATTCCCTTACTTGCTTTTTCATTTAGAGGTTGCAAGGAAGGAACTAAGCAGTGAAGTATTCTGTTTTATATCACAGCTTCTACTTAGTTTGTTTTCACTCATCCCGGGAAATGCTCAGGAACACTTACCCGATATCCTGCAGCTGTTGTCACATCACTCTAGATTAAAGGGAAATCTCCTAAATTCAGTGGGATCTGGAGGCACCAGCCATAACCTACAGAGGTTGCTCAAGGTAAAGATCAAGTCTGATGTGTGGTTCTTAATTTGTTGTGTGTTTTGTGTTCACATTGGGAAGCCTTCTCTCCTTTTCACGTCTGGGAAATAGGAGGATAGATTTTTCTCAGATTTTTACTGAGTTTCAGAAGATACAAAACAATGTCGACTTACTGAAGTCTCTTTATCTGACTTCTTTTTCTTTAATAGAAGTCCTCTGTTGTTGTTCTGATAAATTTTATGCCAGAATTGAGTGGGTACTATTCCTGTAACTGTCTTAGCTCTTTCAAGTAGTTGGTAGTGGGAAAGGGCCTCTGAAGATTGGATTGAGATAGCGTCAAAAGCTGTGAAATGCTAAAATCTAGGGTTTCAGCTTGAACAGTAACTGATGATGTCAGTGACAAAATTATCCTGCATTCAGATTCTGTACACTGCTTAGAGGTTATTGTAGAGCCACGTAAGATATATTAGCCACTCCCTAAGTTTGGTTTCACAGCCTTAGTTTTGTAAATGGGCGTAGAGCGTTACGTTCATGGGTTTGTAAGGACCACATTTGCTTCACTGAAACCTGAACTTTGAGGATAGGTTTTTGCATATACTTTATATGTAGAAGACAACTTCCCTAGTCCTTACGAACAAAAATGGTAGGTTTTGAGGAGCCTTGTTGAGACTCATAAGAACAATCAGTGACATTGCCTTCTGGAAAGGCTATTAGGATATTCTGAAAAGAAATCCTTTTGTATGAACCTTTCGTGAAGTCATCTGAGGGATGGTTCACTCATCTTTCTGCATGTTGCACATCACCACAGTTCCTGATCACAATCCGCAGTATCTGCTTTCAGGTTCATCTGGGGAGTTGATGTGACAAGCTGATAGGTGATATCCTGTGTAGTGGCTGCTCACAGGTTGTTCTGTAGCCCTAACAGGATAAAGAGTGATCGTTTTATCCTTTGCAAAAGAAATCTGTGTCGCTGAAGGAAGCTCTGAGCATTTTCTCTGGTTTAAATTCCCTGTGTTTATACTGCTTCCTTAAAACGAACTCACGTTGTTTTGATGGTTGATACCGTCACGATATAAACAATATGCATTTTTCCATAGGTTAAGTGATAACAATATAGTTAACATGAGATGTAGCCACATTTCTGCCTAAATCAAATTTCATGATCAAGCTATAAAGCCACACATAAGGGCTGAAAATATTCAGTGCCATGGCAGGGCAGGGAGGAAATGTGGGGGGTTTTTTATTAAAATCAGGTCCTGACACAGCAATTCTCAAACTGTTGCTTCTTGACCTACGAAGTCCTTCCTGGTGATCCATAACATTAAAGACTTGTGACAGGTTTGGGGCTTTTTTCCTTACCAAGTTGTTGGAAGATTGATCTAATGTTAGTCCTCTCTTCATGTAGGTAAATGTGGAACAGAAAAAGGGTTTTCCCATTCAAGAGGAACCAAATGTAACAACTTCTGGTAGTTTGAGGAAATCTATACAAATTACAGAGAGCAAAAAGGACTGCTCAGAGGAGGAGAACAAACTCACCTCCATGCCAGAGTCTGTCCTTCTCATTTCTGAGAAGCGCGGCCTCCTGAAAAGGAAGTGCTGCTCAGAGGAGATGCGAAATGCTGAGGTACCCTGCAAATTGATGAAGAAAGGTATGTTTAGTTACGCACCGGAGAAGTTCCATGGCATGCAGTCAGTGGAAATCTTGCTCTTATAAAACTTAGAGGAGGAGAGTCCAAGTTACCCTTTGGCTTTCGTATTTTCTCTTTAGCCTAATCAGGGCATGATGTGGAATCTTTCTGGTGTGCTAAAAAGAAAAAAATAAAATTTTAGTCTAAAGAGCAGGCTGGGTCAAGTGCTTGTTTATCAGCAGAGCTCAAATCTTTTAAGGAACGTCAGTGTCACCCGTGGTCTTGGCACGTTCTGGATCAATTTTAAGAAGTTTGTTTAAAAACCTAAGTTCCATTTGTTCATGATATCTAGCCTTGTTTTCATGCTGTGGGATGTATTTACAATGGTGTGACAGAAGAATTTGTCCCACTTGAGACTTCCAACACTAATCAAAAATGTTTTTATGTTAATTGTTAATGCAAGGCTATAAATTCAACCCTCGGTGAGTGGGTATAATGTCACCAAAATTCAGGGGAGGTATGCTGATTTGTGCCAAGGCTGAATTTGATGTTTTGCGTAGAAATTATTGCGATGATGCAATAATGGTTCATAACCTGCAAGTATATGCAATACATATTTAAATATCAGATGCTGCTTGTAGATACGTGCAATACCATTGTGTCTGCATAGTTCTGTTCAATTACATTCTAATATGTTTTTTGTTATTGATAGATACAGTCGATACTAAGGGAAATAGTACTGGACAACATATTCCATTTGAATTTGTGGATCCATCAGACTTGGACTGCTCCCTGTGCATGAGGTATCCGCTGTTTTCTCATGGATGTCTTTAGCTTTTAAGCTGTATCTCTTTCCCTTTTATGATGTAGAGATTTTCCAGCTTACTTGGTACTTATTTTTCCCTCTGACTTGAAAATAGTTTTTATTATAATTGTTATTCCAATAATGCATTTCTAGACCTTTTGTTCTGAACACTGTTGATGAACAGGAACTTCTTGATCTGCTCTAGGCTAGTGATTGTTTGGGAAAGGGCACGTGAGGTCACATGAGGGTTAAGCGTGACAGGGAAGGTGTCTGAAAGATTTCCTCTCACTGCTTACACATGCCCACCCACTGATGCTCGTCATGCACAAAACCAAAGTTTGTCCTTTGGAATTTGTAGACTGGTGTATGATGTTTTGCAATGCACAAAATAGCTAAAGAGACCACATCCCTTGAATATTCCAAGTTTGCATGTAAAATACTGTGTTGCTATTATTGCAATAGGAGGGTCTTGCAAGCAAACGAGCATTTCCTCTGTTGCTTGAGAGATGTGTTCCTTGTTTACTAAGGCCATCGCTCCATTTGCCTGATGATTTCTTCTTCCAGTTAAACAACAGTTATTCTTGGGGATAGCAATGACTTGATATATAACCAGCAGGAGCTGTAACCTACATCTATTTTACTACTTGTTTTGTGAAAAACATTTTAACTTTGGCAAATACACGTGACGCTTTGTTACTGACTTAGAAGGAGATACTGGGAAGGTGTTTCACAGGGGTTTTGACCTCTGCAGTGACTGTTGCTTAGGCGTGTCTTTTTAATTACCCATGTTTATCAATAACAGATATTGAGGTTAGTTTTGCATTATATTTTTAATTTCTTAAACAGCAGATGGCCCCTTCATGGATTTATTTCTGAAGGCCTGTGCTTTGAGAAATCTGGATTTGTTCTGTTGTTTGTATGCAGGGAGGCTTCAGTTTTTCAGACAAACTGAAACCTTTGGGGGAACAATGGCTGTGTTGTTTGATTTGCTTCTGCTTGGAATAAATCAGATCTGCCCCCTCTCCCTTTGTCTGCCTACAGCTGAAACGTGCTCCAAAAGTTTATACAGCTGTCAAAACACTTGATACTGCTAAAAGCAAAACATTCCTCTAACAGAAATCCACACAATTAGTCTTAGCTGGTTTTAATGAGTCTGCATGTTTATGATCATTATGTCCACAAAGCATTTTTCAGTTGTTTTTAATAAAATTAATTAGCCCTACTTCCTCATCCTCTGTTTAAATCAGAAACAGCCAGACTACAATACATTTGTAAAGGAATTGGGTCAAGGATTGCCTATTCCCTTACAGTATAAAGGATGGTGATGCTGATCTTGTAATTGCAATGACAAAGACGGGCCTTGCATCTAGAATGATGTTGGCTTTGTAACATCACTGCAACAATGAAGGCTTGTGCTAAGGGAAGCTGTCACAAGAGATTTTTCTTGCTATTAATGCAGATTGATTATAATTATTTTGTGCCATGTTCTTCAGAAGTGTTTTAGGGATTTGGATCCTGAGATACTTTGGACTAATTGCCTAGTAACCCACTGACCTGTTCACAATTAACTGCAGGAGCTGTTATTAACCTATTTGTCCGATGGAGTGGCCAAAATGTTACTGATCTACATTTGTTCCGGCAGCAAGCAGAAAATAAAAAGTAATAGTCAAAGCAACATACTGGTGTGAAATGAAGAAGCATTACTCAGCAGGAGTGATCATTTAGTTTCTGCTGTTACAATAGCTTAAAATGGTGTAATGAGAAATCTTGGTGTATAGTGTTTCTTTCTACAAGTCATGAGGCTTGGTCCACTTTCCCTTAGAGTTGTTAGGAAAAAGCTGCTGCTGGGTTACATGAGAACTAGAGCAGAATGATCCTTTTTAACAGGAATTTCACATCACGTAAGCCACTCCTAAATAATTACATATGTAAACCAGTGCTTATTGAAATATATTGTAGAATTCAATATTTTACAGAGTTCAAAGCAATAGGGCAGCCTTGGCACAGCGAGGTTTCTGTTCGTGAAACAATTAACAAGGGTTTTCAGTTATACAGTCAAGTTGCAATAAGATAGGTGTGGTATTTTAGATACTTCTTCATATGTTCCCTTGCTTCAATGTCAATATAGTAACTAATTACATGTAGTAAACTGGCTATGGCAGTCTTGTTAAGAGCCTACTACATTCTTAAATACACTCATCTTGTTAAAGATGTTAATAGATGTGGGTTTACATAGTTATAATTTCCACATCTGTAATAGTGTACTGTTTTGATAAATGTCATATTTTAAAGTAAACTTATTAATTCATTTAAATTATAATTAGACTAATATTTGAGATGTTAAAATGCTTAGTATGTTGTAAAATATAGTATATGTCAAACTACTTAATTTCTAGTTTTGAATGTTTTCTATTAAAAAAACCAAACACACTGAAAACCCCAAAAAACCAAAAACCTTCCATATTATTTACATCTCCTTAAGGTAAGGAAATGTCACTTTGCAATATCAGGTAATCATAAGTAAAAAATCCTTACATGGAAAATAAGTGTCACAGAGATACTTGAAATGGGCAAAGATTAGATACCATGATACTTTGGAGACCTGGCCTTACATTTTAAAATATTTTTCTAGATGAAACATGAACCTAATGCCACTCTTTTTCCAGAAAAGCAGGTTAAAAGGTTAAAACCTGTCTATTCCAACAAAACTGCTTTCCAAGTCCACATTAGAGTTGGCAATAATAGTTTATTGCAATCACTTATGTGGGCTATTACTGCAAATAGCTATTTTGTGCTTAGCTCTACATATAAAAGTAATCACATGATTTTCACAGTAATAGTTGTCCAAGTATTGCTCAATTGCATTAGGAAGAGTCAGGTGGTCCAACTTCTGCTTCTGTTTATCGCTCCCATAGAGGAAAATTAAATCCTGGCTTGTTGAAAGTTAATGACAATATTCCCTTTCACATTGACTGAAATCAGAGTTTATGGGCCACCTTTCATGTTAGGTGGCAATGAGAAAGTCTATAAGCTGAATAAATACAAAAGTTCGTTGAAGAAATGAAAATCAAGGAACGACTTTATCCCTGGAGTGGTTAAATTAGTGAATGAACATACATTTGGTAACAGCTTTTTCTTTTACTTTGGTACACGATATTGTTGTCTTTTTGGGTTTGGATTTTCCGTTCCAGGCTCTTCTATGAACCTGTCACTACACCCTGTGGACACACCTTCTGTCTCAAATGTCTTGAGCGATGCCTGGATCACAACCCAAAATGTCCCCTGTGCAAGGAAGGGCTCTCGGAGGTAATGATGCTTGGATTTTCTCAGCATAAATTCAAGGGCACAGGACAGGATCAAGTAGCACCTTCAGAAACCTTTGATATTTAGCAACTCAAAAGAAATACTACGTAACTTAAGAAGAACGTAACTTTTAAAACGCTTTTGTGATTTGCAAAGCATGGATAGCCTCCCCTGTTCAAACCTTAGAGCCAGACCTGTACTTAGAAAATCTGTACGTGATTTTACTTCCCAGATTTCCCAAGATAATGCCCATAACATAGGGAATAGTTCGACAAACAACTCTTCAGTGGCGGTGCGAGCTTAAAAGATCATTTTGATTTGCTATAGACGTGAGAAAATGACCCTAAGAGATGACTACCTTGTGCATAGGCACCATACATTCTGAAATGTTAGACTTTTAACTGCTTGCGTGCCTTTTTACTGCAGTGCTTGGCTATGAGGAAATACTGTAAAACAGTACTAATGGAGGAGTTAATAGCTAGATATTTTCCAGAGGAACTCACTGAAAGAAGAAAGATTTATGAAGAGGAAATAGCAGAGCTTTCCAAGTATGTAATCCATTTACGTAAAATCCAATCTTTAATACTGCTGTCATTAGCTGATGAATGGCTCCTGCTCCTGTGGAACACAAGCTAAGATGTTGACAGAGGAGCTTCTTTCTCGGTATCAAGTGATTTCAAAGAGAACAGGGTCCAGGTGAAACTGTGCTTTCAGTTAGCATAAAAACTGGACAGTGTGTGCTAAACAATAAACAGGAGTAGAAGAAATCCAGAAGGCTGCTTTATAAACAAAGTGTAAAGCAATGTGGTTGCTTTCAGTGGCCGTCCATGAAAGCCACAGAGTGAGACAATAGGTGGAAGCAGTCTCACAGGCTGGGGGTTGGGGAGAAATGGGATTAAGGAAAATAAAGTAAAAGCGGTAAGAGATGCATTAATGCTCTCACTAGCAAAACCAGAAAGCATAACTAAAAATTCTTCTGCTAGTAAGTGATATATCATTTTCCATAATATCTAGTCAATTAAAGGGAAAAATAATTTTAGTTTTTACTTCATTAAGAATTTTATTCTAAAGAAGTTATAATTTCTATTTAAAGATATCATAATTCTAAAGGATATGTTATTGCATAAAATGTATTTTATACCTTGCCAGTAGTTTGGTAAAATGTCATATCTGACTTCTCCTTTCCTTCTCACAGCCTAAATAAGAATGTTCCTATATTTGTCTGCACAATGGCTTATCCTACAGTCCCATGCCCTTTGCACATCTTCGAGCCATGTTATCGCCTGATGATTCGAAGGTGCATGGAGACTGGCACCAAACAATTTGGGATGTGCATCAGTGACCCTGTAAAGGGGTGAGTGAGCAGCGTACTTGGACCAAGTGATGTACCCCACTTAGTCTGGCGCAAGTCTCTTTGAGACGTGCACAAAGGCCCGTGGATGTCATATATGTGATAGTTTTCCAGTAGAGAAATTTTATTTCTAATCACAGCAGTTAAAGACATTGAGAAGACAAGTTTCGCTATTGAACACTTGGAATCTGATTAATGTAACTGCCCATTTTTCTTGAAATGCACGTAGCTAGTGTGTATTACACGAAGGTTTGCTGCAGACCTCTTGTAATACATGGAAAGGAAGTGTATTTTATACTGTTTTGAAATCCATTGAATACTTTGGCACAAGAAATCAAATTGAAAGGGCAGTACAGTGTGTTGCCAGGTTTAGTTTTTTTTAAATTATGACAATAATGGCTAAGCCACTGGGATACATTTATATCCTCACTGTTCTGAGTATAGTGGAGGTTGCAGAGGTACAACAGGACCTTTGCAAGGACTGGCTGAGCATTTACATTGAGCCATTTATGGTCTTAGGTAATTTGACCTTAATGTCTGTCTCTGTATTTAGTTTTCCTCCCCTCTTTTTATGGTGTATACCTACAGGGTATGTATGTACCATAACAGGTATGAGGTACACAAAGTACACACCTGCAAAGTGAAGTCTGCTGGAATTGTGGGAAAACTTTTTTCTCTGTAGATTTCACAGTCCTTCTGTAATTCTAATATTCTGAATTGCACTTACTCTTCTGTACGAATTGACTGAACTTACCAGGATTATGGAGAAAGTGTGCTGCTGAGCTGTGTAACTTTCAATTTCATAAGATGTTCCCTGTATTCCAAAACATGCAGTTAGTGTTAATTAGATTAGACAGCCTGAATCTTCCTGATAGTTTTGAAAACAATTGTGGAATAATCTGAACTACAGCAGGTCAGTACTATGAACAATAGAAATGAGCTGACACTGGTAAATACCTTTGTGGTGGGGACTGACTGTATGGCAGTTCTGTGGAACTAAGGGTGGAAAGAATAAGACTTGTTTACTTGCTTTTGTTCTGATTTCAATAGGTTTGCAGATTATGGCTGCATTCTGGAGATAAGAAATGTTGAATTCTTTGCTGACGGTCGCTCTGTTGTAGACAGTATCGGCAAGAGGAGATTTAAGGTGATACAGCACAGCCAGCGTGATGGCTATAATACAGCAGATATTGAGTACATCGAGGATCATAAGGTAAATGTAGAAACACTTCATTTAAACTATTACATGTGGAATTCTGAGCACATATGTTTTCAGCGAGTTCTTGTTTTGTAAAACAATTTCTAGTAAAACAGATTTGTGGTATTTACTAACTGCCCATGGTTCGAGATGGGAAACCTAATGGTTGCCACAAGGATGCACACACACACTGCCTGTATACTGAAGAGTGTTTTTCCTAGAGGTTTTTAGAAGAAGACAAAACTAAGTGAATCCAAGGCGAGCTCTCAGCACTCTTCTAGACAGAATAACTGCAGTTTATAAGGGTCTGGAGGGGAACCTGCCTCCATTTGCATGGAAGCCAATTAGAAAACTCAATTCAGGTCAGAAGGAGCAGGATTGGGTCCACTACACCTTTAAAATTATTTACATTAATTCTTATTAAAAAAAAATATATCTAGCCAGTCAAAGTATTCTGGGTGATATATGAGCTTTTGGTATACAATGGGAAGAGAAAATGTCTACTCTGAGGAGCTGCTAATAATTAAAAAAAAAAAGTTTACGTTCTCTTTTTTTCTGTGTTGTATGATGTTTATGTAAAGGTTTGTTCATATAGCAATCCAGAAAATGCTTGTTCTACAAAGAGGTATCATTGGTTTAGAATATAGGGTAAGAAAGTAAAGGACTTGATAGATGGCTGCGGTGGGGAGCAGAATGGAGGACACCAAACTAGCTTTCAGAATTACTCCCAGAACTATTTTGGCATGCTTTTCTTTCTTTTCCTTTCCCCTGCCCACTCAGAAAATCCTAAAAATTAATATTGTGCCTTCCCCAACATGCAGACTGCACTAACAGTAACCTTCCCCCCCCTCTCTCTACTCATTTCAGGTGCAAGGACAAGAGTATGCTGCATTACTTGTTCTCCACGATTCTGTCTATGATCAGGCATATATGTGGTTTAACTCCCTCAAGCAAGCACTCAAAAGTCGAATTCTCAGTCATTTTGGTCCAATGCCAGCTAAGGATCCTGACCCACAGGTATCCAGAATCAGTGGCTTATGTATGGCTTCTAGAGACAGAAATAGCAGGGATATCCAATAAGCTGGGAGGCATTGTGTTTTAAGATGAAAATATGAATGCTCTCCGTTTGTCCTGCATAAGCTAAGTATCTAAGTTATGTTGCCATACACCAGTGGTAGCACAGCTGAGAGCAAAAAAGCTCGTATTTAATCTTAGCTTCCTGAGACTACTTAACTGACTGTATTAATCCAGGAGACTTAAATGCCTTTTTGCCTATTCCCCCAATTAAATGACTGAGAGAAAATAGACAAGAGGAAACTTGGTACTCTTGTTCAAGGACTGCAAATGGTAGGGATCCTAAAATAACAGACTATGACAACAGAAACTAAACATGAAATAGCATCATAAAGTTATGAAGAAGGGATGTAGGAATCCCAAAGAACTGGGTCAATAATAACATGGGAACAAAACACATTTAAAAAAAATTCTAGAAAGCTCAACCTATAAACTGTTGCTAGAAATAGAAATGCATCTTGCTTCTGCCTTCAGCATCCTATTTTCAGGAAAGGTGCAACTTGGTTGTAATTTGTTTCAAGCCAACCTGTAATTGCAAGCCATTAGGTTGGCAACAAAATAACCTGCTTGCTAGATTGCTATCAAAATACTGCATTGCTACTCAAAATACAATAACTTTTTGAAGTTAAAAGTTTGAAAAACTAGACCTTGTATTCTAACTTCTATTTTTTTCCCCATACTGCAGTCTAACCCTAATGGGCCAGCGTGGTGCTGGTGGGTCCTAGCTGTCCTTCCACTTGAGAACAGAGCTCAGCTCCCTTTCCTTGCCATGAAATCCCTCAAAGACCGCTTGAATGGCATCAGACGTGTCCTTACATTCATGTCTCGTACAAGATCACGGTGATGGTGAGAAGGAGAGCTGTGAAGTCTCCCGCAGTACTTGACTGTAGACTGTCTCTTGTAACTTCATCTAACTGCAATAATGTCTTACGGATTTGAGTGTCAGGATGTTTCAAGCCTGAATTTCAAAGACAAAGAGTTATAAAGAGCAAGGGATGTTTATGGATACTTCAATAGTTTCCGTTTGGAACTCTGAGATGATTATTCAATCACTGCACTGCTAAATTAATTACAAATGTGATAGAACAAAAAGTGATCTTGTTTGCCATAAACCTTTTAAAAAGCTTAAGAGGTTTTTTAATTTATTTTATTTTTATTTTTTAGTGGATAAAGGATAAACTGTGCAGTTAAATGTGAAGCAGAAATAATAATGTTAATGCATTATTTCGTGAACTGCAAAGTCTTTTATTCCAAATGGTTCAGGTTTTATACAGCATTGTGTAAAATAATGCTCACAACTTCCGTTGATAATTTATTTTTGCACTACAATTTTTTGTTTCAAAATGTATAGTATTTATGTGTTCATTCTCTAAAGGAAAGTGAGCTGCTCTATTTATTTATAGTGTTTTTACCCTGTATTTATGACTGGGGGCAAAATGATGATTCTAGCAGTGCAAAAGCAACTGCTTTGATAACTTTCAGATATTTGTGTTCAAATACTTTGAATGTTTTTCTACTTATCCCCAGTTCTACTTTAGCCTAAGAAGGATTTTTTCCTCCTGAAACAGCCTGCCGTGAAGTCTTTGAATACACAGATTATGTCTGAGATAATTCAAGCACAGTTGTTGGAGCTGATCCTATGCTTGCAACTAAGTTCCTGATATCACAAAACAGTCAAGCATGTGCTTAACCTTAAGTGTGAGCGTTGAAGTGCTTGGGGAAATTCAAGTATTGATCAGTTGATGTTAGTGGGAATTGGCCATAGTGGTGACGGAAGGACATATCACCTAATTTTTCACAAAACAGAGAATGACTTGGAGTTGAATTTATATCTGAACTCTTTCTTGCAAGAATGGATAATGGCTACAAACAACTGTGAAGAAAGAGCCACAACAAATGACAAGTGGCTTCTCCTAAAGAAAACTGGAAGTACTGCTGTCATTTCATTGTAGGTTACTACAGAGACTTTTTTTACATCAACTCTTGTTGCTGTTAAGATCAGTTTTTGTGTTTTTTTTTTTTTTT
>VZSC01006074.1:0-66594 GCA_013398225.1 Steatornis caripensis | reverse complement strand
CAGTTTTTGTTTGGTTGTTTTTTTTTTAAATTGTATGGTGGGATTTGGCTTTGGAGTGTGTGTATGTGGGTGGAGGAGGGAGTTATTTTGAACTGTAGGACTCAGAGGGCAGTTTGTGTCACACGAGAAGGAATATGTTGTAATAAATGCCATTTATCGCACCCCAATCTTCAGGTTTCTGTTAGCTTCAAATCTCTACCCAGCCATTGCATTTCTCTTAAGAGATTGGGTAGTGTTGCTAGTAATAGTTAACTCCCAAGGAAAACAGTGAATTTTAGCGTGATTACTTCTACCTGTAAAGTGGGTAAAAATGGGGCAGAAATGAGAATAGGAAGTACTTGGGTTTGATTTTCTTTTTTTTAAATCAACAGTTCATATATTTGTTTTGTTTCTTTTATTGCTTTCAGTGTACCACTTTCTGGGATTGATCTTGCCTCTATCTGACTTTGACTTTCACTGATTTCAATGTGAGCAGAACTGGGCCTTTTATCCTAAGCTACGGTTTTCCTTTTCAGTGGCAAAAATAGATTGAATTGAGAATGTTACGGAATGCCACAAATTTCTTTGTTATTTTCACCCAGGACAGCACTCTGCCGTCCCATGCCTTTATGGAAAAATGCAGTAGAATTTAATGTCAATTTTTCTGTGTGTTTTTCCATCATCATCTCATCAGAAATATTAGTTGAAAGTAATTTCCATACCGTTAAGTTTCCATAAAACTACCTTTGTGTTGTCCCTCATGTTAAATTCTATAGAACTTTTCCATAAGGGTACCAAAGAAACAAGTGGAAGACAAACATGTTTCAACATTGTGATCCAAATGGAATATGTATCCTGTGTATGCATTGAGCTGAGCTACTCTAGAAACGCTACAGCTTACTTCCGTACCGCTAGATTGCTGCAATTCTTCCATAGGTGGTACTTTACATGCTTCTCTGTAAACGATGTATAGCAATACATGTGTGTGCTGAACAACAACAAGTGTATGGTGGCTGACACCTGCTATGGCATTTGTCTTCGTAAGTCAGTAACAAAGTTATTTCTACTTGCTGGGAAGTGAAGCTGCATTAAATGCAATTCTTCCTTAAACCATTATATATTATTGCATAACATAAGGGGCCCATGTTGCTCCCATAGAAAAAAAACTGTCACTTTNTACATGCTTCTCTGTAAACGATGTATAGCAATACATGCGTGTGCTGAACAACAACAAGTGTATGGTGGCTGACACCTGCTATGGCATTTGTCTTCGTAAGTCAGTAACAAAGTTATTTCTACTTGCTGGGAAGTGAAGCTGCATTAAATGCAATTCTTCCTTAAACCATTATATATTATTGCATAACATAAGGGGCCCATGTTGCTCCCATAGAAAAAAAGCTGTCACTTTGTTACTCTTGTCCATGAGAAAAGGACCTAAAATACCTATTTTAAACTGCTTTCTCACTGACCTTATTGTTCTTTTTTTCTTGCATGCTATGTCTCTTACATACTCACGTTCTGTCTATTTTGTTGATTTAGAAATTGGCATGGAAAGAATCCTTGATTTTAAAAGTGAGTATTGTCTTTTCTATTAGCTTTGAGTAAAGCTGCAGAGACTCATGTACGTGCCCTATTACCATGAGCGCCCAGTGCATTTGTTGCAACCTGGAAACACTGAACTTACTGCATGTAATGCATACAGTCGATATGCATATGCACAACAAACCGAACACATCAAGAAAGTTCATCTGTACATGTACAGTAGCATTCTGTCTGGGACTGCTCTATGGCCATAACATCCTAGATTAATGGCTAAAGTCTGCAAATACCACCAGAAAAAAAAAAAATAAATTGAGAAACAGATTTGCTAGAGAACCTGTCCAGGAAAAGCCACCAGTGAGTTGAGACAGTAAAGTTTCAGTAATGAGGTTTAAAAACCAAAAAATCTTCTAGTTATGCCTCCATATTGCTGATTTTTTTTTCAGTTGTATTAATCAGTACAAGGATGTAAATGCAACATTTATTACAGGCATGAATAAACAGCTGAACAGATTTTAAAATACCTTCACTTTAATTATAGAAACAGCATTGATCAGATGAAATACTAATTGGGGGAGTATTTTATTTAAGCTTCTCACATTTTTCTAGACACCTAACCTAGTCCCATAACCAGTCCTGCTCATCTGTTAAAAAAAAAAAATCATGACTCAAACTTGCCTTTGCTGTGTGGCTAGAAGTATTGATTAATCTTTCTTGTGAGGACATAAGTAATGCATAGGCCTATTGCTAGTTTTTCAAAGTAAACTTCCATGGACCCTAGATCACTGAGTGAGTACTACTAAAATCAAAAGAATTTTTTTTATTTCCAAGGAAATGTGATCAGTCCCCCTTTAAAAAAAAAAAAGCGGGGAGGGGAAGGAAATACAAAAAGTGAGTCTTCTATGATGGGGGTGGAGAGGGAACCAAGAACAGCTCAAACTGTAACTGAGTGCCGGTCTCCTGGGCAGTATCACCTAAATTTCTTCCGGAGACTTCTTGAAAGTTTTAGACTTGCATTTGTAAGATATGGTTTTGTTAATGTGAAATATCTTCACTTTTCTGTAAATGAAGTATTTAACAAAATACATTAAAATAAATAAAAAGGCCGGCTGTATCACCTTTCCAAATCTCTGTACGTACACATTATATGGTTTCTAATTAAAAACAGTCAGAGAAGTTTTCTACAGGAAGTAATACAATTTTTCATTCCCATGTATAGACAGACTTATGACACTCAATAACTTTGCATTGTCTTATGCTCCTTTGTCCAGCAATAACTTCAGGGACTATGTTTCCATGAAAATGGCTGTTATCTTGACTGGCATGACTTGGTTGAAAATAAACCTGAGATGGGATTGGATTAATCAGGAAAAATCATGAAACCTGAACAGTGAACTTGGACATGGTTGTGGAAAGTCTTTCAGTAGTTTTAATAATGAAATGATAAAATGGTGTGATAGGCCATTACCATGCTAAGTCTTAAGTGACATACTGGTGTTAGTTGTAAAAGGTCCTCTTATGTTTTGGGTTTTTTTGATTTAAATTGCTGATATTCTCTCTTCCATTACCTTGTAGCAGTAAGAGATACCAGCTGTTGTACTGAATGGCTGACCTATTGCTTGGCCTATCCTTCTGTCCCATATGACTACTTACTAACAGAACACCTGAACCATGGATTTCTTAATCCAAAGATTATTTTAATCTAAAAAAAAAATCATGTGGATTTGGATATAGCAGGTTTGACTTAATCTGTGCTGTAGAGAAAGAGCTTTATAAAATTAAGTTTTGTTTTAGATGGTCTTTTAATGATTTCTGCTTGGTGCTGAAGTTTTACTGGTGTTTAATGACAGACAGGAGTTATATTTAAATGCACTGTTTAGGAATGGAGAACATGTTCACAAACTCTTACTTTAAGAACAAAACCTGTAAATTAACTACAGGTATTTTGTGCTTAAAAACCCCAATGGAACTATACGCACTTAGGGCAGTGCTCCCCATTCCCCCAAGCCCTACATCAGATGAACTCAACCCCTGCTTAGTTCTCATTTAATGTCAGCTTCACAGCCTAACTTGTAACTGGTGCAGCACATAGTTTAGGATCTGGAGTGTATTTCAAAGCCCAGGAAATCACGGAAAGTCTTATAGCTACAGAAAAATGGTAGTTTCAGCAAAGTCACTATTTTGAAACACTTTGCTAAATAAATATTGTCTGGGTACAAGAAACTAATCTGCTTAGACAGGATTAAAATGGTGGATAATAAAAAACTGAACTATTACATTGACTTACTCACGCAGGTATCATGTGAAGTGCTTCCTAATGTTGGAGTTTCATAAGGTCTAAAGTAACCCTCACATAGAAGTGCCTGTATTCTGTTATTGCCATTCTTGAGCTTTTTAATAGACTCATAGCCATATATTTTATAAATATAAACATATGCACCTTTAAATCTTTACATTCAATTTGCAGAACAAAGGTTTACAGAGCAGAAGTGTAGCAAAAACAATGTAATAGCTTCTATAACTCCCTGGTGAGGAATGGAAAAAGTACAAAAATGAGGAGCAAAAGACTATCTGTGTAAGATGTCTTAATTTGGCACCATATACTTGTCCAACTTAATTCCATCAGGCTATGTGGTTACAAGAGTGCTGGAAATATATTTATCAAGCCATTTAAAATAAAAAGTTTTGTGGACTTGTATATTCCATTTGTTTGTAAAACATCCTTTTTGTGCACTGTAATGAACTTGAAATGAAACTTAAGTTATACTCTTATATCATTGAACAGAGTAATGTTCAGCTACCTCTACATAAGGTTGAAGTAATTTGTTTTTTCCAGATTTGTTCACGTTGTCATATAAAATATATTTTAAAAAAAATCATAGTCCAAAGAACCTGTATGTGTTTGTAGATGTACTTATAACTATGTTGTACCAACAAAGTCTGTGTGGACAGTTTGCTAATTAAAATTTTTGTGTTCTTTACTCTTTGGCTTGCATAAAAAAGAACTACAGAGGTGAACAAACATTACATGGGAGCTGCTTTTTTTAGGTGTTCCTAAAAGGTGTTTAGATAAAGGAACAAAGAACAAATCCTAGATCCTGCAGTCACACACCACCACTTGCTGTGAAGGAACCAAACCACAGAAACGAAGTTGTCCGAGTCTCATCGTTTGTAAAGTGCATGAAGTGCCTTTTTTTTCCCCCTTCTTTGCTGTAGTAAAGAAAGAGTAATGGAAGAGGGCCTGGCTTACAGTTCTACCATGCACTTCTGGACTTTGGTACCTCTTGTGCATTACTGTTTGCTCTACAGGTTTCTGTGGCTTAAAACTACAACCACGATACCTTTTCATTTACAGTCTTAGGCAAGAATAAATCCTAGCTGCATGTAAGCTGTATCTGTGAGGTGAGGAAAGCACTATTTTCAGTAAAGACCCCTTAACAAAAGAAGTTCCATAGGATTTTCAAAGTCCTTAACTTTATAGAAAAAGCTAGAGAATAGTTTTATTTGTACACCTAACACCGAGAGAGGTGACTCCATATCTTACTCTACTGAAAACGTGGAAGAGTTGCCAAAATTTTTTAAAGTTACGTATGTATGGGCTGCTCCTTTTGCCTTGTCATTTAAGCAAGAGGTGGCATGCTTGTGATTTACAGCCTAAGTGCCAACCACCTCTGATATCGGAGATCGGCTTGCTGGTCTCTTATGTAAGCTTTTTCAGGCCCTGTATTTATTTTAGAAGCCAGGGCACAGGCTAAGACTGTATATGGTAAGCCAACAACTAATTATGTCAAGACTGCTGTCTTCTATAACAAAATACATTTGTGTCTGAGTAGAGGTAGTGTTTTGGTTGAAGGGCTTTTCCATCGGGAAATACTAAACAGTCAAAACTGAACCGTTGTTTGGGAACATGTTGATTTAAACTACCCCTTTTAAGTCACGATTTTAGTTTTGAAAGCTTTAAGAATGGTTATAAAAAAGTGGGGGTTAGATGCAGTATAAAGCAGAGAAAATTTAAACCAAATATAGTATAGCAAGTTATTTTCCAACTACTTGCTCACTGTGTTCTCATTTTATAACAGTGTACCTACACAGATTTATTCAAATGATATTTGAAATATTCTAAAGTCATCTACCCTTATATAATGCTTCATATTAAAACGATCATCTAAAACTGCTAATTATCTCTATCATGTAAAGCAGTCAATGGACACTACTTACTCCAGTCAGCCTTTGCTTCCCAGTGTAGTTCCCTGACACAAGAACCTGCATGGACTTCACTGGGACTTGTATCGGGACTGGGGAAGGGCATGCCACATGATAGCTCCTGGCTGTTACCTGCCACAGCTTTGAAAATGTTGGCTTTGTTCAGCTGTAATACGCTTTTTATTCTGTGAATGAGATGCCACACAATCCTGGAACATTTCAATGTGCTGCAGTTCTCTGTATGATTGAATGAAAGGTGTGGCAACATTTTTGTCTTCAAAAGATGTAGCTGACCTTAATCTAACAGTTACTGAGCCTCTGCTATAGCAGTCGTGGATGGACTGGTCTTTACTCCATACTACTCACAACCAATAACAATGTAAAGTGTGCTATCTGCCATCCTCTTGGCCTCTTGGAAGAATAGAAACTGCATTACTAAACTATTGCAGGACTGGACTTGGGGATTTTTTAAATATATTTCTAATTTTCAAACAGATTTTTACCAGCAGTCACTAATACCAAGTTCTCCAAAAACTACACAATAGAAGAACAGATTAAGTCATGCTTTCTAATAACCAGTAATGTCATCAGGCCTTCTTTACCAGAAATGTTATGTTTTTAACTAAGCAGATAAATTGTATATTGATACCAAAAAATAGAAGCTACCTGAAAAACAGAGCACTAACATAAAAAGCAAGATTTGCTATGAAGACTAGCCTTCAGCTGCCACATACTGAACAGTTTACATCTTCTGAGAGGATGGCTTTCAGATTGTTAACAGAAAAATTACTGGCTGAAAGACTCTTATGTAATGAAAGCCTGCAGATGCTGTCAATACCAGTTTTATGCCAGTGCAACATCTTTTGTTTCAGTAGATCTGCTCTTGATTTATCATGCCATATATGAAAGGAGAATTAAGCTATTCATGTGACTTTATTTATATAACAACTGACTTATGCTGTGTTATGTGATGGAAAAGAAAACCAAGCACGTGCCTTTTTTGTGTTTTCTGAGAGCTCCAAAAAGATCTTGTAAAAGTAATGCCAGTAATAAATAGTTTTCTCTATGTGACATATTAGAAATTCAGTCTTATCCACACGGAGGTTTTATCACGAGTAGAATACATGGTAACAGATGACACGATAATGTGGAAGAATTTTAGCAAGTGTGCAGACAGCCTAGAAAATGTTAATGCTGAACATCACAATTCAGACTGTAAGTTAGTTTAACAAAGCAATTGTTATTCAGGCTCTTCCTTGGATGAGTCAGTGATTTGTACTGTGACTACTAGCACTGAATGTACCATCTAAAATTCATTTTTGAAAGATTACTGAAGCATTAATGATTTAAAAGTGGTTTCTACAAGTATTTTTTTATCAATGAGAAGCCCCAGCACTGTCAAGGCTAAAGAGCATACACAAGGATTTTCAACATAGCGGAATTAGGGGTTTTTCACACGCTCTTACATTGTTTTTCACTCCTTAGTGAATGATGACTATATAACATTTAGGAAATCAGGGTCAGTAGAGTAAACGTTTCTGTAGCAATTTGGCAGACACACCTTTCATAACTCAAAGTCACTACTGGAAAGGCACAACTGGGTCACAGAAGTGCATGGTGGGATGCTGCTTTCCAGTTATGCAACTAGGGTAACTAAAGGTTAGAGCAAGCACTTGAATAACGAGCTTTTTTGCCAGAAAGAGTAGAACAGAAAAACACAGTGTTTTTAAATGCTGGCTTCTGAGCAGCAGCCGCCTAACGTGTCTAGTTAGGAGTCATCAAACCGAAATAGAACTGGATGCGTCAGAACTTTGAAGAATGGCAATTCAACATCCCAAAAGAAAAATACATCTGCTTGTATTCCAAAAGCAGATCCTACCGGTTCTCTCATTCCAATAGATACTAGAGCCATTTGCAGCGTGCTGCTCAGCTTCTTCTCCCAGCCCCCTGTAACTGGCTTCATCACTCATCTCCTGTCTTTTTACTTTCTCCATCATCCAGCAACATCTTTAACTTTAAGGAATTCCACAGTTTGCCTCTGTTTTCTTTCCTGCTTCTACACATATGTTACTGGATTACTTCTAATAAATGTAATTATTGCAGAATTCTTACCTAACTTCTGGCAGAGGAAAGAAGAAAGAAAGGAAGTTGTGTTCCCACACCATAAAGATTTTCCAAGGTTTGGAGGGCTAGGACCATAGGCCAAGGGCACAAATTATCACATAAACTAACAAATAACTCCCATCAAGTCTGGGGATATTAGTTACAAAACTGAACACTATCGCAAAGAGACTAAATAAAATGGTGCTCTTTTAATCACAATTACGTCTCCTGTTACAGCTGCACACCAGATAAATATATTAATCAAAATGACCTCATTTTAGGCATGCGTAGCGGTGTGTTACATAACCGTGTTAAGTATGCTATTTTATTTCCCTCCCGCCAAGGAGAAATGGTGTTTGTCTTACAAGAGTTCCAAATAAGTCTGGCTATAAAGTGATGGGGGAAAGAACAGGAGGGAGAGATGAAAGTGAGAGAATTAGTAGGCAAGATGACTCATTTCCTGAGTGCACAGGTGATGTTACACTTCACTTAAATCCCAGTCGCTCCATAGGAAGCTAATGTTGTCCCCATCAGTCTCAGTATTCCTAACACGCCCAACATGGCTCAGGATGGGAAAAACAGACGTGTAAAAGGATAGAAACTACATCTTTTCAGACCTCGTCAGCTCACAGCATTCCATGTTCTGTTTTCGAAGCGGTTTGTGAAAGCTGCCTCCATAAACAAGGAGTTTGCAGAATCCCCTGCGTTCTTTTTGTTGTTCACTTCTTTGGTGAAAAGTGGCATTCAATTAATTCTTTTCTAGTGCTACTAATTATGTTTTAAACAAGCTCAAAAGCACCCTTAAAAGTAGAATATATATCCCCCCACACACATAACAAGGCTGAGACTCATCTAGATTTATACTGCACTCAGAAAAAAGGACCAAGAGGCGTACATTTTTGCAATAGAAGATCACTCAGCCAGAGAACTCTGATAAGTGCTGAAAATGTGAAAAACAAATGGCAGGGTATGCATTTCCCATTTGCTCAATACACACACATAAAAGAAACACTGTGTAGGCTTCACTGCAGCATACCACTGCGTCCAAAACTCAAAGGTTAGTTACATAAATGATAAGGCGTGGGCTTAAATGCTTCATTCAGCTTGTTAATTACTTGCTTTGTGGCCTGAGCCAATGTTCTGAAACAGGTTCATCCAATATTGTGTTGCTTCCTCTGCATTTTCATTTAGTGCATTAAGCTGAAGTGCTGGGAACAATTTGTTGCAATACCTAGGAAGAGTCTGTTTTCTTTTCAAGCAATTTACAGAACAAACTTACTCAGACTAATCCACAGATGCTCTTTAAATGTCCTCGCTATTTCAGAAAATTATGAAATTTAATTCTGAGAGCATTCTCTTTACATAAGGGAAGTGCTGGCTGTAAACATGTATGTATTCTTGGTGTGTGTTTGGAGGGTTTCTTCTTTGTGTTCTTTTTAATCTACACATCCAACATGGGAAAATGATGGTGGTGTGTTAGAAAACTCTCAAAATAAAATACTTACTATGTCTCTGGCAGAAAACTAGAAGCAGCTATGTTTCAATACTAGATGGAAATATTTCCACCTTCAATTCAGTTAACTGGGATACCTAGTTGATGAGGCCCTTCACCGCCACGGCTATGAACAAGCCTTCGTTATTGAGCAGCCTGTCTTAAGACAGACAGACCACCTATCTGTTTCATGAGATGTGCGGGCAGAAACTGGAGGTTTAGAATTCCTTCCCTCTGTGGAAATAAAGCATACACTATTTGGAGCAAACTGTAGTTTTACCACGAGATACCAAGATTGTACCTGGGAACCCCATCTAAGAATTACTTCAAACAACAGAATTTATTTTAAAACTAAAACTGGAAAACTTGCCTTTTTTTCACCAGTGTACACTTGCAGACATCTTGATTTCTAACTCAGACATGTGCTAAGAAGCCTATTGAGACTTTGAATTTAACAGCTACAGTGAAGTGGAAGCAAACCGAATGAAAACATTTCAGAAATTTTTGACTACCAGCATTTTAAAAGACTGTAATGAGTATCCTTCAAACCTCGCTTTTGTATTTCTACATGAAGGCTCCATCTTTTTCCTCTATGATAAGGATGCCACTTAGAGATTTCTGAGTCACAAATGCAGATTAGCATTTGGATTTGAATTACAAGTCAAAAAAATGAGGTTGACTGAAACAGAAATCTCATCTGGTCCATTATATGGACCAACTGCAAAATACAGATTGCAGCTGCAAGTCTGGGCTGAAGCTATCTGGCAGTATGCGCTGCTATGTGAAAGGTGATGAGATATACCGCATTGCCACTCTACGCATAACCTTTCTACATCATTCTTCAGATTTTTCAGGAGTATTTCTTCTGAGGCTGCTCACTCCCTTTGGTTCTGCATTTCTTTTTTTTCCCTTACTTGTACTGGCTTGCTTTACTTTCCACATTTCGTTATTTCCTGCCCATGGGCCATATCATATCATTTCATCAATATTTCATCAGAATGTCTCCCTACTGGAATCAGTATGGATTTCTGCTTAAAAATTGATACTGCAATATGGCCCCACATTTCTATCATTATGCACCTGTTCCTCCTGAGTTACAACCTCTCTATGTCTTAATACTTCCATTCTTCATATTGCTCAGGACACCAGAGTATTCTTAACTGTATTTAAGCTATCAAATGAATACAATTTCTGAATTAGAACATGTATTAAAATGCCTTTTCTGTTAGCAACTGAGACTCAACCACACTATTTAGCTCATTTCACTACACAGACCACTTTTGTCTTCAGGCTAAACATTGTTTCTTCAAATTGAAGATGAAAACTGCAATTAAATATAGGCCACAGATGTTCAGGATGCAGAGAACAAAAATATAGGTTTCATAACTCAACAGTTATGCAACCAGTTGCTTTTCACGTATTAAACCGAACGTTTTGTTTTATGGTCTTATTTACCCTTAATCTAAACACAAGTAAACCTTTAAGGAGTCCTTAAAATGGTGAGACTTAAAGAAAGTTATCTATTTTAATAACCCATAATATTGCCCTCAATATGTTTATTGTTCTGTAATTTAACTTCAGATCCTCAAATAGTCAGACATCCAGTTCTCCATTGCATTAATGAGGCACCTAAATAACTTTGAGGGTATCAGCCTTAATTTTGTCGCAGATCTGGTAAAGGCAAGACTATTTTAAAATAAGTTCATTACATATAAATGTTATTTACCTTACCTAGTAAATCCCATATAAAGTGTCTACCCTGAGAGTAAAAATCCTCCCAGGGACTGGCTGCAGGACACTGCAGCAGTGAAACTCTCATCTAATACAGCACAGTCACATATGCAAGAGACAAAATTTTTATAGCAGCTGAATCTAGACTATGGAATTTAATCCCTTAGCAGATAAAAATGATTAGCGGACTAAGCACTTTCAGTATTTACATAAAAATCCTTTTCTTCAACTCAGCTTCCCTCTAGTGAATCAAACATATTAATTTTCTCGTGCAAAAATTAAGCAGCAAACCAAACAAGTTGTTCTGTTTGCTGACTGTAAATGGAGACAGAATGCAAAAATGAGAGACTGTTCTTCTTAGAACTATTTATACTTCTAGCCTGGTTTTCTATGGAAGCTTCACTTACAATACGATACTGCCTGTCCATCATCTCTGATAAGTTTTGAACCAGGTGGCTGATTTTTAACCTTTTTTTTTTCAGATTTCTACCACCTCCTTTCAAATTTGAAACTGCCAGCCAGTCACCCAGCACGCGCACACGCACACACAGGGGGTGGTGAGCTTCCAGGTGGCTCTGGACTAGCTGCAGCGTGGAGTGGATGGCACAAGGGACAGGGGGACAGAGGAGGTGGGAACTATGGAAGAGAAGGTACACAACTCTGTATGAGAGCAAACTTCTTCAGTTTCACAAAATTAACTTAAATGTTCGGGAGACACTTTGGCAGTATGAGCACAGTTCACAGAACGAGAAATACAAACTGAAAGGCTTGCTAGGTATTTAGCAATTTTTTTTCAAACTAAGGCCATAAAGCACTATCTTAATAACAAAAATAGTAACAACCAAAAGCAGAATGGGAAGACGACAGGTCTGCCTAGGGTCCATAAGGGCAGTCATTCCCAAAACAAGTAATTTTTGGTGATGAATGAGATAGATAGGCCATTTAAATACCTCAGTTTGTATTTTACATCACAGTGTGAATATGCAGACCTGGTATGCTTTTATTTTTAAGCTAAAGCAGTTTAATTCAGACACAACACAGAGCCTCACAATACCATTTTGCACCCGTTTTAGAAGCAGAATTGCACTTCGGAGAATGCAGGTAAGAAGAACTAAGAGTCTAAAATTTCTTAGAACAAAATCCATGTAAACATCTAGAAGAGCTCTTGACCCTTTTGCACTGTCTGAGGAACCGGAAAACTACACAAACAAGACACTTAATAAACTTGAATTACAGCTGCTGGTATAAAAACGTAATGTGTGCGTCAGTTCACTCTGGGTCCCCACAGCCTTGCGAAGGCAGAATCATCTGTTCCCAACCCCCGAAGAAAATCTTCATTAATCTCTTCTAAGAACCTGACACAAGTCAGTTGGGTTTGTCAGGTTCAGGCAAGCTGCATGAGTCAGGTCACACGAGTCAAGAATAGAGTTTTACTGGTAACTCAGAAAGAGAGAGACAGAGAGATGGTTGTTTTAAACCCCCTACAATAGCCAGTCTGAATCTGGCAGGCCAGTTCCTCTCCACAGCACAAAGCAAGCTTCTCACAGCTTCTAAATGAAGCACAAAGTCCTTAATGCAGTTACTAAATGAGAAGTGGCATCTCAGTGGGCTGCCTCAGTGGATTAATTTTAAATGCATAATTCAATATAGACCCACATAAACCTTCATGAATAGAAATAGAGGTTATATAAGCCTGTTCTTATAGCATATACTGCAAATTTAAAGGCCAGTTTGAGTATAAATCAACTCTATCTTTTATTAATATTTTCACCTTCCCATTGGTTCATTTCTCTAGCAAACTTGCTAATCGGATTACTTTCCTCACTCATACATTGAGATGCCTAAAATAAAAACAGCATTTCATTGCCAGAGACCAACATTTTCCTCACTCCCTTAAGAAAAGTTTATGTTGGGCTTGTTCTGTGGAGGCAGGTTGCATCAGTGATAGTTTAGCAAAGACATTGAACGTGAAACCATCATTTCACATACATCGGTCAAAGTTAAACATCCACAAGTTCTGTGGGGACCTGCATGTCTCACACAGCCTTGTCTCACAGGAGCCGAAAAGATGTTGGACAAACTTCTACAGAAAGCCAGTGCTAGGAGGCAAATCTGCAGCCCTTTTATGTCCCAGGAAACATCCTTGGGCAAGTTTAACAAGGCATCAGGTAAGAGCGAAGTGGGACGTCTCCTAAAAACAAGGCAAAAGCTCTCAGTCTACTTCGTGACTTCTTTGGAGCCAAAACACACACACTCCTCAGGCAAACCAGAATGGAAACCAGCTTCCTATTTTCAGCCCTTCCTAGCTAGACAAAATTGGCCTGCCAGCTTTAGACACACAGGCACTTTGCTACTTCAGCTACAATAAATGGCCACGGGTTCATGAGTTAAGCTATCATTTCGGTGCTTTAAGCATACAGCTGTTAACTGATCAATTCAAACTTCAGAAAGCCAAAATAAATTAAGACCTACCTCAAAACTATTTTTCATGTGGTAGATGAACCATTTCCCATAAATCAATTTCTTCCAAACCAAGAATGGTATACTTCACTGCACTACAAAAAAAAAAAAAAGAAAAAAGAAGAAAAAAATTATTAGTTTGATGATCCCAGAAATATAAAGATAGTCGTCTTTTAGCCAGGGATTAATATTGCTTTCAAGGAAGGTAAATCTCTAGCCCACTGAATGCCAGGTTTGCAAAACTGATTAGCAGCTTCACCAGTTAAAAAAATATACCCAAAGCATTACTACAATCTATTATTAAACATAATCAGATTAATTAAAGTCAGAATGTCAGGCTTGGGCTATTAGTAGAAATATTTATGATTATATGTTTATAGTAGCAGCTATTCTGCTATTAGGCTGTATATTAACAGGCTGAGTCCAAAACAAACACAGTTTATAAGAGCTAGAACATTGCATGGGTTTTAAAGACAAAAACAGTCCTCCAAATATCCCCAAGCTTTGAGGGAGTACAGAATCAGATCTGGACCAGAGCAGTGCATCTGAATTACAGTTCCGCAACACACAGAACCAAAACCTTACTTCATGTACTTGCTGAACTCTGTGGAACTTTATGTCTAGCTCAAAATGTAACTTTCTATCTTGGGTCCACTATCAATGTAAACATAAATGAAGAACAAGCTGTGAATGACTGTGGAAATGCCTACGCTGTGTTTTGCAGGGAGATGCGAGCTTACTCTGCTTTCTCTTAGAGTGGGGCAGACGTCAGTCGGTTCTAACCAAAAGGCCATTACGCCACAGGCACTGCGTTACATCAGTAATGCTGCACAATAGGAGACACGTGGTGGCACCCAGTCTGATGCCAACTCATAGCCCCCCCAGCTTTGAACCTGAGCAGAGTCAGCTGTGGTCGGCCTGTGAAATCTCCCGCCTTGCGAAAGAAAGTAGAACAAATGTCTGCGCTGACATCAAGAAACTCAAAGAAGCCAGTAAAATAGTATTTTTACTAAGAAATAGCTATTAAGTACAAGTCAAGTTCTGAAAGGGCTACCTAGGAAACACATATTTATTCAATCGTTTTTTCACTGTAGACTGTCATACAGTGTGAATTTGGGACAATTTTCCCGAACCTTAGCATAGCTCTGGCACAGCTAGGAGGAACTAACTTGACCCCAAGTTATTTACTGAGATTTATTTTTGAGCAATGCAAAAACAAAAAGGCCCAATTATAATCTTATTTAGACCAAACTAATTCCATTGGCTTTAGTAGATTTGCTCCTGACTGGCAGAGCTGTTCCTGAGATCTGACAGAAAGCCCAGAGTGCCACTTAGCACTGAAATCCTTCTTGTTATTTTACGTGTCTTTGGAAAATTGCATAAAGTCTGTTGTTGTTTAAGTCACTCCCTGAAAGAAAAAGTCTTTGCTGCAGTACTGTGGTTACAGACCCACACCGTTAATAAAAACAAATGCAAAAGTCTAGCAAAAGTATCAGTTCTGTCTGGAAAATTGTTGGTTTTATCTGCTCAGTCAATACAAAAGTGTGCATCCACGCTTCTAAAATTCCCATTAATAAACAAAGTGAGAAGACTGACAAGCTGTCATTCAAGGCAAAGAAATCAGATGTTCCAGCAGTCCTGGCTCTGGACACCACCAGCATTGCTGGCTCAGCTGCTTTCACACAGTAAAAGCTAAGAGAAATTCATTTTGAAGACCATGCTACCACGCAATGGCCTTGGTTACATCAGCCCAGTGAGGGAAACACTAGGGGAGAGTAAATAAATCTCAAGGCTCTGTGCTGGCGAGACGGCAGCGGCCTGCAGAGTGCCTGCAGCAAGCTGAGCCACTGATCCTGGCCGGCGACAGCAGGAGCAGCACTTGGTCAGCACAGGCACAGCAGCAGAGCTCAAGGCTAGCTCAGACTGTGAGACTGATATCCACAGCAGCCCCCAGCGCAGGGCTGGGGCTGGACGTGACAACCCCTTGGTTCACCCCATTCATCCAAGCCAGGTTTCAGCACTGCTGGCCAGTGTGGAGAAGGTGAAGCAGGGTGGGGAACAGGCTCTGGCGCACCTGAAGTCTCCACAGAGGAGTCCAGGCATCCCACTGCTCCATCCCAGCTCCCTCTGCTATGCCATTAGCTTTCCAAGGATACAAACTGTCTTTCTAAAGGAGTGGCATGTTCTAAAAATGAATTAGTCACAGCAGTATGTCTGTATCATCTCACTTTTGAGCCATGCCTTCAAAGGAGAAATCTCTAAGAAAAAGGATAGAATAAGATGTAAACCAGCATTAACAAATTAAATTCTCACCCGATTCCAGTAAATTCCAGCGTAGCTGTGGTGGTGAAGTTGTAAATGAGACTGTCACTACATGTGAACTGAACGTATCGGGCCAAATCAGTGGCACGCAGTCGTAAGGCTACCTGTGCTGCAGGAAACTCACTGCACTAAATTAGTTAAACATACTAACAAAGACACCAGAGATGATGCCTGGACAATGTCTGGACAATGAGCAGTGACACTTCATTTGGATTTAAAAGACTCTCAGAAATGACTTCTCAAATTTGGCTTTAGGGAAGATGCGTTTGCTTGGAAATTCTGACTGACGTCATCGGATCCTTCAGATAACACCATTTGGGGGTGCATCACCTAGGAATAAGTGAAGACCTTCACACTCAGCAAATCTAAGCCAAACATGTCTCCTAGAGTTGTTAGACTTATCACAGCCCCAGAGCCACACCGATCTGGTTACCAGAGTTGGATTCTCAGGAGCAAGAGTTAACACCCAACTTTCCCCCCAGCCAAGGGTGGTTGGACTCGAGATGGCAACATTACGCTTTGTCACAACAGCCCACGCCATTTAACCCTCAAGTTGTATTGCTTGAATTTGCATGGCATGATTGACTATCAAAAAAAAATGCACTTTCCTGAAAGATTTTGTTCCCTTTTGCTTAAACATCTCCTAAAAGGGGCCAAATCCAATTTCCACTGTGGCTAATCAAGAACGGGACTAGACCTGTAGTCCACCTTTCAACAGGCCACACAAGGTCAACCCAAGACCCAGCCCATACTGATCCATGCTAGAGTACTTTGCAGAATTTGGGCTTTAGTAGCAAGTCATGCTCTGAAACTGTTAAATAAATAGCAAGTAAAAAGTAGTGTTGACTCTTCTAGCATTTTACATGCAATGTACGTATTCCAAGTTACAATTCTACCACAATATATATTACTTATCATAGCCAAAGCTCTTATTTTATAAACAATGTAAAGTAAGGAGACAAGTTATTTTTATAGGGGATCATAACACTAAGAACACTTATGTAATAAATAGTCGTGTCAAAATGGAAAAAAACCCCAAAAACATAAAGTGAGGCTCTGTTCCGATTTCCTCTCATTCCAGTACAGATCGGATCACTCATCTTTGGCTAGAACTTTTACCAACGAAATGCTCTACCAAAACAGATATATATTCCTCCTCTTTGAAATATGTATGATTCAAGATCCAAACTGAGCAAATGCCTCTTGTGTTTAAAACACAGCTCTAGTTTAATGTAGATATATCCTAATTTGTATCTCTAGCTGTGACAGAAAAGTCACTGTATTTACTCCTGTTTGAAAAAAATATCCTTCCACAACTCAGGAAGTCCAGTGAATGTATTTCATCCCACATGCAAAACTGATAAAATGCTGCACCTTTTGGGGGGCACATCACCCCTCCATTGCTTCCCAATGACTGTCACTTTACTCCATTTGACCATGTCACCAGTGACGTAGGTATTTAGCACAGCAGGAACGACACACTCGCTAGGAGCCAGCCAGCAACATCTCCTTCTGCTTTGCTAGCTCTCAACGGTGCTGATGATGTCATTAGGGAAGGCTACTGCCTGTAATTTAAACTCTATGGAAACACAACACAGCCCCAGGACTCCAACCCTTTCCCATACATTGCTGCAGTTGCTACAATGAACTTATTGTGTAATTTGGAAAAAGTTACCTCAATGTCACAGAAACATACCTGAGCAATGTGGAAAGCATCTAATTTTAAAGCAACCTCGCCCTTCTGTGTTGGAAAAATACCTGTAAATCAAAACTAATTTGGAGCCAGAATGGTATAACAGGGAAAATGTAATGAAGTAGGTTAGGGTGAATTTTAAACAAGGCAGTGTTGCCAGTATTGGTAGGTCTGCGATCTTGGACGTGTGAGCTTTTCATTAGATTTCTGTAAAATATGGCTGACTAAAAAACAGGTTAAGTAAAACTGGTTAAGTGTGGTTTTGATCCCACAAATGAAAAGTAAGAATGCTTAGAGAGAGAAGCTACGGGGTTTTTAACAGAACTATTCTGAGGCAGATAGAAGAAAGACTGGAACGAGAGTTTCGGGTACCAAACAACCTTTTCCATTTAGGTTAGTTATGTCAAGCAATCCCTTCTTGCTACCTTTTCATTTCTACATCATACAAAATTTTATCAATGAAATAATCCACACCTCAGCCATTTTCACACATATTTCTTGTTTAGTGACTAGCTTGGTTTATAGCTCAGTCTAAGAATTGATAATTATTCTGTTTAGAAAATCTGCCTCTAGATTTTTCTTCTTTTAACTGCCTCTAAAAAATAAACAGCTATTAAAATAGGTTATTTTAAAATCTCTCCTAGCACAATAATAATAGTATCTCACATATTCCACAGTCAATAATCTACCCCTCAATTCAGGGGAAACTGCTAAACTTTGGCTTAGCTCACTTCTAAGAAGCTGCATTTTAACACACAGATCACACAGCATTTCCATTTAAAGTGCTGCACTGCTGTGGACTTGACCAGCAGGTCACAACACGCCTTGGTTTGCAGTGCGCTCAAGGTGCTCACCTGCTTAATGTGCTTCAGAATAAAGAACGAGGTCTGGTAACAGTGTGTTACATTTGCTGGGCCAAATAAAGTGGAAATGCATGGACTGCATCAAATTAAAGAAAAAAAAAGCTGCAGATGGCAGTGGGCATCTCTGAGGTATTTCCATTCATTTACAAGAACATATGAAGTTCTGCTTCCTCATGCGCAGAGAGAACAGATGCATGAAGAGCTTTGCTACTTAAAGGCCCCTTTCAGTTTCTCTCCTTGGGCTTAGACACATCCCACTATGGAAGAGTAATTTGAATTGTAGCTTCCCACTCTAAGCCTTTTGTTTCTCAGCTTGAACTGTCATTCTTCCCCAGTCATTCACCTTCATCCAGCCATGCCCCTTCATCCATCCAGCTGGAAATACCTGAGCAACCTTTTTGTTCTGGGCAGATGCATGGTTTTTTGTTCCAAGTTCAGAATTCACAGTTTATTTCACCTGCCTACTTTCATAAAAGACATTTAAAAGCCTTTTCAACAAAAAACAGAGGTTTCAGTCAACCTCTGCACCAAGAACTAACCCAAACAGTAACAACAATAGCCTGTAACAAATACTAATGCTTTGGGTGCAATACTTCCTGACGGCATAGAAGAGACAGAATGCAACGACTACATCAAGCAAGAAATCAAGGTCAGAATCCTAAACAGATGCTCAGATTCTCCAAACATGAGAGGTTCCACATCATCATTACTAACATTTTGGTGATGGCTGATGAGACAAATTTGTCAAATCTTATAACCACGATAAATCTCTGACAAATAGGCTAACACAAACTAGACGAAAAGACAAAGAGAGATGTTTGCCTTATTTATTAGGCTGCTAATCACATCTCTCATTACCAGTATCCGTCAGATGTATCACCTTCCAGCAGCAGTTCTAAAGGACAAAGTATCTTCACAGGCTAATATCTTTCCTGTATTGATCTCAAAAGCACTTAACAGAGCAGGTGGCACAAACTCAGGAATTACAGCTTTTTCTAAGCTGAAAACTTCTACTGTAATACTTCAAAACAAGTTGCATTTAATATTTTAGATTACAGCACGCAAGAAGACATAACGTAATACTAGTTAGGGGGGCCCTCCCTATCCAAACTTTCTAACGTGAAAAGGGCTAGTCATTCGTCTTTCCTCACTATTCTAAGACTTTCATTCTAAGTATGGCAACTGAAATGAGTATTGGCTCCTCAGATATACCTGAATTTTAGAATTTATTCTTTGGGTCTATTTAAGGAGATGTGTACACAAGTTTCTCAGAATAGAAGTGTTGTCAGAATTGTGCTAGAGCAGAAGTGCGTAGCTTTGGAAATTTTGGACTCTTTTTCCCTCACTTAAACTGACTCATTCCCTCTTGTCCACAAACCCACTTAATTACAAGTACATTCCTAGCTGGATGATAACATAACAGATTCTCATTTAGCCCAAGTCTTTACAGCTCACTGTTACATCAAAAGGAATCTCCATAATCTGTAACTAGGTGCATGCCAAGTTGCTCTTTGTCTCTCTGATCTCTTCTGTAAAACCACCAGATTCTACATCTGGCTGGGACGAAGATCAACCTCTAGCCAGGTAGCAGTTGTTCTAAGCAGCAGAGTTAAAATGCCAAAATACAATGCTTTTTTTGGACATGTTCACATCTCTTGTGGCACGGTCCCGCTGCAGGACTGAATTCACCATGTAACCTAACTTTCCCCATTGTCACCAATTCTCAGGGGCTTCTTGTAACAACAAGGTAAAGTATTTTTTCCATACTTTATAGCTTCAAACACTCCCTCAAATCACAACAGAAATACACCTCTCAGACCTCTCTGCATTAATGGAACAATGCATAACTCTCTGCATTAATAAAAACCTCCAGTCTCCTTACTGTAACAGCGCACATGTAAATGCATGCTGAAATCTTGCTTTCTGTAACACCGAGAACCAGTCCGGGCTCCTGGGATGGCACTAGCACCCTCTGCTGTCACACAGCAGCACCCCAGTCGCTGTACTGCGCACAGGGAATTTCAGGGACAGCTTTCTAGATCCTCCACTAAAGATCCGGAGCCATAAAACCTCACAATGACATTCTGCAATGAACTCTGTGCTTCAAGACAGCTTAAAGGCAGTGACTGTGTCTAGAAATAATCACCCCAAAAGAGCTTGTTGTATCAGGTATTTGCACTGATTGAACACCTAAGAACTACGCTAGGATGACACAAAATCAAGGCCATGCTAATAGAGCTACCAACTTTTATAAATGCATGAATAAATCACTGATATTTCAACGTTTCTCTTAAAACTCCATCTTCTAAACTCTTGTGATTACACGAGACTCGGTTTTGATTTTTTCTCTACATACTTTTTGTTCTCTTGGTTGCAAAGAGAAACTTAAAAACATTAACTTCAGAAAACCAGAAGGCAAGTAAATTTCAAATGTAATGTCACATGATTCTCATGTGGTTTTCTTCTTTTTTAAAGTGACCCCAAAATGTCTTATAGCAGCTGGCTAGCAATACCAAAACACATTCAAATGAGTATTTACCAGGCTTTCTGTGACCACAAGTGCCAGCCTTCAAGCCAACCCTGTACTGAAGGAGCAATAACTCCAGAACAAAAGGAGTGCCATCAGCTCTCCGGTGATGTTTTACGCTTTTAAATAGCTAGGTTTAGAAAAGTTCAGTAGTCTGACCAGCTGTGTTGATCAGTCCTAGGCCACACAATATCATCTCAAAACAAGATCTATCCAGTATATCCATAGATAAGAGTCTATATTGACCAAAGCCCTCTTTTTAGTTTTTCCTTAACGAATGAGGGCCATCTATCAGGCTTCTTTTCCCAGGAATTATATCATCATCACTGGCAACAGCATTTAATCGTAAACCAAATACGGGAATGGAATACAAAAGGGGTTCCTTCACGGCAAGGATTACAAAAACATATATACATACCAAACATAAAAGACAGAAACAATATTAGGGTCAAAAATAAACACAGGGAAAGGGAGATTATAGTATCATTTGCAGTACTTTGGGTGAAAGATCACAATCCACACTAATAAAAAGAGAAGAGAGTTTGCTGAATATAGAAATGCACGTATTTTACACAGGGTCAGTAAGTCTGTGATGGGATGGCAGCTGTACAAAACTTCAGGAATCAAAGCTGAGTATGTTCACTTACATTACACTCAAAAGTTTCAGAGAAATACAAATGTTTCAGTTCTTAGTATGAGAAGATCTGCTTACTAAAGTAGAGAAAAACAAGTAGTAAAATAGGCGTGGATTACCAAGCCCATGTGAAACTCTTACTCTTTCTGCTGTTAGTACAAAATAAACAGTATCTATAGCTTCAGTGAGCCTACTTGGGTGAGTAAGTTTTCACTTACATTAAAAAAAAGTAAAATCACAGTCTAGCTCCTAAGTAATACTGTTTTCAATTTGCAAGACCTACATATTGAATTCAGGCCAAGACTGGAAGATTAAAGTCTTGCTTGAGCTGATCTGAAACCCATTTTTTTGTTTTGCAGTTAATCCTAACAACAGATAATATTTTCCTTAAAAATACCTACCAACTTTCCAGCTAAAACCTGTCCACCAGCCAAGTCAGCCTTCAAATTTTGCACTGACTGTAAACAAAAACTATACAACTGTGCAATGCTGCAAAAATTGAAAAGGACCAGCGAGTGCCACTGCCACTTAAGCCACTAGTATCATTTTACAAAGCTACTTTTTCAAATGACTACTTCCTTCAAAGTCAATAGCAAAACTTCTGTCAACTTCAGCGACTGCAAGGCCAGGCCCTGAGAGAATAATCCTTACCCAGCTGCACATTCTTAGACTGATATTGAATTACTGGTTAAAGACTGATGGGGCAAAGAGGAAAGCAGATGTTCGTTTTATCACTAACGTTAAACACACCTGACTAAATACACATCCACATGAACATGGAGAATAGAGTGGCCTTTGTTGAAAACAAGATGCCACCTTCTAGGTAGCAAATAGTTCCCATCCCCAGCACACTCTTTAAGAGAGATGATTGACTGAGGAATCTCACAAAAAAATAAATCACTATTTGCCATAATTAAAGAAAGGACTTTTTTTGGTAGAATGCCCAAATTATGCCAAATTTCCAAAAGTATAAGCAAAAGCAGAGTATATGCTAGAGTGTGATGGTTTTCTAGTGCATGGGAGAGAACAGGTGTGTGGCTCCGGGCCATCCCAGCAGGCATCAACAAGCAAAGCACAAGACCCACAGCACTGTGACTTCAAACCACCCAAAAGCCAGAATTACTCCAACTCACAATGCCATTTAGATCCTACAGCTATCACAAAATAGATCCATTAACTGTCAGAAGCAAAGTCACACTGCCCATCCCAGAACATTAGAAAAGTGTGATGACATCAATGCCCAGGAGTCACGATGTGTCAGTGCCCAGCATTATATCTATTTTATAGCAGACATTAATTTCTTAGCCATAGCCACATTGCACAAAATACTGTATGGTCTACAGAAACTTTAAAACATATTTTGCACGGGAAATGTTTCAAAAGCCTGAAGCATGTCTTCTTAGAACATCAGTCAAATGTGTAAGGATATAAGAAATTGGTCAAGTTCTCCTAGTATTTGGTAGTAGGAAATGCTCAGCTTCCTAATACTTCAAATGAAGCCTGCGATGGCATTTCTTCACTGTGTATTTACATACAACAGTCCGATCAAAAGTCTTAAGGCTCTTATTTCTCAAAAAAATGGTCACGGTAAGAAGTGATTAGATGGAGTTAACGCAGCAATTGGCAATACAAAGAAGGATGTTCATTTCATTTGCTATTGTACAATCTGGGGCATTTCACTCCATGCTTTGGCTTTCTTCTTGGCCAGGGATAGCCACGGTGGTTCGGCAGGGCTGCATGGTGTCATTGGCAGGTTAGAGGAGTGTCTTGCTTCCTTTTCAACAGCAGGAATCACAGATGCTTCCTGAGCAATGGGTCCAACTTTACCTGCCAACAATAAGACATCCATCACTCATCAGAAGGCTAGAGAGTTAAAAACTCGATTTCTGCCAATAATATTTCCTTCTCTCTAAAGCAATTGTTTTACAGCCCAGAATGTTTGTGACTCAAATGTAAGTCAGAGGAATTGTTAAACTGGGTATCACTAGCCCCATCTGGTCCAACTACAATAGTGAGGACGAGATATTGCAATGGAAAAAATCATATTAAGCTGTTAGNCATCACTCATCAGAAGGCTAGAGAGTTAAAAACTCGATTTCTGCCAATAATATTTCCTTCTCTCTAAAGCAATTGTTTTACAGCCCAGAATGTTTGTGACTCAAACGTAAGTCAGAGGAATTGTTAAACTGGGTATCACTAGCCCCATCTGGTCCAACTACAATAGTGAGGACGAGATATTGCAATGGAAAAAATTATATTAAGCTGTTAGTGAATAATCTGCCCATAAAAGAATCTTCTCAGCCCCAACAGCAAGTGTCTAAGCCCTGATAAATTAATAAGTTCTTCAAAACTGGAAACATTTAAACATGCTTGCTGATGTGATGGGGGTGGTTGTTGTTGCAAGGCTGCTTATCTGAGTGCTGGTCTTTTTCCGGAAGACATCATAGCATTGATTAAACAAAGAATTTCAAAGACACGTGGCAGCTTGGAAGACGCAATGTACTCAGAGACCTTATAGCAGCCTTCCAGTACTTGAAGGGGGCCGACAAGAGAGCTGGAGAGGGGCTTTTTACAGGGATATGTAGTGCTAGGACAAGGGGTAACAGTTTTAAACTGACAGAAGGTAGATTTAGATTAGATATCAGGAAAAAATTCTTCACGACAAGGGTGGTGAGACACTGGCACAGGTTGCCCAGAGAAGCTGTGGATGCCCGCTCGCTGTAAGCATTCAAGGCCAGGTTGGATGGGGCTTTAAGCAACCTGGTCTGGTGGAAGGGGTCCATGCCTACGGCAGAGGGGGTTGAACTAGGTGATCTTTAAGGTCCCTTCCAACCCAAACCATTCTGTGATTCTATGATTCTATGAAAATTCTTCAAGCGTGTGGAAACTATAGCCCCAGATATTTTTATAATTCATATTCTTGGCTAACTCGTTTCTTGATCTTTTGAAACTCTTAATTTCCCTGACAGTGCACAGCAAGGAGTTCCACAGGCTTATTCTGCTCTGTGAGTGCAAGAAAATGTAGGAATAAGACTCCTGAATATGCAGGAAAATGGAAACAAAATATCTGCAGGGCAAGGATCACCCTAGGCTTGCTGTGCAGTTAAAAAGCAACTGATACATGTTTTTCAACACTGAGACATCTTAAAGATTTTTTTTTTTCAATCTTCACTGCCAGCACAAATATTGCTCCAGCAATATTATTAAATACTAGGTAGGAATCAAACTAGTGCTTTATGTTCTTGGACTTGTAAGCCAAGAAGGTGGGATTCTGGTGGGCTAGGTGTTCCTCTTCATGCAGCCTAACACAAGCCTGTCATCCTCGCAAACAATGGAGGAAAACAGATAACAGTCCTTGCACGGCTTTGAGTTACTATTTAGAAAACGCCTCCTCCATCCATCTTGTTTGAAAATTTTCAGGATTGATGTCTTCAGACAGACATCGTGGAATGGGCCTTCACAGAATGCAGCTCTGAACAGATGCAGCTCTCATTTCTCGAGACGTGGTTCACGAGTCTCTCAACATTGTGCTCTCTCCATCCATTTCAACCCAGGCAGTACTTCATTTCTGTGTGTAAGTGAAACTGAGAAAATTCAAACTTTTTCTCATGTTTAATTTGTCTGTGCGTGGCATGTGGCAGGCATGATGACGCTGCTGTGCTCCAGCACAAGAACAGAGGCCACATGGGGACTTAAGCAATGCTAAGCACAAGAAGCTTGAACTTGCTTGCACTGAAATCAATGGAAAATGTCCACCAGCTCCATTAGTCATGCTCCAGAGCATAGCCAAAGAAGTTCCCTGTCTCCACTCAGGAGGTCTCTGGTCTTTTAAAAATCCTGGCTCATTGGTAGTTCTTGCAGGAGGCAAGATATCCTTAGGAATACTGGAGCAAGTATACTACCCAGACTGCAGCTCTACATACACAGCATTTTTTTCAGAGGTATCTAAGGTGATGTAGGAATTTAACTGTTACTGAAATTTTGATTCTGGAAATTAATGTTCACATTTTGGGAGACTTGCTTCTTCATAACAAGCAAAAGCCCTTTGCATGCTCTCAGTAGCACAAGGTAAAACAAAACCCAAAAACAGTGGCTTGTGCCTATTTGAGGGAAGATAGGCTTTGGGGCAAACCTCACCATGCTTAGGGTGAAGTGAGAGAGAGAAGAGGCAAGCTAAGTAATCTCCCCTTGGTTATGACATTGACTGCCATGCAGCAGTAACAAAACAGTCACACTCAGTGAAGTAAGGATCTGATTTCTGGGAATTGTCTTCCAAACTTAGCTGACCTTGAGCTGTCCTGGCTCCTGTGATTGTATGCAGGATGTATGCGTTGCACAGAAACCCTCAACTATCCATAAAGAAAGCTGCTAACAGTTGACAAAAGCATGATCCAAATTAATAACTCCTCTGGATGTTAAATCTACATCCTTTCCATCACCAGCACCTTCAACTAGACAAATTGCTGGCTGTGCTAAAGGGAACCAAATCAGAGGAGAGGAGAGTTTACACTTGGGATTCCCAATTTCCTGCTCCTGTGCTGACAGTGCTGAACGTCTCCTAAACAATAGGGCATGGTGTTCTGAACAGTAGAGGAGTAGTGTTTTCCTTAAACATCAGCACTAGTCAGCGATCTTTGTGATGTTCAAGGAGTTGAAGACTAGAATATGCCTATAAATGCTGTCCCCAGAGGGGAAGAAACAGTCATTGGATGTCAGGAAACTAGGCAAATTCTTGGGAAGAGGTGATACAGAAAAATTTGTAATTCTGCTGCAAGGACCACAAGTGGTGTAAGTTCTAGTAAACGAGCAGCAGAGTGTGGAGTTCTGAATTTTCACTGAAGGCTGCTGGGTTTCCAAGGTTTAGCTGATTCAACACACAGAAATCCAGTCTGTTTGTGCCAGGCTTTCAAAGGACGACCTTCTAATCTGAGCAAAAATCTTGGCCTGTTTAAGTTTCATCTCTCAATTCGTACCTAAAACCACAACATGGAGCTGGCCTGTAACACAATCCTTCTAAAAACTATTGCATTTTAATCACACACACACAGTTAGGCTGGCAACAGACATCAGAGCCTCTGTGTTGGTGCACATCCTCAGCTGGTCAGCTATCTGTAGTAAGCAAGAAAGCTTATTTTGCAGCACCTGCAGATTCAAAAACGGATAACAGCTCCATAAACAGCTACTACAGGGAGCAGGCACACAGGTACCCCCTAATATCTCTAATACAACAATTCTGAATGCTGGTGGATTATGAGAGGAAAATGGCCAGGCACAGGTGCTCTCTCTAGACAGCATCTCTTACTGACAGTGTCAGCAACAGGAACCTGGAAAGGAAAAGCCACTGCTCTGACACAGTGGCGCATTTCTTATCTTCTCAAGCAGTATCTGAAATCAATAGCTTTCAGCTAGCACAATATGCTTTCACAGCTGAAGAACTGGCTTATCTATATCTAGCTGAAGCGTGTCTCTGAGGTTTGGCACCACACTGAGTAAGCAAGGAGGGATAAGCTGCAACCCAGAAGTAGCCCTGGAAGAGGTATGTGAGTCACGATGTCTGAGTCACACTCTTCCTCTGCATCTCTCTTAAAGGGCATCACAGCTAACAGGGCAGGAGAGGGGCCAGCAAGCATCTGTGTGCACCTGAGGGTGGAACTGATTCTACCTAAAAATTATTCTCGATACATGTTTGTCTATCAAACACATCCAGAAATGGAAACTGCACACTCTCTCTAAGCAACCTATGCTATTCCGCACTTCACCACTCTCATTGTTAGAAAGTATTTCCTAATGTCTAAGCTAAGCCTCCCCTGGTGCATTTTAAGCTCATACAGGGCATAAAGACTCGTCTTGTCCTCTGCAGCAAATTAAGTTGTCTTCTCTAGACTAAACAACTCCACTCCCATCAGTATTTCCTGGCTGACTGGAGGTCTAGAAGACCTGACCTTTTTTGCTGCTCTCTTCTGGACGCTCTCCAACTTCAACTGCTATTCTTCAGTACTGACCTTTGCCAGTAATAAATTACCATACTGTTTATATGACATTCCATGAACTGGCAGTGGAGAGAAAAGCTCCTCACTTGCTTTCTCTGCTGAGTGAGCAAGCCGATACATTGACTTATACGCAAACTATAGTCTGAATGGGCCTAATATAAAGTGTGCTGATTATCAAAAAGGTAGGAGTCTCCCCCCCCATTACGTCACCCACATCACTTACTGGTGTGAACTGTAGCCACTATGTAAAGATGTAAAGAAAGAGAGTACCTGCTGCAGCAGACATACTGGTCTTTATTTGCATTTTCTTGTCCTGAGAGCAAAAGCTGGAAGGCATACTCTTCAGTATGTTCTCACTAGCACAGATCCCTTGCTACAAAAGGAGGAGAGAAGCAAAGAATGCAACTAAGAAATGTGGTAGCCACTGGCACTCATAAAGCTTGCCCTTCCAACATCTCTAAACCTGACTCTGGAAATGCAGCAAAAGCCAGACAAGGATGGTTGGGAACATCCTGCAGGAGGGAGGGAGGAGGCAAGAAGGAAGACAGCTGCTACAAATACAGGGTTACTTCACATGCAGGCAAGTTATCCTCTCTCTCTCATGCATGGGGAATTGAAGAACTTGCCCAAGCTGCACAAGAAACTTGTGCAAGAGTCAGTGGAAAAGCCAAACTTTCAGTACACAGTCTCTAAAGCAGAGCAGTGAATGCAGTCTGTAGGTCATTAACAGTGAGGAAGCTAGTGCAATGCAAAGCAGCCCTTGGGCTACATAAAGGCATTCTGGGCAATAGGCAAGCTCCGAAAAAGTTCAGGTTTGAGTAGTGTAAAGGAACATATAGAAGGATCCAGCTCTGAAGCTAATCACTGTGACAGTATAGTTACACATGAGTTTTCTCACTTGCATCAGTTGTCTGTCTCAACACATTTTAGAGACTAGTCCCGAACATCTGTCTTTGAGNTAAAGGAACATATAGAAGGATCCAGCTCTGAAGCTAATCACTGTGACAGTATAGTTACACATGAGTTTTCTCACTTGCATCAGTTGTCTGTCTCAACACATTTTAGAGACTAGTCCTGAACATCTGTCTTTGAGTAGTGCTCACAAAGTGCCTCCCGTGAAGATCATGTTGAACAGTTCCCAAAAGTACCCAGACAGTCTGGTGCAGGACCCACACACATGCAACATTATTTGGTACTCTACCTCCTCTTGATCCACTCTGGTCAAAGCTTTGTCTTCAGCTTTATGTTCTTTGGCAAGAGGGTGGTCCTGGAAACCCTTTTGTTTTAGTTTTGCCATGGAGACCCAAGCTGGTTCAGAGGAAGCAGTTTCCGAATGTGGAGAGGAGACTTTTTCTATAAAAGAAGCATTTTTGAAGTAAAGAAGGGATTTAGGTCAAGTCAGTCTAAAGCTAGTGTTTTGTGTTTTAAATCCTTGAACATCTGTAATACCCTTTGAACACTGTGAAGATAAAATTACCTTCCCTGATGATTTTGTCCTTGGCAATAACTCTTTTTCTGCTTATTCTGGAGTTTTTGACCTGACTGCTTCCGTTTAAGTCAATGGCAGAACTCCCACTGAGATCATTGTGAACCGGATTTTGCCTTTGAAACAACATCCTTACATTGCAGATAAAATGAGTATGATAACCGTTATTTTTTCATGTAGGCAGTAAAATACAGGCTGCCTTTTCACTTTTTAAGTATTTTAAATGATTGTAGAAAAAACCCAATCACATCTAACGCAACTCCTAGTTAAGGTTTGAGCTGCTGCAGTACAGAAAATTAACTACAAAACAGCAGCAAGTTTCAAAAAGCTGTGTTAAAACTCCAACTATATGCACAAGTAGGTCATACCAGCAATGTTTCAGAGGCCCTTAAGCTAGTACTCTGTTGTTCTTGCTGGAACACACCCCTCATTAAGATAAGCCAAGAATTCTCTTGACTGGCCAAATCATCAAGCCAATTAAATTATGACGTTGATGAACTCAAGGCTGAATTTGGTCCTCACAAGAGGATGTTTATCTTTTGTTTGCCACTCTGCCAAGGTTCTTATACGACCGCTGTTTTCTACAATGTTTGGATAAAAATACAGCAAAAATACCTGAAGGTTTATGACCATTTTGCTTCTTTGCCACTTCTTCTGATCTTGTCTTGGGAGGATTTTTGTCTTCTAGAAGATCTGTTTTTTTAACAAATGATTTTGTGCTGACAGGAAGGCCTGGAGGTAGCTTACCGGTGCCCCCCGATTTCTGATCCTCCTTGACTGAAGCAGAAGAAGCAGTGGGAACAGCTGAGGGGATCAGCTTTGGAGACTCAGCACGGCTTTCATTCTGGTATTTTAGTAAAGAAGATGTTCTCCTTAGTCTGACCCCAAATGCGTTTTCAACATTTTGTGCTTCATGGTCAGCCCACTCCATAGAAGAATTCAAATGCAAATCACTGTCCTTACAATCTCGATCAAATCTATCTGAGTTGTTTTTTGCTGATTCCTGGACGACTCCATCAAAACGTGTGTGTTCTTTTGTCATTCCTTCAAACAGCTCTGGTCTTATAGGGGATGTTGGGGAACTTCTGGTATAGGAATCTTCTTTTGAATTTGAACCCCCTGAGAGAGATCTTTGCCACGCTGGTGCAATGGTAAATCTGACTGGTTTTGCAGAAGCAGTCTTCAGTGGACTTTTTACATTTTCATCTGAAGACTGACTGTCTTCCCCTGTTTTTCTGTGAGAAGCTGTACCACTTATCTGGTACTCCTTACTGTCATCACCGAAAGATACATTACTCTTCAAGCCAGCCAAACCTGAAGAGGCGAGACATCCAATGGAAAGTCTTTCAGAAACGTATGATGTATTGGGCTGTTGACTGCCTTGGTTACCCTTCGAAACACAAACAGTTTCTGCTTTAACACATGTTTCCAATTTACTGGGAGGTAGCATGCAACCTGCTTCTGAGACAGATGCAGCAGTCTCTGTCTTTTTTGACTGGAACTCCATTATTTCACAGGTTTCTTTCTCATTTCTTGTTACCGAACTGTTTTCAGGCTTCAATACAGCCACTGTCTTGATGTCAGAAGACTCTGAATTGGCTATTGCAATCTGTGAAGTGCTTGGCGCAGTATCTGAGACAATGTGGTNTGCAGCAGTCTCTGTCTTTTTTGACTGGAACTCCATTATTTCACAGGTTTCTTTCTCATTTCTTGTTACCGAACTGTTTTCAGGCTTCAATACAGCCACTGTCTTGATGTCAGAAGACTCTGAATTGGCTATTGCAATCTGTGAAGTGCTTGGCGCAGTATCTGGGACAATGTGGTTGGAATGATTTTCAATAGTACCCAAGCAGGCTTCTGCTTCGCCAATAAGGAGTGGATCCCTGTTTTCCTGGTCTTTGATTTTTGGGNAGAGAGATCTTTGCCATGCTGGTGCAATGGTAAATCTGACTGGTTTTGCAGAAGCAGTCTTCAGTGGACTTTTTACATTTTCATCTGAAGACTGACTGTCTTCCCCTGTTTTTCTGTGAGAAGCTGTACCACTTATCTGGTACTCCTTACTGTCATCACCGAAAGATACATTACTCTTCAAGCCAGCCAAACCTGAAGAGGCGAGACATCCAATGGAAAGTCTTTCAGAAACGTATGATGTATTGGGCTGTTGACTGCCTTGGTTACCCTTCGAAACACAAACAGTTTCTGCTTTAACACATGTTTCCAATTTACTGGGAGGTAGCATGCAACCTGCTTCTGAGACAGATGCAGCAGTCTCTGTCTTTTTTGACTGGAACTCCATTATTTCACAGGTTTCTTTCTCATTTCTTGTTACCGAACTGTTTTCAGGCTTCAATACAGCCACTGTCTTGATGTCAGAAGACTCTGAATTGGCTATTGCAATCTGTGAAGTGCTTGGCGCAGTATCTGAGACAATGTGGTTGGAATGATTTTCAATAGTACCCAAGCAGGCTTCTACTTCGCCAATAAGGAGTGGATCTCTGTTTTCCTGGTCTTTGATTTTTGGGTCCACAGAATATATTGAGGACTTTCGGGCCACATCTGCCAACATATCTATGTCCTCTGTTTCTGCACCATTGCTAAATAAGTCAGTTGCTACTATGTCTGGAAACACAACAGCTTCTCCTTCAATTTGTTGCAATTTTGGAAATATAGATACTTCAGCATTGGTATTTTGCTGACATAATTTCAATTCATCAGCAGACTCATCTGAACGGTACGATACTTTTGCACTGTGGTGCTCCTCCAGGCTCACTGGAGAAGGCTCAGGTCTCAGAAGGGGTGCAGCTGCTTTATAGCGATGGTCCATGTCTGGGAGGCATGCATCCTCTTGCAGCAAAGCACAAGAGTCTTCTGCCACAAGTGTGGAATCATGAGAGTCACGGGCTGTATCCGTGGGACTTTTTAAACCCGGTGTCTCCTTAGAACTCCCTCCCTTTGCACAATGTCCCATCTGGGCTGAAAATCCTATATTAAACAGAGAAGAGTGTGCACTTGAAGGTTACAATTCAAGCACCATCTGTATCAGTAATTCATTCCAGATAGTGAAGTCATTTAGCACGAGTTCCCCATGTCTGGCCACTGCTGTCTGATAAATAAGGCTGTTAAAAGCATATTTAGAAATGGTCTGTCCAAGCGAGGAGACTAACACTTTGATCATACCTAATCCCAGGAATAACTGGAAGTTGTTGTCTGCTTAAGGTGTACTAAATTAGTTACTGTTCATTTCTTTTCTGTGCATACCCCTAGTTGTAAGACTACTGGCCAGACTTCCCTAGACATTTCTTCACGTGTATGCCTATAAAAGCTGTCTAGAATGATCTGGAGGATTTTCTGTATTCAAGCGGAACATCTCAGCATCACATAGCTCTGCCTCCTGTAGCTCCAGCAGGGCTGCTGAACATCTGGATATCTTAGATGTGTTTAAGTAACAGTAATGCAGAGTAACTCTGATGTGTGAGAGCATCAGGGCCTGAGTCTGCCCTCACAACAAAGTGCTACCATTCCCACTATGCTATAGCGTTAACATCAGCCAGTGCATTTGTAATGCAGTGCTATAGAGTAAAGTATTGGGTGCTGTTTTGGAGAAATTCCATTTGTTTTTACAATTTAAAATTACAATTGTGTTACCACTGGCAATTAGCTAATATTTAAATTATACAGGGGAAGGTGGGAAAGAAAGATCTAGCAAACACAAGCCAATTAAAGTCACATTACACACATAACAGAGGTTAAGGTTTTTCTGAATTTCAAGGAACTTGGATCCCCAGTCAATGAGATCTAGCCAACTGTGTGGCACAGGTACTTCTGAACATGGTGCTTTCACCTCATGTATTTTTTTAATGTTGCCCTCAAAGTTCTCCATTTCAGCACCGGTGTTGAGTGTAGTACCTGACTTTTTCCATCGTAACACTTGTGCAGCCAGGATTGGGTTTATGATATAAAACCAAAAGATGCCTAGTTTGAAAGGATTTACAATTCAAATAAGTCCTGTCAGCCTCACGTAGAAGAGTCCAAGCACCCAAAGTAGCAATACGTAAGTCTGTGTTACCTTCCCAATTAGTTTTATGCTGGTCACTCTCAAGTAATTTTGTTGAATTTCCCTTCTTTTCCGGAGCTGCAGGAAGACATACTTCATTTTCGAGCTGTTCCACCTAACGAGGTGCAGTAAGATCTTTTAATTAAAGAATAATGAACAAAAATTGTATTTTATACACATGTATGTTTATGAATACTCAAAACATAGGCAAAAAATCCTGAACTTGTAATTCACCAACACTGTGGGTAATGTACCGTTCCAACTAAGAACCTAGAAATCATTCATGTTTAAAATGCCAGCCCATTGATCTCTCTTGAATCTGAACCATTCTGGGATTGACATATTCTGAGTGAACATGTTTTTAAAACACCACCCAAGCTACCTGGTGGCACAGAACAGACGAAGCCAGAGACATTATTATCAGTTCTGATATCTCTGACTGACACTCCACAACTAGTTTTTCTCCTTCAGCACTGTAGTTGTGCCAGCTGCAGCACAAAGAATATCCAGCAAAGATGCTGTAGGGCCCAAGTTTCCAAGAAAATCTCATTCTCTATTACATTCATCCTGAATTTCTCCCCACTCCTCCCTTTCTCAGGGCAGGGCACTTCTAACTCCAGGGCAGATTTTCACGCGTAATTCTCTGAGAGAGATAGGAAAATGCAGTACAGAAGTTTTACTCCTTATTTCCTGTCACACTCCAGCTCAACAACCTCTTCTATCTGCTGGACTTCGTCTTCACAGTGTGTTTCCTAGAAGCCAGGATGAGAAGCATCTCACCCTAATTTCCCGCATGCAGAGCCACATTCCTTCCCAAAGTGCTTCAGTCTTTCCTTTGACGTACAAAGAATTAAGTTAAAGCTAATCTGAAGCTGTAGAAACAGAGTTAGGCTTCTTTAAAACTGAAATCTATCTTTTCAAACAAAGGGGCGTTTTTACAAATGAAGTGTAACCTGCAACTTTTTTGGCTAAATAACGAAAAACTGAAGTTGCAATATTCTCAGCTCCCGTAATATTGAGGTTTTCTGAGTATTTTTTGTTGGGTTGGTTGGTGGAAAATAGGTGATTTCCCTTCTTCCAATGGAAAAACAAAAAAAGAAGAGGAATACAGATAGAAAAGAAAAAAATTAAAAAATATTTAAAATAATAATTAAAAACTCACATCCATGTCTTTCTGCACAGTGATTCTTCTCCAGAACACACATACCTGGGGGGTTTGCTGATTCTTGTTGGTAAAGCCTTTCTGTTTCCGGGGGTTTATGGCAATCCTGTGCTTGGCTGCTGAGGTGTCCAGGCAGCCGAGGGGTCTGGCAGGGATGGTGAAGTCAACGGGAAGAAAGCCGCTGCCTCGTGAGCCAGGGGCTCCCAGCACGGCAGAGGATGAAGGACTGATGGGCCTGGAGGAAGCTCCAGAAGGTATCTGTAAAACACCAACACATCACTATACATTTTGCTTGGCTTCCCTGCATCTCTGAAACAATTCCGTTGCTAGCTCATTCCATTCCAGAAGCCTGAAATGGCTGTAATTTTGGACATAAATCCTCACTTTAAAATGCATGCCTAACGTCATCTCTGCATAGAGATTACTCAGTTCTGTGTGTTCAGCTGTATGTTACAAAAAGTGAGAAATACCTGTCTCTCTCTCCCCCATAGTAAGAGTCTCAGCTGTCCCCTTCCCAGTTCCTATCCGAAAAACCATTTGCAATACCTGTACGCACCAGCAGGAGACACTGGTGCAGTTTTTATAGCTGCCTTTTCATCCCAATAATGTGACATCTTGCAGGAACATGTTACTAAAAAGCCACAAAAGTAGCATGAATACTTGCTCCTCATTATCGCTGTTTCTCAGAAGTTACCATAGCCACTTTGTTCTTTTAATATCCACTCTCCCAGAAAAATCAAATGCTTCTCTCCAACAAGTATCCCAGAATCATCTTCCAGACAGTGATGTGGATCTCACCCTTCCAGCAATGCTGCTATGGGGAACTAAACAGCAGTAACTTAGAATATGCTATCAAAAAAAAAAAAAAAAAATTTAAAGTGTGTGTAGAGAAACCCCTAAAGACGCAGTTTGACTGGTTTTGTTACTGTTTTGAAATGCAGACCAGACAGGAACACTTGCAAAATTTCACAGATATGCCAAACAAACTTCATTCAGTATAACATACCTGCTATTTTGGCTTTCGCTGTAAAGCCAGGTGCAACACAGCCATTTAACTGTGCTTGGCATTCAGATTTTAGTTTCGTTTAAGCTTAGGATACAACGCAGCATGTAAAACACGTATGCTGATAAAGTTTTAAAGAGAACGAAAGCATCTTCCCATCTGATCTACAAAAATTGTCTAGGTACATTGCTTTGTGTTTAACGTAGCTAAAATTAATTTCCTTATTCTCCATTGAATTTTTTTCATTCCTAGATCTGAAACAGAATGCATTATGACACGTACAGACTCTTCTCATTAAAAACTTGCACACTGTGAAAGAGAGAAAGAAGAACATAGCTAGTAAATAAGCTAACTATAGTTATAATTCTACAAGATTAATGATAAGCCTGTAAGGATCACTAGAACTTACAAAAATAGTAACATTGTTACTCATTTCTACATACATGTTCTTCTGCCTTTCAATTATAAAATTACAGTTGTGCTTATTTAATATGAAAACACCTGAAGCCAGGATCTGAGCTAGTGCTGTACATAAATGGCAAATTCCCTACTCCACTGAGCATTCAGGGTATTTTTTTCTCTGAGCACTGACTGACAGTTGCTGTCTTCTCTCCAAGACAGCGGAGCAGACACATGATTTCCACGCCAGTGTTTAGGTGTAAGATAAATTTGGTGTTTGTTGGTTGTTGCACGGTTACAGGAGCCTGCACAAGGAGAACGCTGCAGCTAGGAGGCCCATTTCCTAAAGAGTGTTTGTGCCAAAGCACTGCCCGCAGCCCCGCAAGCTGAGACCCTGTTTTGCTTTTAATCCGTCTGGGCTGAAGATGCCAACAAGGAAGTTAGATTTCCATAAAGGCTATCTGGCAAAGGCAGGGTAATGCTGATTAATGTCTCTGTGAAGTGACTCGCTGCTTGCTTTGAGTGATAGCCTCACACTTAGCTTTAGATTAGTCAGAAAGTGGGTATTTATAAATGTGGACAGCACTGAGAAGTTACATGGATGACACATTAGGGTTTCACACAGAGGTGACCGCAGCATGAAATTCTTGGGAAAACTCAGTCCTAAGCAGCACAGGGCAAAGAAATGAAGTAACTATCATCTGCAGCAAGACCAATACAATAGTAAAATGTAAAACACTACACTGTGTGTAAATTCACCTTGCTTAGGATCAAATCCTCTTTTTCCTTTACTAAATATACAGCATTGTTAAATGGAATAACTGGTGTAGATTTCTTGGTGCTTTTCACAATTTTCCTCATCTTTGGGATAAGGTTATTCAGTTTAACAACCTGTGTTCTGCTAGCCCAAATCCTGGTATTACATAAATAGTTTCAAAAGCTACTGAAAAAAAAAGATTATTATTTAGAAAATGATATTTTATTTTAGATAATCATATTGGCAAGAGTTCTGCTAAGACAAACTGCTGACTAAGAAAAATATTTGGGTGAAGGAGCATACACTGGCTATAGAGAAGCTAGCCATATTCCTAGTGAGTTGGGGAGAAAAAGGAAGAGCCTTTAAGTGGGGAATTCAGTGCAATACGGAAGAGAGAAAAAATTTCTCCTGTCCCTGTCTTTCTTTCTCATAGGAGATGAGGTTATAAGGCTGAACGAGCTCAAAGACTTCAGAACTGGATAAAAAGGGGGTTTTGCATTGTAAGGAAAAAACAGTATGCAGGCTTACAAAATAGAACATTTTAGTCAAAATATAAAACGGAAGATGAGTTAATCTACATTCAAGCAATGATAAAATATATACAAGAAGATATTAAAAGTAATGACAATCCAAGTTGCCTAGATCACTTGGGCCTCTAGAGTTGTGTAACTAGTAGTCTACTATGAGTGGTTGACATTGCTTTATCTTTCGATCCCTAAAGATCTAGGAACGACTGAGCAGGAGAGTGTCTGATCTCAACAATGGACAGGAAAGTTGATCTGGTCTTGCCCAAAGGTTACTCTCTCTCTTTGAGAAAGCTGAACAAAGAAAGAATGAATAGGAAAGCTTCCTTAGCAGTGGGGTTGGCACTGTTTGACCCTCAAGATGTTGTCCTGGCTGCTTAAGGCCCTCTTCATCAGGAAGGAATCTTCTAGGTACCCTGTTACCTCCCCTTTACTTGTGGGCTATTCTCGGTTTCACAAAGGGCTAAACTGTGTTCTCTCTGGTGAGCTTCCCAAACAGGCATTCTGTACGGAGGACTGTAAAGCTTGGTCCAAAATGGTCTGTAGCTGTTATGGACCCATAAATACTCCCCTTCTCAGCTAAATGGCAGGTTACTTTGCTTATACAGTTGCAAGGGCTATCCCATGAATCCAATCAGCCCTGTTGGAGTGGCGGCTGCCTTTGTCACTGGCATTTGAAGACCCCATTGGCATAACTGCGCTCTGATTGGTCTTTCAGACATATTAATGCTGGAGAAAGGCAATATAAGCAAAATTTGCAGGCCTGCCTTGAAAGCATGGAACTCAACTCGGCTTCAAGCAGCAGGGACAGTGAAGGTGAAGGTCCCCATGGCTCCTCTCCAAAAATATGACCTCTGTAAATTTTTCTGAGCTGGTCAAGGAATAGACTGTGTTGGTCTGACAGCAGAAACTGCTGCTGCTGATGGTCACTTATCATCCAAAGAAAACTGCAAATAAACACAGACCTTTTCCTGTGGAATACCTGGCATCAGAAAGGGCTGATCCTGCAATTATTTCTTGTGATAAAAGAGATGCAGGGCATTGCTCACAAGCCACTGCTGACGGGCAGGTGTTACTAAGCTCTTACTGCTGTTGGGTATTGAAGCTCTGAGACATGGAAGAGGAATTGAAGTGCCTTGTCCAATTTTCTGTTGTGTAACTTTACAGACTCATACTGTGTCACAGAGCTGACTATGCTGTTCACACAAACTACTTACCAGTAGATTTCTGCCTCTCTTTGTTCCATTCTTATTCAAAACTCTGAGAGAGGTACATTTTCAGTATCATTTGCATCACTCTGGACTGTTAACAAATTGTTTGCTAAGATACATTGTACCCAGAAGAGATTAATAAAAAAGATTATTGTACTGGCTCCATACAGACACCACACATGCTGTCCCAGGCAAGTTTATTAGCAGGAAAAGTAGCTATTTACCTGTTCATCTTCACTGTCTGTCCCGCCTAAACTCAAAGAGCTATGACGCTGAACAGGGTTGGAGGACTGTGGGATAAAATAAGGAAGCGGGTAAGTCAAGGGAAGTATCACATTGAATTATCTAGGACTGGATACCCAGTGCTAATTACGAGAAAACACAAGAGGAAAGATAAAGGAAGGGCCACTGAGTCCTTGCCTCACAGATTAGGTTTCATTTGTTCATTGGGGATCAAACATAAAGTAGGAGAGCTTTATCCTGCTATGAGATATGCCATGAAGGTTGACCACATGAGGCAATACATTTTATAAAGTTATTTTGGCTTATTGTTTTAAGATCTTCAAATTTACAAAAGCTCACATGCTCACTCAAGTCCAAAATCATGCATGTGCTGTGAGAAGGCAATTCTTAGGAAAGAAGATAACCCAAACCCCCACTGAGTCCCATCAGGACCTGTTCTCCTCAGATCCAGGATTGTCCCTTTCCCGTCAATTCAACTAATATTGCCCTGGTTTTGAGCTATTTCATTCCAAAACCAGTAATTGTTTAAAATGCTCTTCCAGTCCTCATTATTTTTGTTTTCCTCACTAGCTTTAAAACACCCAAAAACTCTTCCCCTTTCACAGGTGCAAGAAATTGCCAATCTCTCCAGCTCTTTGAAGCTGGAAGACATGGGAAGTTTCTTAGTGCAGTGTGAGTACCTCAGCTTGTTCTCGGCCTGGAACAGTCACAGTAACACAACACTCACCCATGAATAATTCACTTTTTATGCTTTCTGCCACAGAGACCTGCCAGGAGAGACCACCTTGCCCAAAGGCACTGAGAGTTGTCATATCAACTGAATTTCTCCCCTCTTTCCCTAATGAAATAGGTCACAACTGCCGCAGCACTGGTCTACATAAAAGCATAGAAAATTGTACTCAGAAGGGGTTATTTGCACAGCCATTTCAATAGGTACTCCTCACAGCGAAAAGTCCACAATCCACCTAGGTAATTTGTTTTAGTTCTGACTGATCTGTACCGTCAGATTTTAACACAAGCAAGCAAAAAGATCTTCCCCTTCTCCAAGCTGATCTTTTCTGTACAGGTGATCACTAAAGCGATATTACGATTATACCTTGCTTGGTGTATCTGTCAGAACTTCATGAAGGGTTGAAATTTCAGGAGGGCTTCTAGGTAAACCATCATCTTCAGAAACAGCACCTGCATCTTCCAGTTTCTTTCCAGTTATAACAAGAGGAGGTGATCCAAGTCGGATGTTCTGCTGCAACTGAAGCTGTGGTTGAAAAGAACATTAAGAATATGCGCTTCCAGTGGCATTATTTATAGGGGACATTTGGGACACTTTTACCCCAGTTGTCTCCATTGGGCACACAGAATCTCTTAGTTAACAGACATACTTGAAGAAACAGAACATTTACAGAAAATAGCCATTAATAAAATTTTATTTAGTTACATTCATCAATGACCCATCATTAGAACTGGCTTCTATACAAAATTAAAATCAAAAACAGTTTTATTCTGTAAGTTACCAAAGACAGAAATTTCATCATTCCAGAAAATTTACAGCAGTTTAACTCAGTTTAAATTTAAAACTTTAAAAATACAAGATTTAAGTATTCTTTAAATAATCACATGTATCTGGATGTCTGAAATATTCACACAAAATACTGTCAGTCAGCAGTTCCCAACCACAGGTTTATGTGGTCACCTTTCCTTCACAAAGCCCTTCCAAATATCAAAAGCTTGTCACCACCCTCTCCCACACAAGTAGCCGAGCCTCACTTTTTATACAAAGACAATTTAATTTGATTTCTGGTCCACCCTAAGGAATTGCTTCTTAATTTTCCCCAGCATCACATCCTGGGCCTGTCTACAGCAAGAATGATAATGGCAGCCAGGAACCACTTTGTTTGTAAAGCAGTATGGGGATTCTTTTCCAAGATTGCACAAAAGAATGCTCTGGCAGGCCCTGACCCTAGAAAAATAAAACAAAGTCTGTAACCTCAGAAGCAGCCAGATGTTCCCTCAAACTAAAAAAGTTCAGATCTCAGGAAACACCATTACTAAAATTCTTGGCTTAAGTCTGTCGGCTATGTCAAAGCTGGAATAGAAACATGGTCTGAACAGAAACTTTGTCCTTCAACCAAAAATGTCTCATCTGAATATTCCCAAGGTAACTATCCAGACCTGTTTTTTCTGTTTCTTTGCTTATTAAACAGATTGGGAAATTCTAGGCCTACTTCTGTGCTCTTCTGCAAGCTATGCATTCATTTTTAACTCTGAAAAATAGATCTAAATAGCTGCCATTCTTATTTGGCAAGATTCACTTGGAATGTAATTCCTGTAGTTCTAACAGTCACACAGGGTAGCACAACGTCACCCTTAAATCCACCAGTCTCACAGTTCAAACAGCTTTCTTGCCCTCTTACCCACAACAATCAAAGAAATATCACCAATATGATCTGCAAAAGCAGGACTGACGACGAACTGCACAAAGATTGCAATATATGGGCAAAACAAGACATACAACATACCTGCGTGCCTCATGGGAAGGAAAATACAGAAAGTCAGTTTTGCTTTTCCCTCTTTTCACAACTTCCCATCTTTGATTTATTAAATTTATTACATGCAGACAGAAAAGTGTTGTGCGGGAAACTGAATTTACAGTTTGTCTTCTACTGGTAGAAGCTAATTTACATTGCTAAGAAAATAATAGCTCTTATTAGTGCTTGACTTTTATTCTGACAAGAGTCAAGCTCACAGAAAAAGGCTGTCTTTTATGGCTATAAAAATAGTGCTGGCAGTATTACATTACCACGCAGGATGATGGATGAATGAAGAGAGGGCACAGTGGACCGGAGATAGCATGAAAAGGGTTTTTTTGCCCCCAACAAAGTTCTGTCATATATAAACATGATTTCTCCTGCTACTCCTATTGTTATACAAAAAATACTGTTGAAGCTTAGCCTATTTTGCAGTCTCATGGAGGAACAAGTCCCTCTCTACATCTTTTATTTCTTAACATGTGATGCAATTCTGTTTTGCAACACGAAGCTCACACTGAGCAACGGAATAATTTCACCGGCCTTTGGCTGCCTTATCAACGGTTTGTTTTCAGTCTGGAAAAATCTTAAACTTTTATCTCAGTGCTCTGAGCTGGGCAGTTATTTAAATGCAATTAATATAACCAACAGTTGATAAGGGAGCTGTCAAGGAGGGTTCAGTACGTGCCTTGGAACAAGGAAATGACCCAGCAGAATACAGTATCCTTTGCTGGCAGAGATCGGAAGAATAATGATATAAATAAAGCTGTCACTAAGAGTGCCCTGACATATCCATCATCCCACACACTTACACAGCTGCTGGTGCTAGCATGAACAGTGAAAACATCATAGCCAGAATTGCCAAAAAGAATAACATATAAATATTATATAAAGAATAACAGTATAAGTAAATGGCCTTAACCCAGAAGCAGTAGCTATGAAGCAAAGAACGGAAATCCCCTTGGAATAGGACATGCTCATTAAGGAAAGTTTCCAAGAGTCCACAAACCGGATTCATGTCACTCGCACACTATGAGAGCTGGGCAAGGCTGAAAGTAGCAGGACTGCTCAAAGATGCAGCTTCCAAAAGGCAGAATAGGCCCAAAAGTAGAAAGTCTGGTTCTGGACACTTTAGTCAACAAAGTCTTAAGGCACATCACAGAGGAATCAAGCTACAGAGTTTCCCAGGAGGCAGCTAATACAAAGCAGCACCAAGAATGAGGGGAAGATGGTCTCACCTGCAAAGTTTTCACTCTTCCAGGTATGTTTTCCTGAGACAACGTGTCACCTGTCACATTTCCTGGGGCAGACTCAAAAATGAAGACGCTGTCATGGGACAAGGCTTTGTTTCCCATGCTGCCTTTGGGCCTGGGAAAGAAGGAAGAGTGGTCAGTGCCCTGGGTACAGCCCTCCAACACTTCCCTGCACTACTATACCAGGGCAGAGGGATCACGAAGAGGCCAGGGTGGGATGCATCTCGCTTAACTTCAGATTTCTGCGTGTTAGCTGTCTAAGGTAGTCACTGCTAGCTCCTTTTATACTCAGAAGGGAGGAAGAAATGTTTTTTAGGATGCTGATTGAATACGGGTGTCTCTTTTCAGATGTACTCAGCATCTGCATTGAACACATAGGCCAGTCTCTGTGGACTAGAGAGGAAGTCCAGGGTGATGAGGTCAGATGCTGAGATTTAGTTGGATGGATGCCACCCTGAGAGATGTCTACAGCGCAGAGCGGGGTGACAGGAGTCCCCTGTCCTCCTTTGGTGGGAATGTGCCTGAGACATTTACGAGACATTCAGGATACAACCTTTGCAACCTGGTATGTGTCATACCTGCCAAAGATTGTGGATTAATTTTTCCTGTTCTTGCAAATGCAAATGTAATTCCATTACATTAACAAACTTGATTTAAATCCTCTCATGTTCAGCATTCAAAACAGTTCTGTTCACCTGTATCATGAACTTCACCAGATCCCAAGCATACTAAAACCATAGAAGGGACAAGCGTCCATGCCACAGCTACATACCTATCCATGGCCAAGTTAAAGTACCCACATAAGATATTCCTGCTCTGCTTCTGTGCTCACTGGGTGTTCAGCCCACTGAGGCACTGATGAGTTCCCACAACAGCTGTTAACTGAGTTGTAATCAACTGAGATTGATTGAGGTTGGGCTATTAGGTTGTGCAGAGCAAATTTCACACTTTGGTGGCACGACAAGGAGGGCTTCAAATCTTTTATTCACCAAGTTCCACCAGCACAGGCAGGCACTGTCTGTACATTACTTTGTCCAAAAGACCACAAGGATGGCCTCTACCAGGATTTCATTCTAGCACTTAACTGGAAAACAACAGAGAATACTCTCATGTTATTGGCTGCCACCCTCGTAACCCACAAGTTACAAGGATCCCTTGGCTCAGCTGCCATGCAGGTAATGCTTGTTGCCTCTGAAAGTTTGACTCCGGGTAACAGGGGATGATTAGGAACAGAACCCTGGCAAGGAAAATCCAGTAAGTCTAACATTCTTCTGCAAGGAAATCACACAGAAGAGGCCTCTACTATTTGCCTAATCCCAGCTTCTCTATTTAGAAGAAAGCCCTGAAAGACTGTGAACTTTTATAAAGCAAACACACCATGTGAAAAACCCCAAACAAATGACTCTTTTTTTTTTTTTTTTTCTCTCCTGCATCTCCTTTACTTATCTGGAGACAACATCTCCTTTGTCTGCTTGACTAACTCTCCTGTTGCCCCAAAGGTGTAATCAATCGGTATACAGTTATACCAAGTCTCACAGTAGCGCAAAATAATTTTGCTTTACGTTTATGTCGTGTGGAAGACAATTTGATCTCTTTCTCTCACAGCACAGGTCAGAGTTCACGCTTCCTCCCATTATACATAATAGCTAATATGTCTGTGTTAGTTTATAGGACAGCAGTTCTACACACAAGAAAGGCACTTGCCTTATTTCATCATTAGAGTGAATGAAGCCATCCCATCTTTTTGTGTGTTTGATTTGAGAGTCCTTTTCAGCATGAAAGATGCTCTATGTGGGCAAAACATAATTTTACTGCATTCAGAAAGACAGTGTCACGCAACTTATGTTTACTGTAATGTATATTAATTATTAGTTGGCATATTTAATTTACTGCGAAGAATGCACGTGCATTAGGATGTATCAACCTTTGTAACTGGGGATTTCCTCGCTTCCTTTACTTGCGATTCTTTAGCAATAAGAGTTGACTTTTCTTTGTTCGTGAGACTGCCAGTACAAGATCTGTTTCTTTCTCTCTGCATATGTATCATATGTGTTTGCAAGAGTATTACTCTATTTTCTTCTGGCAGTCACAAAAAGAGCATTGGATTAAATACAGAGTTAACTGCAGCTTTAGTACAGATGAGTCTCTTATGTGCAAACATACACACATGTGTAATTCCAAGCAGTGTATTCATATTTATGCTGAAGCTAAAGAAGGACTGCTAGCTAAACTCCCAGATGTTTTAGTCACTGTATGTCCACACTTTTTTCCCTATACAAATGCTCAATTAATTCATGTGTAGCAACACTTGAGCTGCCATGACTGAGGAATGATGGGACTCTTCAGCCAGCAATAAAGCTGCTCCTAAACTCATCATGGCCTGTGATATCTTCCACTTCTTATTGCTGCAACCCCACTCCTTTTATTACTGCTTGAGATAGGGGGAAGAAACATGACACAATTTCTTTAGGCAGTATCTCTCTCAAAAATGACTGCAGCCTGCCAAAGGAGTGAGTGTTGATTACAAAGACCAGGACAGTTTTACATATTGTCCCAGCAGTTTTTCCTGTTCAAAGCATTTTAACTGGAATAAGACTATTTATGACCCAATTTTCCTCTATGTAAGGTCTTTTAGCCTTGTGTTGGTACAGACAGGAAGTTGTCCACGGCACATGCTTTAACTTTGCCATCAAGGTTTTTCCATTCCCGTTCAAAACTCATACCTCTCGTAAGACAAAGAGGCAGTGGCACATAATGCTCCCTTCCCCTCCACAGATGCCAAATCCCATTGATTGCCTACAGCTCCTTGACATCTGGGTACATCCCTTTGGCTGTTACAAGAAGCATTTAGCACATCTGGGGGTTTGGTCTCTGGCTAGTACTCAGAAAAGTTAATTTTAAAAAGATTACATGGTTTAAAAAGAGAAAAAGACAGAAAAAAGAAAACCAGTGCTTCTGCATTAAGAACAAACAGCAGCATTGTTCTAGGATTGGTTTTGATACTCTGCATGCCAGAAATTGCAAAGCTCAGAGCTCTGCTCTAAACCCTTCACAAGTTGTATTTCCACTGGCTTTCAGGATCAGGTTTTCCAAAGGATTATGTTGTTCAGCCTCTCTAGGTACTTACAAAGCATGCCTATGCCATGCAGGGTCTGGACATGATAGGATTTTCAAGTAGCACAAACATATGCTCTAATTTTTTTTTGGTAGCCCATCTAATACTATCTCTAAGGGAAAAAACAGAAGGGTTTTACTCACTTCCTGATCTCTGATCTTGCAAAACAGTTCATAATCACTGGAGGATAGTGCTGAGGTAAACAGCAATTGGACTTGAAGTACTTGGTTAAGGGCAAGAGAAAGAGTTTGGACCCACACTGCCTCTGGAGCAGACAGCTGATTTTAAGCCAGATCCCTCCTATGGGCTGATGAGGTAAGCTCGGTTGTTCCTAAGCTTTTTTGACTGGTTAGCTGAGTCACTCTAATTCCCCTTACCCCAGGGGAATGGTTATGTGGTCACTTACTCTGCTGCTGTTATGCTAACAAACAAAATAAAGAGATTGTTATTTCATTCCCAGATCATTTCCATGATGCTGTTGCATAAACACAACAGAGAGCGGGGAAAGGTGGGGCAAGGAGGAACAAGCACCCATGAGAAAGTAACACCTATAAGCTCTTCCACCAGAAGAAACACAGTGTCTAGGTCCACCAAATACCTTATTTGATGATGCAAAGCATCTGGCAGCAATCCTGATTTCAGCATGTCCCACTATAGTCACCTGTTCATGCCCTCTGCCAGTGTCACAGACGTCCAATGGCCCCTCCAACACAACACTGCAAACCATAGGATGTGGCCGGTGTCTTGTCACACTTTGTTAGTCTGCAGCTCCACAACCCAAGGCCTAGGGTAATCTAGAGAGAGGCCTGGCAGAGCAGCTAACAGGGGAGTTGAAGAGGTAGGGAGTTGGAAAACAACCACATTACAGGTTGCCAGATACCAAACCATGACACCCCTGGTGAGACACACGGCCGTGTTCAGAGGATTGTCTCACCCCAGATTCAGTCACAGACGTGCAATGATAGCGTTGTGTAGCTTGATGGTCTAAGGTTATCAGTGAAGCAGTGTTAGCCGTGCAGGCTAATAGCTTGTATTACACTAACTGAAAAAAGGACAAGTTTTTGGATTACTATCATTCAGGGACCTGAGAATTGCTCTGGACACACCTTAAGGACTTGCAAACCTCACTCACACACGCAACCCTTCAGGGGTAGCTGACGCAAAACTAGAGGCTGTTGGTTGTTATCTATAGCTAAATGGCTATGTAAGAAAGTTAAAGCAGCAATCTCATACTGATAATACACCAAAAATACTTCTTTCCCTTTACCCCAGCCATGACGGAGGGTACCATTTATGCTAAAAAATAGCAACTCAACTTCACACATATTCTCTGTACTAGCACTACCCAATCACCATCTTGTAAAGTTGCTGCTGATCAGACCTTCCAGGGTGGATTTCAAACACTAAAACCAATCAAAACAATCTGGGCTATCTGCAGTTTTAGACGAAGATGTTCGATCACCCCTGCCCTGGTTGCCCTCCCGGTCCTCGGCAGGCTGGCTTTTGAAGCACTAGCAAAGAAAGAGGAAATTCCTGGAATTCCTTCATCAGCATTAGGGCTTGTTTTGCACAAACTTGGGCAGAGGTTGCTCCTAAGGGGCCAACTCATGCTTCATCCTACTGCTGTGAGAGGTCCGCTTTTATTTATTTATTTTCCTTCCCTGCCAGCTTACCCAGCCTCCTTCGGTGAATGAAGTGCTGTAGTGTTGAGCACAGAGATGCTGACATCGCTGCTGGACTGGCTAGGTTTTAAATTACTCTCTCCCCTGGGAGGTGGAGGCTCTTTCCTTTTCTTCTTGGCAAAGAAGTTCTTGAAAGTCTGAAATTTGGACTTTTTCTTTCCTGCAAGATGAGAAAAAAGAAAATTTATGGAAGTTGGAGGTGTTGCTTAGCTTGGAGAATGCTATATCTTAAATTCTGGAGGAAGCCTCAAAGCTAGAGCAGCCCACTCAGCTTTAGTCAGCTCCTTTGTAAATAATTCAGTGCTGGAGTCCAGTGAAAGATGAAGCCGCAGTTCTTACATTTGCTGCCTATAAAGCAACACTGGCGTTAAGCTGACAATAGTGGTGCCTACTTAGGTTCCAGTTCATGAAGATTATACCTTATATAGAGAATGTATCTACCGACAACTGAACAGTGATCATGCCAATCATATTTGATATATTTTCAATTTAAAAATTGATGTCAATGTCCAGCTCTTACTGTTCCTCACTTAGTTTGGTTTAGATCTGCTTTCTCTTTACTCAGTGCTATGAGGAGACAACACCTGAAGGATATTCAACATCTGGCAAAAAGATTGAAACTGGCAAAAGAATTTATAAACTCTAATCCTAAAATATCTGTTGCCACATTAAACCACTGCCCCAAAATAAAATCTACAGCTCCCCCAAGGACAATGAAACAACCTTAAATTAAGACACTGCCCTGCAGGACACTAAACCCCCAAACATAGCAGCCCTAAGAACTCAATTAGAAAACTTACTCTGATTTCAGATTTTCCATTGTCCAAATGAAAAGAGACACAAAAAGAACAAAACAAACCACAGGAAACATCACTGACTTATTTCATTTTTAAGAACCTAAGATACTTTAACATTCTTAATTATATTTTCTTTCGGCACACAAGTGCTGCATTTTCTCACTAACCCTTACATCGAGGGGTCAGTTTGGAGTGGTTTGGGCCAAACTATTGTACTGAGACCCCTGTGATTGACTTAAATACAATACGCAAAGCAGTAACATCACTGCATATCTGAGCCAAATTCATTGTTCAATCAATACTTCGCAGCAGTTGGCATAATAAATGCCCACAGCTGGAGGAGTCCTTCATAAGGAAGGCATTATTTCAACACAATTATTGTCTTCTCCCAGCAATGATTTAGTCGGTGATGCTCTGTCTCAACGTGTGCCCTGTACGTGTAGGGATCTTTGCCAATGGGCCTTATCTGGGCTGAAACTGTGCCACCACACAGCTGCATCAGACAGTAGCCACTCTGAGAAATAAACAATGATACTGAGATCTACCCACCCTGTCTCCTCCCTGCTCTCAAGACCAGTGCCAGCACCATGTGTCAGGACATACAGGATGCTGCTACACTGTCCGGCACAGGCTGATGAAATGGCTACCTCTCTGCAGAGCAGCAGCGGCCAGGGAAGACCTGCACATTGCTTTTTTAAGTGACTTAGGGTCTCACTGAGACGAAATTATCTTTTAAACCACGTAGAGCAAAACTATCAATGGAGTCCCACTCATCTGAATAATGGGATGTGGCACTCCTCTGGAGGATTTATCAGTGGAAGACCTTTTTATCTTCCACTTCTGCTTATCAGGCAGTAAGTGAATGAGACACTCACAGAAAACATACAGGTTATATTGTCTGTCCCAGACTACAGAGCTAACCCCAAGGCTTTTGGATTTGTTAAGACTCTCATGAGGCTCGACAAGTTTCATGCTGCGCCCATAGCAAGAACTGGTAAGAGAAGACAGGTCACACAGCCACTGGAAGATCATAGTGCTTCTCAAATAAAACAAGCACGTTGAGTGTCCTTTACAGAGTCTTAGAAACGCCTCCCTACCATTACTGACATTCATATCAGCAACTAGACAACGTATACGGTGTTCTCCCAGGAAACTCGTCAAAGCTGAGTTGGTTTATCAATTCAGCAATGTCTGCTACCACAGTCCAGTGATTCAAAGAACAAAATGGCAGACTTTGACACACGCAGAGAGCTCTGCAACTTAAAGGCAGTCTAAATAAAAAACAAGGACACTGTCACGTACACTGGTCAGTTGACAGTGGTAGAGACAGAAGTCAAAAGCAATTCTAGTGCAAGCATTACTGATGAGCTGGCATTTTCAGAGAACCAGGGGAATGTTTAAAAAAACCCCAAAACAAACCACAACACAGTAACAGCCCAAGAAGAAGTGATCCTAAGGTCATTTAAGAGAAACAGACATAAGTCCCACCACAAAGGATAACGTTGCCAAGGTACTACTCCAAATACTGGTTTAGATCTGAAGTGGTGCTAACTTCAGAATAGAGCCCATGGAAAGAGTTTGCAAACACTGCCAATGAGTAAACCTCAGCTGGCACAGGACAACACTTGGGTATCATTGTGCAACAGAGAGTCCTCTGATGCAGACACATCAGTTACTTCAGTGCCTTCTCTAACCTCTAATTTATTACTGTTGTGCAGCACACACCCCCTCCTGCAATAATTCCTCTTCAGCTGCACTCTGCTCAGCTGCATGCCTTCCGCTGTTTCAGATGAATGAGAAAACAGTAAGTTTCCCTGCAGTTCCAGAAGATGGGCACTTGCCATATTATTACACAAAAAAAGATAAAATCACTACTAGACTCTCAGTGCTGCATACAGATGAAAACTGCGGAACTGCCCTATGTGAGGACACTCGGCCATGAAGACACGGTTCAGAAAGATAGTGTTCATATTCGTTTCCTGCTGTGAACAGTTGTGTTTAACACTGTTAAAAGGATGCCACATTTAATTTAAAGGTGCCTACATTTCAGTGAACTGTGAAGTAGCCCAATATATCACTAAATTAGCGTAGTGCTCTATGATACTTGAACTAACAATATACAAGAGGATCTTATTACTTAAAATGGAGAAAATTCATTGCATAACAAAAATCCAGTCAAATGATTTTTGAATTCTTACAGTTCTCAATCTTCAATTTTATGGCATTAAAAATAAAAGATTAAATTTAAAGGCTACTGCCCTAAAAAGCAAAAGCCTTCCCAAAAATTAGTTGCTTATGTCAACTATGATTTAACTCACTATAACAGAAAAGGAGGAGTAAGCATTTTGCTTTCTCTGTAAACTTTGTTTATTCTATATTTTTTACTGTTTGTGTACTGCCAACTTCACTGTTTCTCCTGCGCACAGAGAGAATTGATGTATGCCTTTATGCTCTTTCCATGGTTCTTCCCTATAACAAGAGAAAAATATGCTTTTTCTAGTGCCAAATTGAGACTGTAAAAAAGCAAAGGGAACATCTGATTTGGGAGTTCAATTATCATATTTAAATTAAACAATTATTTTGGGGATCTTCTACACTCTGTGACTTCCTAAAGTACATTCAGACTCATTTTCAATTTTTTCCTCAAATCCAAGGACTAGATACTTTCATCAATAAAAACACATGATAAAACCCACGCCCAAAGACAAGATTCTCAGAAAATACCATGATTCTAGCTTCATAAAAAATACCTCATATTGCCAGAAAGGCAATTAAATCATGGAATTTGGTAAGGCTAACACTGGGTGCTGACAGTGTTTGGACGGTGACCTCGTTACTGCCATCAAGAAGGAGCAGCATGCACTGGAAGCCGTCTACTGGCCAGACAATAAGATAAACCTCAAAAAATTAATCTAATTTACTGGACAGTGAAGGCTGGGAATTTTAGCCTCCTAGAACCTTTGCATCACAACCCAGTTAAAGCTATGAAGAGGAAGAGGTGAAGCAATCCTACATTACATGAGAAATAAACAAAAGATCCTAAAATGGCTTTAGCCAGGTCCAGTCAAGTGTCTCTTGAATACTTCAGCAATAGCACTGCAGTCTTTAACTTTTTAAAATTTTGGCTCAGTTAAAGACAGAAATATTCCTGGTGGTTTTAGAGCCATCACTTAAGACAGCAATCTATATCCTGCCTTCCCTGTCATGCCAGTCAGAATTTGATCCATTTTCTGAATCTCCTAGTGAACCCAAAGTACAAAATTTGCATGTGTGGGTTTCACACAAGTTCACCAGTGTGCCACGGATAGCACTGGACTATGTGATAAACTAGATTATAAGTTTAAGAAACCAGTTGCTGCTGAGCATCCATCATTACACTTTCTTCTTCACACCCATCTGTCATGCAGAGTTCAACTAACAGTCACTTTGCCATTTGCTTGCCTCTTCTACCAATATTCTGATGGTGCCAAATGTATTTGGCATATTTGTATATAAAGGATATAAAGGATAAAGCAAGATGATCTTTGAAACACAAACATTTAAGACAATTGTGAGACATTAGCCAAAGAAAAGAAAAATAAAAAAGTGATATGACAGCCACTTCTCCTGAAATGCCTCAGCCATGATGCTATTCTTCATATTGACCTATCTTCTCAAGAATAGTCTGAACACTGGCACAGGGGATTTCCTTTAAGAGAACTCTTTGGCATAAGTAAGATATGTTCCTTTCGTGCCTATTATTCCATTCCTCCACAGCTGGTTGCATCAGCCCATGCCACTAGATAAAAGAATAAGTAACGAGTGGTTGTCTGTGGCCAAAAGCAGAGAATGAGGCTGCAGCAGGGGTACTGATACAGCTCCCACAGACAGAGGCTGGCTAACAGGCTCAGCTCCCACCTCTGTAGGATCCATCAAAGCAAGCACAACAATTGGCCCTTCAAGGTCTAACATCCTGTTTTTGAAAATCCAAGCCAGAATGGGAAAAGAATATACTCCATCAGATTACGACCCTCCAGTACCACACATTGAAAGATCCTTCCCATAATATTGCCAGTTGACGAAACCACACAGAATTTTTTTTTACACTACAGAAAACAAAATGACACTGAAACACAAGACACCACAAACCCCCCAACCTGAGGAAAATAAATCTTGACTTCCAAATTAGCTATACATTCAGAGAACAACCGCTTACCTGTGCACTCTTCAACTGTCTCTTCTGTTTCAGGCGACTGTGTGACCTCTGTTGGCCCTGTAGCCATGATATAGTCACTGAAACAGAGATGAAAGCATGAGTTAAATTTTAGTCCACCTTTCCAGCAGAGTATGGTCCCAACAAGCACAAAGAAAGAATGTGGCTGGATCCTTTCTGAAACTGCATACCCAAATGCTTATCACATGGCTTGCACACTTTTTTGCACTTCATTCACAGAACTTTTCCTCATTTTTCTGTAACACTTATTTCTCCAGCCAAAACTAACACACTAGCCTAATTTCTTGTCAGTACCTCTCTCTTTTAATTAATTTGCATTAATTAAAGGTGTCATTAAACTTGCTGTAAAAGACTGTAATCCTTCCTAGTCTCAGAATAATGAACCTTTACGATTGCTCTTTGCTGGAGAGTGACAGCTCCATGCTACTATAAAAAACATCTTAAGTGTGTGCTCTGCTGCTGACGGTTCACGTATTACAGTGTCCTCACAGCAGGCACCAGGCTAATCTGTCAGCATTATTAAAATTAGTTAAGCATCAGCACTGAAGCATCATCCTAGGCTATGTTACATTTGTGGAAACCAGTAGATCAAATTTATTTTGGATCCAGTGCAATCAGCTTTTAGCCACAAGCTTTGAAACCTTATCGCAAGCAGGGCCATTGATCAACCAAATTAGCTGATGGCATCATCTTCCTCCCCGATGAAAACAAAAGTTCAGTTTACTTTTAAAATCATTCAATGTTAACTGGCTCCACTTTATATTTTCCAAGACTCCTAAATGGGTGTCTGTCAGAGACAAAGGAATTAAGCAGCAGACCACAAGAGTTACAGTACAAATGTCAAGCAACAATGGAAATGTGACAGTTTAGTAGGGCAGCTCATAAATATTGTCCTTTGTTATGGAAGATACCTAGGTGATACATTATGTAGTTAGCAGTTCCAATATGCCGTGTCAGGACTTAAAGAGTAAAAAATCTTTACAAACAAATGAAAATACCCAGAAACAAGTCCTGCTCCCTTTTCTGCATAGACCTCATCTAACAATTTTCCACCTCAAAGTGGTATAACAACACTGCCAAGTTAAGTATCTCAACAGCGCAAGACTATGATTCTACACTAATTTGGCCGATCAGTAAACTATTCCATTTCTTGTGTATCACCCACACATTCTATAATGTGTCATGCCCAAAAGCACTGGGATTTTCCTCTGAGCCCACGTCCTCAGATAACCTTAAAAGATAAGGTGCACAAAATCAGAGGCAGAGGCAATAGGACTGTCAAAAAAAAAAAAGAACAGGCAGCAGACCATGGAGGTAAAATAGGCAGAGCTCCTGTGAAAAAACAGACCGCGGAGTAACCTTTTCCTGTACTGGCCACACAGATATGCAACCTGTCATGCTGCTGAACTGTAGGCAGAAATGGAGGAGATCTAAAACAGAAGAAAACTGCAGTCTAACAGATCATCTGTGAGCAGTGAACGCAGGAGTACATTAACACACTGTAGTTCCAAACAATCTCATCCCAACTTGCTAAAAATCAATGAAAAAGTCATTTTAGCGACCAGAACTGATTATATCTTTTCTAAATAAGATGCACTGAGGAAGTTTTTGAAACAATTGTTAAACATATTGAGAAGCAACAAAAAATAAGACTTTTAAGATTTTCCCTTTTGGATGATCATAACCGTTCAACTCTTCTCCCTTTTTTCCCCATGTCTCATCAATTATCCATGAAAATGCCTGCATTTCCTGCATATTTTGACTAAAGTAGTCATCAGCAGACTTTCTCATAAACTCTTTCTCTGTATTAAAAAGAAATTCAGTTCCAATTTTCCCCCTCAACTTTACACACCATGCATATTGATCATGTTAGATTTTTCTTGAGGGAAAGGGAAATGCATGGGAAATAAAACATCAAGAAAGCACTCAACAAACTTACAAGGACAAGCTGGCAAGTCCCCAGACTTTTTTTCACAGAATGTGAGTGGGCCTGACATTCAGCTCATTTACACTTCTAACTTCTGCTTTACCCACCTTCAGTAAAATCAAAGCAAGAGAAAATGCTGCTTTCAGATCCAGCTTTGTTTTCACCAGCTCTACATTTATTTAAATTACTCAATCATCTCAGCTGCTCACTCAGAATCCTTCCAGTCTTTGGAGATATTTTGAGTGCTGTGTTTATTACAACTGCAAGCATTTATTTCCAATTGGTATCTCTTTTATACAAGTAGAACTATAATTGCAAAGCAGTTCGGCTCCGAGACAGCCTCTTCACAGTCAAATCAGCTCCTGCATTAATTCAATTTTATAGCTGAGTTCTCTGTGGCATAGGGAGGTCAAGTGTCAATTGCAAGGGTGCATGGGTTGTTTGCAAATGTTCCTCATTTAGGACCTAATGGTTTGGTGCCTTGGTATACCTCATCACGGTATCATCTTTTTCCAGTGATCTGAACAGTGTCTTGAGGTGAGGGAAACCATCACAGATTGTTCCAAGCTTTAAGTTAGCAAGTATTTAAATGACAAGGAAATATATATATATTTATTTACAGCAAAGTGTAAGTTCCATCATTAAAATTTTGATGACATACCTGAAAGAAAGTTAGCAATTAGACGACACTCAGACTTCAAATTCTGGTGTCAGTGAGTTGTACTTTACAGAGAACAGCTAACAAATGTTCTGAGCAACAAACCCTTTACTGAGGATCAATGTAACGGAGAAAAAGAGGACAAAACCCCATCAATACAAATACACATGAGTGCACAGGCATTAACTGATCGAACCTTCAGACATTCACCACTTCCAGGCATTAATGACAGCTGGCAGATGCAGTGCCAGGACATATCAATACCATGCATGTTCAGCTCAATCAGCTGTACTAACCATGTGCACCCTGTGAGCTTTCCCAAAGCGTTAATGCCATTAGAGACAACATTTTAAACAAATGCTGTATGTGTATTGATTTTTAGTGATAAAAATATCAGGTTAAATAAATGGCTTTTTAGAGCAGTATTTCTGATACTCATCAGGCTAGGAGATGCTAGAGGACAGCTGGGACAAGGAGCGCACAGAGGCATGAAGGAGATTGTCTCCTCAGTGGGGGAGCAGTCAAGGCAGAGCAGCAACAGACTGATAGCTATGGCTGGCCAACTGTACAGAAGACTTGTCAAGTCCCAGCTACTGTTTGTTTTCCACTAGAAGTGGAATAGTGAGCACATTTCCCCAGTCTACAACTTTCTAATCATGTTCTTAATTCTCTCTCAAACAGCATTTGCAATCCCTCCATACGCACAGGCCTCCTGCTGCAGAGGTACAGCACAAACAAGATGCTGAGTCTCTGATAGAGCCAGGCCTGGCCGTGCCCAGTAAGTCCACTGCAGCAATTCCTTTGTAAGGCCACTGAAAAGACTGAAAGCTTACTGAGAGCAGCAAAGATTGACTACACGGTCTTCACCTCTCCTTGCACAGGGTGATGGGCTGGATTATTACATCTGTGAATTAATGAATTACTTGCAAACAGTGAAGTGCCTTCCTATACAGATGCAATCACAATAATAAACCTGACACTACTAGACCCTATTTGCATTGCCGGGGTGTATTTTAAAGCAATAAAACTCCAACAAAGTTGCAGGGCTTGCTTTACTTTCAAAGCAGGCAACAGGACCTTGTTAGCAATCATCGCTACCCCCACCTTGCTTTGATGGTTTAGATCTAGGCTCTCTGTTATCCCATACAAAACTTCCATTAATAAACCTACCGTGTTGCATTCACTTGGAGCTCTTCAACTCATTAAAAGAACCAATGAGTCTTAAGAGAAAAAAGAAATCTCAAGGAACAGGAGAAATATCCTTGTCTCCCTTTTACAAACTGGGGCAACTGGACAGATATTTGAAGCGCTTTATGGGAGGGCAGTGATAGAGCAAAAGAAATTAAGTCCCAGAGTGGTGTTCTGACTATTCGCTTTTCCCAGCTGAGTACATTACTGAATATGTACATCATATGGGGGGCGGGGAGAATGCCAAAAGAAAAGACAATTCCCTTTCACTGCTTGGTTTGTGTATTTAAGGACTCCTGGGAAGTTAACATTGTACAGAACTCAAGTTTCCTGCATTTAACAAGGGTCCAAGACAAACAGAAATGCTTTCTGCTCAGCCTCAGAGAAGGGACACAGCCTCCTTGCCATCTCACCAGTGGAGCAGAAGACTTGGAGACTGCAGATCAAGCAAGCTCCTACCCCACCTTTAGCGTTTCTGCAGCCTNAAAGACAATTCCCTTTCACTGCTTGGTTTGTGTATTTAAGGACTCCTGGGAAGTTAACATTGTACAGAACTCAAGTTTCCTGCATTTAACAAGGGTCCAAGACAAACAGAAATGCTTTCTGCTCAGCCTCAGAGAAGGGACACAGCCTCCTTGCCATCTCACCAGTGGAGCAGAAGACTTGGAGACTGCAGATCAAGCAAGCTCCTACCCCACCTTTAGTGTTTCTGCAGCCTCAGTCCCATGCTTCTGTAAAAGCATTCCAGAAGGCCTTATGACAGAGAGATCAAAGGAGATACTGAACCCTGAACAGCCTCTTTCTTATCAAATAAATGCTTGAGGAAATAAAGACTCAATAATATGAGGCACTGCATTCAGTTAGCATCTTCATAGCCTATAGAAGACAGACAATGGCAAGCAGCCAAGAGAAAGAGGTGACATTTTTGCCTGGAGCTTTTAAAGACCAATTTCCTTCATGCTACAAAATTATTTGAAATCAAGCTTATGCTCCAGATTTCAGGACACACACTTTGCACAGCAAGATGGATCAGCATAGGGAAACGCGTGCCCAATACCTGGTCTTCTAGGCCACCACCCTGCAGCCAACCTCCCCCCAGAACACACTTCAAGCTACTGCAGGACCCCAAGAGAAAGCCCCTCTATTTCTCCTCAGCACCCAGTTTAAAAAAACACAGAATGCAGGATGATTTAGTATTCAGATTACACTCTGCAGCAAAAGGCGACCGACAGGTTAAATTTTTACTCTGTCTTATTAAAGCACATTAGAAGACTTTGTTCTGACAAAATGTCGTTTATTGCTTCCCTCTCTGGGAATCCTACAAGCTAACATGAACTCGTTAATCCAATGACAGTAAATGAAGTAAAGTTTACCCTCTGCAACTCCATGGAACAGGATTTTCAGAGTCAATCATAAAGCAATAGCAGAGCCAGCGAGATTTCTATTCCGTTTTCACATCCCTTGAGCATATCAGAAACTCAGCAAAGGTCTCTGCTCTCCATGCAATGAGCCTAGCAAAGTGCACTTCAAGGCCCACATTCAGAGAACATTCTGAACAGTGTGAGACCCTACAAACAACTTTGCTGAAACAGGGTACAACCCAACGTGACAGTAGGAACTGGGATCTGACCTTGCATAGCTGATCTCATTGTACTCTTCTAGAGTGTAGTGTTTCTAGGATGAAATGCCCATTTTTTTTTGCCAGCAGCTAGCTCATATGGCCCTAGTCAGACCATGACTGTTTTAGGTAGGCATAAGAGAACAGCATGAACAACAGTTTACATTAGGACTCTTGCTACTGCCTCCACCGGTAACAGTGACAGGAGGAGTTTACAAAGTTAATGACTATTGCTCTTGTCATTTTCACAGAAGGAGGGAGTTTAAGAAAGTTTAAGGCCCTTTTCCAAGGATCACAAATAATACAGCAATAGCAGCCATCAGCAAGTCTGGCTAAGCAACTAGATAATATTTAATATCAATAAAATACTCTCCCAGGATCAAGTAGGGAGTCATAATTCCCCATAGCAACAGACAACATTCAGCTCCTACCCTTGACGAGATATCCAGAGCAAACAACCGTTCACATAAAGAGATCTATTCACAGCTTTCACGCTTTGCATTTGGACAACACTCCCTCACTGCCCTGTCTCCGCACCTTGGCTTCTCCGAGAAGGCTTGCCAGAAGACAGGTCCCAATGTGCTGAACTCTTTTTACCTACAATCTGCTTTGAGAAGCCTCTGTCTGACAGTGATTCTGAAGGATTTCTGCTATTCAGCAGTGCCTGAAGCATTATGTGCTGCCCTCCTAGTGAGCGTGTGTGTAACATTAATGGAAAGCAGCTGGTGGGCTGAAGCAGACTTTAAAAAAAAGTAACAGGAGGAAATGCCTTTCATACAGTCACACAGGCTCAGTCTGTAATTGTGTGAGAAGCCAAAAGGATAAGAAGGGGGAAGGGCAAATGAGACAAAAACATTCAAAAGCTACTACAGAAAAAAGTGGAAATACACTCTGTTACCAATTGAGGAACTGAGAGTAAATGCCTCTGTCGCCTGCACCCTGCCCCGGCTCCGCAGACTCACTCCCTCTCAGCAGTCATGTCATTTGCTAAATCACTGCAGAATGGTCTCTCTGCACGTGGGGACAAGACTGCGGCATCCATACACAGATCTGTGTTACCTTAACCTGAGGCAGGTACCAGTAGCAGAGCAGCTGTTAGTCTGTACTCAGCCCAAGAGGCCAAACTGAAATCCAAGCTACCATAGCTTTGCAACACTTGGCACCCATGCCAGGCAGATTAACCTGTTTTGGACAAGCCACTTCAAGCTGCCCTCATACACCTAATTACTCTGCAGCGCTTATTAGCACAACCTTGTGTAGTTGCTGTCAGTGCGAGGATCTCCACTGCAAGTTTGTATCTGCTCAGACAATAGAGCAAATATCTACTTGTTTGCCAAAAGCTAAGTAAAATGTTTCTGAATAGCCCACCCCGATAATAATTTATCAATCAATCACATGCATTTTCTGGTCTGCACCAATCAGAAGAAATGTGACATAATTTTGCTGAAATCAAGACTGGCACTAACATAGTCGTGATTAAGCACGCGCAAGAGCTCAGCCAATATTTTGTGCTCAGACTGCCTCCATTTTAAAGGAATGTACAGTAAATGACCTGGTTGAATTGCACCATTTGGCATTAGCATAGGAATAAGTCAGTGCTTTTCCCATGTAGTAATTCTTTTTCTTTACACTACTACACTGGGGAAATGTCAGGAAACAGCTGCAATGAGGATCTTCTTCCACTGTTCCTAAAAAGAAGTAAAAGAAGCAGCAAAGTCATCCAGCAACCGTGCTAAGGAGCTAGTACATTGCCAGCAGCAGGAGACACTTTCAGATCTACTTGACGTGGACACATTTGGAGTAGTTGAGAAGTGGGGGGAACATGCATTTAAAAATCAACAAGGATGTAACCAAAGGCTGCCTTTGCCAGTTAAGGAGCTACAGCCAGTAAGCATTACTGCCTTTGGAAACAGTTTCAAGAGCAAAGCAACAGGAAATGTCAAGCCACTATCACTAAACAGGAGACATGCCTCATGCTAGCAGAGTCAAGATGTCAGTCAAATATGGGAATAAAAGTAAAGCTTACTGTCTCTGCCTCTTCACATGGCAAATTCAACAAATACACGTAACCTTCCATCCCAGACCTGGGTGGTGGGCATATCTGGCCACTGTTTCATAGCTTGTCTGTGTGCTGTTTACCCCCTCTTCAAACTCCTAATTAATTCTGTTCCATCTGTGGCCTCCCAGCATGAAGTTAGATGACTGGTATCTGACCTGTGGTGTGCAGAGCCCTGAGAGTCCACGGGGATCAGCAAAAGGTAGCTAAGGAAAGGAGTTTACTGTCAGCTGTCTTCAACATGCTCTACAGAGGCTTGAAAAACTGCATGTCTGAGAAAACTCCATGTAAATTGCCAATATCTGCAAACTGTGAAGGTGACAATTATTAGACAGTAAAATCTTTAAGACAGAGCTCATCTTTTAAACGTCCTAGCAGATGGAGACTACTGCGCTGGGACTTGGGAGAACTGGCTGATTTTCCTAGCTCTATCACTGGGTAAAAGGGCAAATTACTGGATTGCTGACAGTAGCCAAATTATTTATCGCTCAGCCTTGAGTTTCTTTACCTGTGCAATCAAGATGGTCACACTGAAAGCCTGGAAAGCTTAATGAGCCCTACGGAGGAGCTGAGCACTACCTCCGCTTCAGGAGACCTGCACGCTGGAATCATACCAATTGACACTGCTATTGCATGCTACCACTACACAAAAGACAAATAACGAAAACCATGAAATTTTGCAAGAGTAGCCTGCATATCTGCCATTCCCCTGTATTTGAGTCTCACACTGATTTCTAAGATCTTATTCTCACAAAATGTAAGAATCATTACATCCTGGGCCTAAAAGAAAGAGGCTGGAGACATTTTTACCAAATCAAGCTGCCTGAATATTGCGGGGGAAACGAGGCTGAAACAATAGCGAACTGAACGCCAGAACTGAAATATGGGACTTCAGGCTATGTCTAAAGCTTTCTTTTTTTTTAAGGTTTTTCCAAAACAGTCACTTATCCCTCAATTTGTGGGTTAAAGAGCAGCTTAAGAATGGGAAAAAAATTAAAAAAATCTTCAGAGAGATCAAACTTTCCAGGACACATTCCTTCCAAGACGAGATAATACAGATATTTAATGTCCAAGAATTCAAAGTGCACTGAAAAAAAAGGAGAGGCTAACAGAAAATTCCAGGGCGAACTGTGTTACAAATTTTCACTCTGAAGATCGAACTGTCATAAAAAGACAGCCATCTTTTGGCTATAAGAGAGCAAATAAAATGCAGGCTTTGTGGTCTCAGAGGCTGCCTTTGACAGGAAGCTCAGGAAATCTCCCTTCATGTGAAGTCCCAAAACCCAATTGGGACAACATCTACTGCCTGTACACACACAAAAATAAAAACAAGGCCAGCTCCCTCCTATGTTGAAACATACTGTGTCTGGCTGGCTAAAGCCCTGCTCATGGGTATTTCTGTAATTCAGACCCTATTTTGGCTGCTGATCAAGGAAGGGCTGGGGTGGCTTCCACACTTGCAGAAGGAGCTCTTCTGGAGCTGTGTGTGGAGTTTGAGGCTCTCCCTTCTTTTGCTCTAAGGGAAACCTCCGCTGTCCCTGCTCTCCTCTCCTGGCTGCTCTCTCTGGAGCCTCAAGTTAGGCAGCTTCTGAAGTACACTTGGTCTTAAAGCACATGGAGAACTGTTAGAGTCAAGGGAGACCATGCATGTGCTTAAAGCAGTCCCTGAGCCGTTTCTGTCCCAAGGCATCTACTGACTTCAGCACAAGCAACCACTAAAAAGGGATCCCGCTTCTCCAGGATTCCAGACGAAAATGCCTCTCTAACATAGGATCATCTGCAATAAGATTATCTGTGCTAATGCTGTTTCGCACCAACAGAGTATCAAGCTGTATTCAACTGTGTTTTGAAGAAGGTGGTATGATAGCATCAAGGAGCAGAGAGGGCACGTGACAGCAGAAAAGCTCAGGAGAGTGACGCCAAAGGCAACAAGGACTGCAAGATGGGGTACTGACAAGCAGGCAATGGGAGAGGGTGGGGAGGGAACCAGATGGGAGCAGACATTCTGTAAGATTTTCACAGGCCAAGGCTGCAAGAAAGGAAGCAATGAGACAATTTGCATTTTTTGAAAGAACACAATGAAATTTCAACTTCTGGAACATTCTTTTCACTAAACTGAGATGACGGAAAGCAGTTTGACTGCTAGAGTGACCCAGCAAACAATTCCTCCGCCCCTCTGTCAGATCTTTATTTTCCCATACACGCAGATAGCTTGATGATTAACATGATGTCTGCATTGTAATTCTGAGCTAGAGCATTCAAATATATCCCATTTGCATCAGAACTACTGTGTGGATCAGAACTATGTTGTTAGATGAGTGATACTTACAAGCCGTGGCAAAAGCACACAGTCACATATTTCTGAGAATGAATAAGCATAAATGAATTCATCATGAATAAAAGTCAAACATTTAGTTCACTAATTAGCACCAGATCCTTGAAACTCAGAGGCCAAAAGAAACAACCACCATAAAAAATTTGAAGCTGGAATGCTGCCTTAGATCAGGCTGGATGGTTAAAAAGCAAAATCAGGCAGCTTTGTCTGCACAGCCAAGTTACCCTGCTCTCACTGAAAGTGCTGCAATCCCCTCTAACAGTCGCAAGGATACCAACGTGCTACAGCATGGTGACGGACCACAGAATACCTTGGTACCTGTACACCTATACGAATGCAGCAGCACACACCAGTATAACAACACAGTTAAAAAATGAATAACGATGTGTGTGGCTCACATCTCAGCTTTTTCATGTGCATTGTGTTGGAAATGTTGAGTTGTTAGCGTAACTCTGACTGTTAACACAGTGATGAACAGTGACGGCTCAGCTTCTGCAAGCAAAATCAGACAGGATGTTAACTGACTGACTCGGTTTTATGTTTAAACAGCGACTCCCACAATTGAGCCTTGCAGGGACACCTGCTATCTCCATACAAATAATCATGAATAATATAACAAGATACACAAAAAAAAAAGTCTGCAGTTAGTATTTGCTGTAGTCAAAATACTGCTTAAAACTCCTTGATCCATAATAGTTTTACCAACCTTGAAACCACAATAGATTTAATGCAGATCTATAAGCTTGGATCATGTTAGAGTAGAGCACTTTGTGCTCAACTGTTTTCTTGCAGCAGCAACCCTTAACAGAAATTTGAAAAAAAAGATTAAAATAAAAAATCAACCTTGGAATTACCTCGGCGGGGGAGGGGGTGGGGGCATGGGTGTCCTGTTTCCCCACAGACTTATCTCAGATTTTCCCAAGTTTGGCTGGTAATCAGCTCTAACTGCCCTACACCAGCCTCAGGTAGGTTATCTACTGGAAGTACAGCTTGGACCTACTATATTTTTGTCCCACATATCTATAGCCAAATTTCAGCTTCTAAAGCCAATTCTAGGCCTTCACATCACAGCTATTAAACTTTCTAGACCTCTGTACAAGGAGGACATAACAACTTAATATCTCCAGTTGGCTACAAGGGTACAAAGCTAGACACTTTGAGCAGCAGAAGTTTCTGTCTAAGAAGAGAGCACAAGGCAAAATTATGGAAGATGTTCTCATGGCTCAGTCCAGCAAAATAATGTTGACAATAAACCTGACAGCCAAACGGTGCAGAAGAGTGAGAATCACATTCAGTAGATTGTCTCAAACCACAAAGGTTCTGCTCCAGTGCAAGAGAAGTGAGACGGGCAGCAGTAGAGATGCACATCTGTCAAATACTCAGCACCTTGGTGATAGGGAAAAGGCTGTTCTGAAACCAAACGAACAGGCATGCCTGCTTGGAATTCCTCTGCGTACAGCCAGCAAATGTACCGCATCACTGTGGCTGCTAAAACAAACACTATCCAGAGAGAAGCATGAACAGAATGAGGAGGACTGGGAGTCGTGGAGTGACTCACTGGTGTATTAAGCCAGAACTGAACTTCTTGACAGAGAGATGAGTCAAATGGAATGAATCAACATAGAAAAATAGTTGATCTTTTTGTTAATAATACCATTGTACTAACTGTGCTCAACTGTCTGCAGTGCCATGGCTCTGCCACCTCCCAACTGCTTTTGTTCACCCTCTCTCCTATTCTTGAGGAAGAAAACAGGACTTAAGCCAGCACACATTTAATACCAGGCATAGCACTGAGCAATCCCTGTGGGCCGAAGACAAAATGCTCACAAATGTCCAAATATTCTGTATAATTGCCATGTACAGGAACAGGCTTATAGGTTGTGCATTGAAAGATTCCCCTGAGAGATTCACGATGCCCAGGAATCCTTCCACCTCAGCTCACCCTCTCTGACTTGGCCCCAGCTGGGAGAGCTTTCCGCTTTCCACAAAAGCACATCCCTTCTCCTGCTTAATGCTTTGCCTCTTGCACCCTCCCTCCGTAAGCAGCTTCTTGAAACCCGGTATTGTCACCCCTGTGTACATCCAGGGATTGCCTCTGCAGTGGTGAACTTGCTTTGCTGGGCAGGAACCACCTTTCATCCTCAGAATTTTTAATTCAAAGAAAACACTGAAAAACAGTTTCTGAGGGATTCTTGCCCTTGCTGGGAAACATTGTGTTAAAGTGGTATACAATAAAGACAGGTAAACAAATATATTTCAGGGTATCAAAGTGTTCATGAGAAGCATTTCATCTCACCAGAATTCATCGGCCACACGGACAGACCCCCCCAGATCACCACGGGACCATGGCACTAGCTCTGCCAGAGCTTGCAGGCAGCGCGCACTGACTCCAAAGACGCAGGGCCTCCTGACAGCTGCCAGCCCCACTGAGCCCACAGACCGGTGCTGAGCAGAGCCAAGCCCAGATATGCTGGGGGATGCCACAGGCAGGAATAGCCCAGGGAACTCAGTGTCTCACTTTAAATGGCCTGTGAGTCCTGGAGAGATGCTCCATGTCCACAACTGTGCCAAAGAGCAAAGCGTGTGTACTGTGGACAGTCAGTAAACACAGCTACTTAGACTCCACGGCAATTACGTGCCTCCAGAAAGTGAGAGGCCACAGGAGGTGAATGAGCTGCTGACAGAGAAGAGCCAACTGTTTTAAACTGCCCTGTTCCCCACAGTGCCAAGTTGCTACTTCAGTAGCAATTGGTGGAGCTTTAAACCACTTCCAATTCACTTGCTAGTGTAGAAGCTAAAACAGCAGCTGCTTGCTGTGGATGCAGAACCAAAGGCTTTAAGGACTCCATACAGATATAAAAGCTGTAAAAATTGTATTATGCACCAAGGACAAAGGGACTTCTGGCACTCCTTCCACGGTCCCCTATGAGCCTCTCCAACAAGAAGGCTTGGGGCAAGGGTGCGGGAGGCAGTGAACAGATATCTCACCTTAGTTGGTTACCCATCAGGTGGACAGCACTATACCAACTTTGCAATAATCCCAGTAAACATCAAAATCTCTTCCTGACACTCATCTGAACAGGCAACAACGCAAGCTACAGCAACAGAGTTACAGCACCTGATCCAAAAAACACATTTTACCCAATTTCACGGTCATAACATCATTTTACATTTGCAATGACTTTCATATCAAACAACCCAAAAATATATTGAAAATTATACTGATGCATCCCTTGACCAACTTGCTTCACCCAAATGCTGAACTTGTTTGCAGGATAAGGGTGCACATCAGCATTTTTTGACAATTTCGGACTATAAGAAAATACGATATCCCACTGGAAGTGCAGAGCTTGGCATAGCAGAAGATATTCAAATTGAAATACGTCCATAATTCTAGGATTGCTTGTGAAAGGCACCATGAAATTCTGAGTGACCACATTAAGTACAGACCAGTTAAATACATTTCCTTATAGTCTGTTATAGAAACTAGTTCTGAGCTAGCATGCAAAGCCTTCAGCCAAATGTTTTATATAGCTTCTAACACACTATATTTGTCTTTGGAAATTGGCAGTTTGCGTTGACCATCAGTGAACCTTACTATTCAAGTAACCACATTTTCATCTCATAACTATGTATTTGGCCAGTACAAAAAACCTGGAGAAATATGAAAAAATTCCTCCATGGGCTTTAGAAAACTTCATCATATCTGTTCAGGTATAATATTTTTTTCTGACACCATACTAGAACCAAACACAACGAAATTTTGCAACAAGGATGATGAGCTACAAAATTACCGGAAGAACAATTTAAGATTATTCAGGTTGCAGGTGCCGGTTAAAGAGAAACATGAAACCAATCTACAACTTCTGCTCCAGTGGAATAGCAGCCAAGACTGTGGGGCTGTGACAAAGAATTACCTGGATTAGGCTTGGGCTTTTTTTTCTTAAATGTAACATCTCATAAAAGAACTTTAACTAAGCACAGTGACAGGAGACTCTGCAGAAAGATCACGTTTGGCCATACATCATCGCAGCGTACCAAGGCAGAGCCTTTGCTTCCCCTTGCAAAATGTGGGGGAGTGAAGGTAAATGCAAAAGCAGCACAGGAGAGAGCTACCCAAAAGCTATAGCTTTTAAAAAAGTCCTAAGGCCGAAACAGCTCAAAGCCCTGGATGGACCCCCTTCCCAGTGTTACTGGCATGTTTTATGGCCTGCACTGAGCTCTATGCCACTTTGGCTAAATCCCTACTGGTACTCAAGCCAATTGTTTCAAACATAAAAGTAATTTCATTCCAAAATAGCTTTCATTCAGAAAGCAAACCAACTCCTACAGGTCAAATGACAACATGAGGATTTGGGGAAGCTGTTCCAATGACCCATTTCTCCAGAAAGACAAAACACTTCATGCCAAACTCCAAATAAATTTCATCCAAAATTAATCTCAGGCTAAAACCATCACTGTTACTGCAGTTGGTGTCTTAGCCTCATTTCAACTGCCAATAATCACAGCCAAAGCAGCATATAAAACTTGTAAAGACTGCAAAGTATTAATAGTTGCACTAATCCACTTGGGAACACATCACAGTGCTGAAATAACAGGTTGAGGAATATAATCTGTGTATGTATCAAGTGCAGAGACGACTGAAGAGTAATAAGAAAGAAGAATTTGTTGAAGAAAAAACACCTATTCTGCATAAATTAGGCGGAGATCCATCAGGAAAGAAGAGATCATATGCCACATGAAAGGAGCTTCATCTGCCCAGCCTTTACAGCCTCTCTCAGACTTCCAAGTTTGTTTTAACTGTATTAGATGCTGGAGGATTTTGGGGGAAAAAACCTAGCATAAATCAAAC
>VZSC01006073.1:351067-389994 GCA_013398225.1 Steatornis caripensis | reverse complement strand
TTGGTTCTGTCCTGGCCCAAACCAGGACACACACTTTACTCTTCAACATTTCCTAGATGTGCTTGGTGACACCTTACCTATCTCTGGAAATGCATGCTGTATCTGAAGACATCCAACTCTCTTGTAACACCTACAAGCTTTTATTTAATTAGGTCACTATTCTCAAACTCAGCAGTGTTTTGTCAGAAATAAGAACACCTTTCAGGAAAAGCGCAGAAGTGACTGTGGCTTGGCAGCTCTTGCTCCTCCTGCCCAGCTCCCCACCTTTCTTTCCCTGGAGACGAGGTAGGGAAGGACCTCACCCAGCTTCTCCTGACATCCCGTCTTCTGCAGAGGATTCAACTGAGCCATACAGTATCCCTGAGTCCTCTCTCCCTTTTAGGCTGTTCTTGCTTTCCTAGCCAGAAGTAGGAGCACAAGGAAAGGAGGCAGGAAGAGTAAGTAAGAAATGTTAGGTAGGACAGGCCTCCTCTATACAATACCTCTTCTATCAAGTCAGAGACCAAATCTCACTCCCTCACACACAGCCCTTCCCTGAAATTCAGTGCACTTCCAGTCCTCTCTTCTCACGCCCCTTTAAATCTCTCACCCACTACCACAAGCCCTCCAAACACCAACAACATCCCAGCCACCGTCNAGTCAGAGACCAAATCTCACTCCCTCACACACAGCCCTTCCCTGAAATTCAGTGCACTTCCAGTCCTCTCTTCTCACGCCCCTTTAAATCTCTCACCCACTACCACAAGCCCTCCAAACACCAACAACATCCCAGCCACCGTCTCCACAAATGACTCACTGCCAAGTCCTCTTCAATTCCACTGACATGTTTTGCCCTCACATTCGACATTTCCTTTAGCCTCCATGCTACACAAAGGGGAGAGGGAGAAATAAGGACAAGTAGCAGGTAGCAGTTTGCCTCAACAAAACTGAAGAACCATCACGCTGAAGAACTGGTATTGGTTTACTGCTCATGGCTTCTCCTCAAAGCAAGGAAAGTGTTTCTCCCATTAAATTAGCTCCCTACCTCCTCAGCATGCCCTTCAGTTAAATATGACTTTCCTGCTACAAAAGAAAACTTTCCTTTTTCTCTTCCCAAGTGTTCTGTGAATCACTGTCCCACATTTCATATTTTTTACAATTTTAGCAGCTTGCCCGTGCAAATTTTCTTTGATCTGCCTTCGGTGAAATTTTACAGCTTTTAAGGTTCTGTCTGCTGAGAAAATCTGCATAATGCTGTTTTCCTCTTAGTTTCAACAATCTCATTGTCCCAAAACACTAACACCTTGATAGCAGACACCAAGATTAGTGGCTTTATACTGTTTGTCCTCATAACCAGGTCTTGACATTTTAAATAAACGAGAAGGCAAAAACACTACAAAGAAGAAAATCCCCCTATATTCAAAACGAGATTCACAGCTGACCACAAACAGAAAATTCTCGAGATTCAATTAATTAACCATACATAGACACCATCCCAAGAATATCTTGATTCCTTTTTCTTACTTCCTCTCTCCAGGTTTGACTTCCCTTCTGAATGGCTTTCTCAAAATAAACAAAACTAAAGAATTTTGTGTCCTGCACAAATAGTCAGACTAGTGACAATCCCAAAATACAGCACTCTTCCATGCCACTAGAAACATGCACCTGAAAAAAAAGTGTGTTTACTCAGGCACCAGACAATAGTATATTTTTCATCAATAAATCTCAAGGTGCTTCATATCAAAGAAACATCAATTGCTGTTTCGTAGAGAACATAGAGACAGCAGTTTACTGTCAGTGCAAAAAGCAGAAATCAGGGAAGAGGATGATGGTTGTCATAAGAGATCCTTTTTTTTTTTTGGACAAGATCAAGTTCTGATTCATTTGGTTAAATGCTGAGTTATCTGGATACTGTTGAGTACTAATTGTCTGAATACTCTGGAAACAGGTGTAAGAATTTAGTTACAAACTATTGCTCATTCAGTGTATTTGAAGTTATTTGATCCATTTAGCACTTCTCATGGGGATGTGGGTGGAAACATCACAGATTAACCTAAAGTGCAGCATAATACTTTCTCAAACTACTTTTGCTAGACATACAGTGACACCTGAGAGACTACACACTGAGGAAGATAAGTAAGAAGTTGTGTTGCAAGAAGAAGTACTGTTCTCCATGTAGGACTAAAACATGGAAAGAAGACTTTTCACAGTGGGTTCAAATGGAAAATAAAACTAAGAAAAGAGTTGTGAGAAAGTAGGGCTGAAAAGCAAACTTTGCATTTTGGGAGCTATCCCTAGAGATTGCTGTGCTGTGCAACAGATCGTTTGGTGGTCCCAGAACTGGAAGCAAGACAACTGAGGCAGTGACATAGTGCTGAAACTGTGCAGGCCTCTAGACATCAGGCTAATTATGCTGATGTGGCTGTGCTACTGACCAAATGTGACAACTGAGTTCTGCACAGCATGTTGCTTGCCATATACCTACACTAACACTTCTTCAGAAGAAACGTAGGTGTCTAGCATGACACCACGTTGCACAAATAGAACACAAACACCAAATTTCTCATCCAAAAAACCCTTCTGAATGGAGTTCAACATATAGAAAAGCTCAGAGAGAGACTTTTGCATGAATTGAGAATTAGCCCTAGGTAGCAGTTCCAGCATTGCCTTAAGGGAAGTTGTGTGGTCCAGAATTAATCTTGTAGACAGTACCTTGCATGATCTGTCTCAGGCGTGCATGAGAATCCAGAGCACTACCAAAATGGGAACTCCAATAGGAAAGACACATCCTGTGTCAGAGGGCAACGCTGCATGACTCCACTGCTTTTGATACCTGACCTAGCTCATCCAGGGCTCCCTTAGATGTCTCTGCAAACAGCTGCTTTGCACAGAGTAGACATAGTCTGGGAAGTAATCAAATCTGGCAAGACTAGCTCATGATGACTCCTGTGACAACCAGCCTGAGGCAATACAGATGTTACAATATGAAAAAAAGAAGCAAAAATGTAATTGATTATACAGCTTGGGAACAATTTACAAGCCACAGCAGCTGTATAGCATAGTAAGGTCTTTGTCTTTTCTGACTACTAATTTAAAGGAATTTTTCATAGAAGCACAAGACAACATTGCACCAGGCGATGAATTACTGTAATTAGAAAACAGAAAGGTCATTGCTCATTGTAAATTGGATGCTGGTGCACAGACCCGTGTGATGATTAAAACTCTGAAATTGCAACTAAGGAAAAACTTTGGGTAGTGAAAATCACACAAGTGAAATTCAAAGGTTGCAGCAACAAGCTGATGCACACTCTGGAAACGTAAGAATTAGAGGTATGGATAAATAAATGGAAGGAAAAAAGGGTACTCCTTCCTGAAAGGATGGTCTGTAAAAATGTATCATACCCTTGCTCTTTGGTCTCAGGGCAATGAGCTCACCAGAAAGGGAAATGAGACAAAAAAAGTGCAAAAAACTTGAGCGTATGTCCTTGAGCAAAGCACTCCCTGGAATGCAGATTAGATCTGAGAGGTGACTTCTCAATGGGACATACTTTGGACTTAAATGAACATACTTCTTAACAGGGCACACCTCATACTTCAGCAAGAAGCAACTTCTTCGCTTCCAGAAAGTTGCTGGTGAAGATTTATTCATATTTCTTAGAAAAATAATACAGGTTTTTTTCAAATGATTGTTTTCACTCCTGTGAAATAGCCTTGGGGTGAAATATTACAGCTGCTCATGTGGTTGTTCTACTGGTCCACCGCACCAACCCATTGTTCAGGAGATACGCTGTTTCCAGCTATGCTATTGAAACAGTTTGCAGTTGTATTCAGAAGACTAAACTCCGTTATCTCAACTCTGACAGGCTGAAAATTTAAATTTTGATTTGGACTTTGCACTGTTTAGCAATAAGAAAAAAAATGAGCGAAATGGTGTTTGTCATGTGCAGATATTTAATTCAGCAGAAAACAAACAATCTGAATGCCTTTAATGTCTTTAAGCTACAGCCAAGGGAACTGTAGGTCTGCACAACTCTGAAGAAATGAAATTGTTTATTTGGGTTGCTGGGTACGTGCATCACTTCATGATCGTGATGAAAATCACACTTATAAAATAAATTAATGATCATAATTAGTACATGTTCTGTGATCTACAGACATCATCATCCAAGAACAGACATATATGCTGAGGATTAAACAACACCTCCAAATTCTGAAAGACAGACAGACAAAGGACATAGGATTTGCTGCACTTCCTGAAAAGGTTTCTGTTAAGCAATGTTGACAGTAGCCCAAAGAAAATGAGCTCTGGGACAATACACAATGGGAACCAATAGTAATGATATTAGAAGACGCAGCTACATGTCCAGAGGGCAAAGGACCTCAGAGATGTACTCGGTTAGTCAGGGTAACTAGCAGACTTGTTCTGGGTGACTGTGTCGGGTCTGTGTGGCGGGGCTTTGGTGGCAGGGGAAGGGGCTACACAGGCAGATGGCCACTGTCAGAAGCCGCTCAAAGCTCCCCCAGCTCCAAGTCAGCCCCACCTCGGGCTGAGACCGGGCCATTGAGAGACAACAGATGTGCCTCTGCCATAATGGAGGGGACAAAGCAGCGGTCCTTGATACCTGCAGCAGAAGGAGGAAGGGGAGGTGAGAGAAACACCTGTGCAGATACAGGGAGTCAGTGAGGAAGGAGGGGGAGGAGGCAGCCGGAGCGGAGATTCCCCTGCAGCCCACAGGGAGAGGGCAGGCTGTGCCCCTGTAGCCCACGGAGGATGGCGGTGGAGCAGTCCATGAAGGACCACGGCAAGGCAGAGAAGGACCTGCAGCCTGTGAAGGACCATGGTAGAGCAGAAAGGGACCTGCAGCCCATGGAGGACCCCACGCCAGGGAAGGTGCCTGCTCCCAGAGAAGTGGCCCTGACTCTGTGGGCTGCACTGCACTGGAAGGATTCATGTCAGAGGGGTTCATGAGGGACTGTCTGCCGTGGGATGGACACAGCGTTGGAGCAGGGGCAGCGTGTGAGGAGCCCTCCCAGCCTGAGAAGGAAGGAGCGGCAGAGACAATCTTTGGTGAGCTGACTGCACCCCCCATTCTCCATCCCCCTGCGCTGCTAAGGGGGGACGAGGGAGATACATTGGGAGCGAGGGGACTCGAACACGGAAAGGTGGTGGTGGTGAGCTGTTTGTTTGTATTTTAAGATCTGGATTTTCATGTCTCCTATTCCTACTCTGCTTTGACTGACAATGGATTAAATTGAATATTTTTTCCCAAGTTGAATCTGGTTTTGCCTGTGACCATAACTAGGGAGTGAACCCTCCCTGTCCATGTCTTGACCCACCAGGTTTTGTTACACTTTCTCCTCATTGCGTTGTGGGGGGAGGAGGGAGCAAGAGTCCGCGTCGTTCTTTGCTGCCGGCTGAGCTCAAACCCCGACACTGACCAAAACTGTTTGCAACATCATTGCATGGCTAATGTTAGAAAAGATGGTAGAAAAGGACTAGTCATAAAAATCATATCTATAATGATTTAACTCTGTGGACGCAGAAAGTGTGGGGTGCATCACTGAAGACACAGTGTGAGTTACAGCTGTGGCACTAAATGAAAAGGGAATTGCCTTCATCACAATTGCCATGTAACACACACTAGATGATGTATGCCCCAAAAGATTCATCTCAGTTGTTCCACAAAAGGGGTTTTTTGGCAGCAATCTATGAAAGTGTTCAAAAGCTAAATATGCCTTTAAACTTATTTGGAAGCAGAGAGATCATAACTGCATCAGCACTGGGCATGGGAAAGCTAGTTCACATAGAACGTTCCGTAGAGACATGATGGCAGATCAGCAGCACAGTACAGCTGCTCTGCTTCCCACTTCACTGCTGGAAGGAGGATTCAGTATCTTTACTTTGGGCATAACATCGATCCGTAAGCAGCATGCCCCATTTCAGATCCTGCACGCATGGGCACCACCTCATCATGCCAGGCACTGGGCACCTTTGTCACCTCCTCTATCTGCCAAGCATGAGCCTGAGCAGCCCAGCAAGCGATCTCTCTGACGGAGCGGCGTTTGGGACAAACGCTTTCTCCGCAGAAAAGACTAACACGTGTGGATACCAGAAATGTGAATTTGCTGGAAAAAAATCCAAAGCATCACAAGGGGAGAGACAAACTTTCTAGAGAAAGAAAATAAACAAACAAATAAGCAAACCAATGATCAGGTAAATTTGTTTTCCTCAGGCCCTAAGACCGAAACCTCCCACAGACACGTGTGCCTTCTACCTCTTCAATCAATGTACAAGCCAGTCATTGAAGAATGTATATATTATATATCTATGTATGTATGTATTTTAAAAGTTGCTTAATAATGGGCTGTGGCATGAAAGGAAAGAAAAAATGAAACAGTTGCTCAAGAGCTGTTAAGTGAAGAGACACTCTGCAACAGCTACTAAAGCAGGAGGAGCTTTGGCAACAACAGAACAGAAAAAACCTAAAGGAACTCACATTTTGGACTCAGCTGGTGGTGGCCGCTTCTTCCTGGAGAGGGCCTCATCCAAGCAAGCTAATGACGACAGGAGCCCTCCTCCCCAGTTTCAGCAGGGTCTGGATCAGGTTCCTGCTGCAGCACCCGCTGCACTCCACTGGGCTTCCCTACTGTCTGCAGGGCAACTGTAGACTCACAAACGGTTCATGTGATGGCAAAATGATGTCAAGACTTTACATTTTGCCTCAGCTGTTCATAGCCTGGTGTAATCTCGAGACGTTATCTCTGAATTCCTGCAAGATTGTAGCAGCCTGCTTTTGTTGCTGAAAGAGAAGAGATGGGGCCTAATCCAAACCCAACTGAAGTCAGCAGAGAAAATGCCAAAAGTTGCCGCTTTTTCAAGGCTTTTCAAGGGAATCAAGTTTCAATCCCTTGGAGTTTCCTTCATATATCACAAGCTTTGTTTACAATTTTGCCCATTGCAATGGTTTCTTGAGCCTATGGGACTTAGAGCACGTTACTGCAAGATAAGCAAGGCTGGGAGTTTGTAGGTGCCAGGTACTCTCCGAGAAGCCTATACGTATGCTCAAATCCTGCAGTAAAAATGCAGTCATTTACTCCTCTTTCATGTAGGAGCAGGTTACCTTTCATTTACTGCAGTGTAACAGTGGGGACTCAAGCAAATATATACTGGGCAATGTCCAACAAAGTGACTCTCGTACTCCAGTGAAAATGACACAACACAGAAAAAAAGCAGAAAGCAGCTCCTGCTTTTGTTGTGAGATCAGTTCCAGGATTACTGGCTTAGTTTTTACTGGCTCCTTGGAAAAATGGCTGTACATTACACATAAAAAGGTATGGCAGTGCTGTTTTTCACATCAAGTCATGATTAATTTATCTTTTTAAATAACTCCGAGCAGTAAAAGACACATTTTGTTCTTCACTCCTGCCAGTTATAAGGTACTTATCTGATGGGTTTGGAAACTTAATGGGATTCCCTTCATAGCTCTTCCAAAACTACCATTTACATTTTTGCACTTTTCTAAAAGAAATCTCGTGCCTGCCAAAGTACACATTCTCCAGATAGAGCAACCATTGTCAGCAGTCTCGGCAGTTTGGTTCGAAATTATAAACGTTCATGGGAGGGCATAAGGTAATATTTTCAGAAATGCTATAACATTTTCAAAGCCTATGTCCCATTTTTGAAAGTGAATGAAGTTCTAAGGAGTCAAATTTTCAAAGGAATTTAGCATGCAAAGAAATTTGAGTTTTTCTCAGTATATACGCAGGCTTGTAACCAATTTGAGCACTTTAGAAGCAGAGGGCAGTTATTTTTATGTACACGAACATTTTCAAAATTCCATTCGTTAAAAGCTACTGTTCCAATGCTTTAAAGAATTGGAATCTCAAATATTAAAATATTTTCATTGAGATTTTGCTGTGTCTTTCAGAAATAAAGGAGAACAAGGAAACAAAAAGAGAAAGGATATCTGAAATTACAAATTCAGTTCTAGTAATTAGATACACACAGAGGATAGGGTTTAATAATTAAGCCACGGGGACAGATATTTCAGCACTAACAACTATAAGTATGGATTTAATTGGATTTCTTTTACTATGTTATACAATTCCAGCTCTCCTGCTTGATGAACCAAACAACACTGGGCAAGTGGTATAAACACATTTTAAGTGAAAATGAAGTGGAGCCACTGAAAAGATGAGTGGCAGCAAGTTAGAGTGAATAACAGAAAAATAAGGAAAAAGAAGAAAGGGAGACAAAGAGAAGACAAGGGGTTTCTGAAAGTGAGGTTAAATATGTTAGCCACACTTCATGCACACAGTTTTATATCTATACAAAATAACAGCAAACTATTCATAGTCTTGTTATTTTCTTTCAAAAAAATCCAATGCAGGACTTTGTAAAAAGAGATAAAAATAAAATAAAGATCAGTCTCTGTTTTAAAGGCAGAAGTCACTCCAAAGCTCTCATTAGTGCATGAAGTATAATATTAACTATGTTCTTTGTCTTCCTGCAATAACTAAATAAATCAATGTCTCTAACTTACGTGTAGAAAGACGTGCCAGTAAAAAGTCAGCATAAAATCTGTTTGGCTAAAAATCTCTTCCCAAAATACTCCTGGTGGACATTTCACCCCACAAAGGAGACTCACAGTAGCAAGTACACTACACTACACACAAATACAAATACACTTCCCCTCTTACTGAGATGATACTGAGTACTGGGTTGCAAGTAATACCCTTCTAAGCTCCCTTTCTGTTTGTGCACAACCTTTTGCTATGGTAAATGTACACAACACAAACAAGTTGCTAAGAGATAACACAGATTGTGAAATTACAGTACATTAGCAGCAACTGCTTGGATGCCCATGTAATCTTACCCCCATTGAGTTTGCACCTCAATGGATGACTGGCAAAGACCTTATATGTACCATAAAGGGCAGTCATTGGGTGGAGTAGGTAACATGCTGTAAATCCACACCCCAACTTGCCTCATGGTAATTTGTCCATGCAGGCATCCCTCAGGTTGCCTGGAGACGGATATTCTTTCCCTCTTCAAAGAAAACAAGGAACTTGTACCCAATGAAAGACAAAACGAAATGTTTATAGAAAGTGCAAGATACTTGACTGTTGCAAATAACTGAAAAGTTAGAAGCTGTATCTGAAAATCTAGCTCTAAGCAGTGAGTCATTTGAAACAACAGATGATCTCCTGTTCTGTTAAAACTGAAAACCGCTTTTAAATTCTTTTAAATAGAAAACCACTATCTGATTTTCCAGAGTAAATGTTTCATTTTGAAATCTTTGTGAACTCAGAAGTCCCTAGTATAAACGCGAGCTGCGATGTGAAGGACCGTGATACTAACCACCACCCCCCAAATGAAACAAAGTTATACCCTGAATGACATAGCACTACCCTCTGTAGTAAACTCAGTTCTGGAACTCCATTAACTACGCAAACAATGTAATTTTTCATTTTCTTTATGACTTGTGTATATATATATATTTTCATATAAACGAGCCAAAGACAAAACATTGAGAGGGTATTTTTATTTGTTTGGGATTTCGGGGTTTGTTTTTTGTTTTTTACTAAACAGCATGAATCTAAAAAAGGCTCTGTTTTTCAAACATAGTTGTATTTTTAAGTGAAGCATTACAAAATCAACACTGTCATGCACAAAAATGAGGATGTTTATCAGTACGTATGTTTATTTATCTGTGTACTAAACTCACTTCGCAGTTGAACTTACCTGCAGACATGTTTTGTTGACACAAGTATTATACCGTTGATATTTAGTTCTAAAAGCATCACTCTCTTTCCCATCAAAGATCAAAATCCTTTGGCTAGCCTTTTGACAGTGTGTAGTTCCTCTCTAGATAGTTTTTACCCTTGAGACAGCAACTACCTCCGCTAAGTGTTGCAGGAATCACCTTAAATTTTAAAACATATTTTTACGTAGAAAAGAGAGTCGAACCATCAAATAGAAAACCAGATGGTTTGGGGATGATGTACTACTATGTTTTATCCTCTCTACTTACTCAATATATATTACTCAGATCAAAGATGTACTCTATATAGTATTACACCAATTAGTAGCCAACAGCAGAAGGAAGTCGGGGGGAAAAAATAAGTAAGAGGGAGCAGAGAGGGATTAGCAGAAAAGTAAAAGAGTGTTTATTTGAATGTCTGAATCTTACAGCCCACACAGTCTTAAACTGGCTGACTAACAACATCACTGCCTTCACTTGCTAACTTGACTTTTTTCCATGTGGATTAGTTTTGTGTGTTCCAAGAACTCTCTCTTTTTGAGCTGGAACTTTGTGGCTTGAAAAGCAAACAAATGTCTGGTCATTCAGGAAACTTCATGATGCAACACTGCTCAACGCAATAACTACTTTGAACTACATGGAGATCCATAGTATGGAAGGTCAAAGAGAACAAAACCTGCCATGACCTCAACAAAGCTACAATCTTCTCTTTGTGTCAAAACAAGGGCACAAAGCAACAAGCACAGAGCCAAGTCCAAACTCTACAGTTAGACAGGCAATCCCTATGTATAGATGAAGGGCTCAGCTGTAACTCCCTCCTGATGCCAGTGACAGACACACCCGCATCAATCACTGAAGAGAGATTTACTTAAGTGAGGCGTGCAGGGCCAGTATAGCAGGGTAGGTGCAACAGCACCGTATGCATCCCGCCAGACAAAACTCCATAGCTATTTGAAGAAGTTCCTATTAAACTCTTGCTTCATCATCAGTACCGCCCTGAAGGAAGGAATGTGTTTATGGCACAAGTTAACAGGCCTGCCCACACCCTTGGCATGGGGGTAGGCACAGCCCAAGGAGCATGAAAAGAGGTCAGGCCACAAGATAAAGCCCTCAACAGGAACAAATGGCAAAAATACACGCCAATATCAACTGCAAAGGAGATAAAGCAACTTAAGTCACAAACAACATCAGGCCCGAATACATCACCTGATGCAGCAAATGCCCATAACTTGCCTGTTGGCATTATGATAACAGTAGAAGTATGCGACCTGATTCCTAACATGCAGAGAAACACAGGACTGCATAACTCTCATGAGCAATAACTCCAGATTAATAGGACTGTGGTGGAGACCGATGTATATCTGGAGAGACAGGGATGCTACTCCAAAAGCACAGAAACCAATACCGTTCAGGTCAGTTCACAACAAGCAAACAGCTGGGGAGGCAGTGCTTCCTCTTCCTGTGTGCTCAAATCTCCACCTGCTTTTATAGCACAGTCTTTCCTGATCTCTGTCATATACTTCCTCATCACTTCCATTTTACCATGCATAACTTCTCACTCTCCCTCAGATTATTTCCTCACATGAGCTTGCTTTGACCACTCCCATTATAAAAACATCCCACCCTGAGCCAACTTGTTTCATCAGTATCACTCCATCTCTGTTTCATTCTGAAGCTCTCGGAACGCAACCTTTATAGTTTCTACCTGGGTCTTCTCTCCTTCTGTAGTTCCTTTCTTTTGCAACCGAAGCTAGTTTTTCCAGAATATTTAATAATACTTCTGTAGCCAAGAGGTACATCTGTAACCTCTGACTTACGGGAAAGGAGCGGGAGAATCTGTGTGCACTCTGGTTGATGTTATACAGTTGTTATGAAACACTTGAATCATGGAAGGCCTCATTATATGGGGAATCTACCATTTGTTTACAAAGGCTGCATCACATCCCTCCCAGACAAAGCACAATAATGAGTTGTTGTAACTTTAATGATAACCTATTCAAAGAGCCCTTGGCACAATTAGTTGGATGAAGTCTAAAGAAACCATCTGAATAACTAATCTGTGTGAAACGCAGAGTGAAAAATCCCCAGGAGCAGAACAAAGGAAACCAGGCCTTCAAGGAAGGAAAGCACATTCAGACGCTGGATAGAGTGACATTAGTAATGAACAAGAAACTTGGGCAGGAGCGATGGGTTCTGTGAAGCTGCAGAAACTTAGCCCTAAATAAATACAAATTAAGCAAAATGTAAGGGGCAGGGCATCTTTTGCTTGAGGGCAAAAGATAGTCTTGTTCTGTTTGGATTTCTATTATTTCCTCTGGTTCTTTTCTGACCTCTTTAATTATTCCTTCAATGTGTTCCTCAAAGATGACATCCTGCAACAAAGTCTAGCTGAACATCTGCTTTTGAGCTACTCACCGAATTGACAGCTGAAGTCACAAACCCTTGGTCTTTGTCTGAACAAATCCTTGAGGAATCTAGTCAATGCATTGCCCATCGGTTTTGGGTCTTCAGGCATACTTGTGCAATGCAGGTCATCCCCACTGTTCATTAACGTGTCCCAAACGTACGTGCCTTTAAAATTCTATTGTGACTTAAGGATACCATTTTCCAGACTCTAAGGCATTGTACAAACATTTGTGTTTACAGTCGAACTCCAAAGAAAGCACAAGATAAAAAAGACAGAAGCGTTTTACTGAGCTCTTGCACATCATTATTTTGCTTAACAGGCAAAACCGAGAGGTTACAAATCCTAAGAAAAACTTCTTAAATGTAATGCCTCTTCTGCTAATTCTTGCTTTCTTTGGGAAACCCAGAGAGTCTGTCAGTGCTCAGCAATGCTGTTTCATCCTTCTGCAGTGAGGACCTGAGCAGTTCCTCTCCTAATCAGAACTTGCAAAAAAACAAAGAAAGCAAACAGCTCGGTTTTTTTTCCTGAAGTTCTTGTTTCTTCATATTATCCTTGAATTTGCTTTCTCTTAAGAATATGAGACTGACATTTTGTAAGGTCAAAGGCAACTCACTGTTCTGTCTCTCACTATGATTAGCACTGGTTCTTTAGGGATACAATATAATGAGGTCAACTAAAGGCTGACACTTCCCTCCCACCTTGCGGCAATCATTATTTGAGGGATTTCCTGAACCAGAGGTTGCCTCCATGGTTGTCTAGCCCTTGACAGAAGATGATTTTTTTAAAACAGTTTCTGAACCCATTTATACTTTTGGCATCCTGTCACAAGGAGTTTCACTATTTAATTCCGTGCTGCATCAGGAACTGTTTCCTTTTGCTTGCATAAACCTGGCACCTAGTAATTTACTTGGGCTCCTCTCAGTTCTAGCAGTAGAGAAAATACAAAGGGAAAGAGATTCTGAGAAATACGGGTTGAGTGGAGGGAATTGGGTGGCTTTCGAATTACATTCGTGCCTGCCCTCCCACCTTCTCAAATCTTCCCCTTCCTCCTGTAAGAGGTTCTACATGAAAGACCTGAACCATGAAAGACGTTGTCCATACCTCTTTACTCGTAACAACTTAAAGAAATCAAATGTCTTTAATGAGAGATTCTGTCACATAATTCTTAGAAGTTCAAGTCGAATATATCAACCAGATCTGTTAATCTGTAAAACATGATTAATTTATAAATAAACTATGCTGATTCTTCCTCCATAGATCATAATTATTTCTATGTCCACTAATTTTGTACTTTATTATACTTTCTAATAACTTACTTGGTATAAGATTTGTACTTCATAGTGCACACTTCCTTGGATCCTCCCCTACCCAAAACCCTGTAAGGAAGACTAGGATCACATTTGGATGAAGACGTGGTGATGTTCCCATTTATTTTTCCCATTTGTTCTACATCACCCAGATGACTCAGTGTTCTAGAATCTTTTCCTACGGTATGTTTAAGCAAATTTGTTTTCAGGAAGATCGGTCTCTTGAGAAACCAATTCTAATTCAGAGGTTCTGTTTCACGGTACAGGATGTGTGTTAATATTAACTCTGCCTAACCATCCTCTGTTAGTGTGTTTGTGCTATCACCCTTAAGAACTTCAGCCCCACAGGAATTCAAGGAAACCACAGGAGGATCATGAGCACCACTAAGCTAAAAATAAAGCTTGTAATCTCAGATACAAATGATGGGAGTTCATGATGTAAAGAAAATACTTTACCATGAAGAACTTGTCTGTGACCTTATATGAACACTCTTCCAAATTCTGATGGGGATTTTATAGAATACTGGTTTTGGTTTCTCCTCTGTGTCTCATTCTGAGATATTTCATCCACAAACAAAGGCAGCTACACTGTTACTGAATCTCAGATCTGCCCCTTTACCGAAGCTGAAATCTTAGCCTGTCTCTCTGTCATCTCTTCGTTGCTTAGACTCCATGTCAAGCTCAGTGCAGCAAAATAAAAACTCTTAAATATTCCTCAAAAGGAATTTTCACTATAGCCTGCCATGCACATACCAGAGCAGGAGCAGCTACATTCTGAAATTTCTGCACAGCCACAAGGACATGACACTACTGGGAGACATGGAAGCACACACCACACCAGCTAATACTAATGTAGAGATTAAAACTGCCCTAGTATTTCCTCCCAGTAAATATGTGCCTGAACACCATTACAATCTTCTTTGCTTGAAAGACTCATAACCTGCTTCTTCACCTCAGATCTCCTTGAGGTCTTCACAAGCAGTCTAGTTTAAGTCTTGCAGATTTTTTTTTCGTAACATGCCTATATATTGCCATTGTTGTCCACATGCACAGCAAAAATTTTACCCAAGTATGCCACCAACTCCTTTCCTGTTCCTGACAAGTGTACTCCTGCATGGGTTTTTCAAAAATGTCACACTGTCCTTCCCCATGCATCTCTTCACTCTCTCTTCCTTTTAGTTATATCAAATATGAACTCTTTATGTTCTTTTCATAGTCTTTCTACTTCCTAAATCTCTCATTCAGTGACAACGAACAACTCTTGCTCCTTATGACCCTCATGCCCCTCCCCATCATTCCCATATTACATTTTCAAATAAGCACTTTCATGTATTCTCCCATCTTGACACTAACGTTTTGAGGGAGTTCCCTATAATTATTGACACAGCCATTCAGTTTGTGTTTTTTAAATCTTCCTTATACTTTCCTTTGTCATGATGCTTCTACGGTAGAGAAGAGTGATTATGCTGTTCATACGGTTGCAACGTTCATTCAGTGAGAATGCTGCAAATCACACTAGCCAGTAGGGTCTCGTTGCTGCCACTGCTGCTCATCAGTCTGCTTACGTTCATTTTTCCTCTCTTGTCTAACTAAAATGAAAGTGTGTGTGTATTTGTGATTAGCAAAGTCAAAACCACAACAGTGATGAGATACCACTACACAGTACAAGATGCAAGGCCCGAGGAGCAACTAATTTGAGCAAGTATGCTAAATACATATGGCATAAGAACCATGTCTGATTTCACTGAAGATAGAAAGGGAAATTACTGATACCAATATTGCAAGATGGCGTCTTTAAACACTCGAAAGCAGCAACAACATCCAGATGAGCAAGCATCTTTGTGATTCATTCCTGCCTGCCTGATGATGAAGAATATTACAGGCAGCTATTGTGATTATGACCTTCTCTGCCAAAAATCAGTAAGAATTCCATCCTCATTGAGACTTGACAGTGAGCGAAGGACAGTCAAAGGAAACATGAATGTAACAAGTCCTTACACTGCTTCAATGGACCACCAAAAGGATCCTGACTCCTGTGGATTTTCTCCTTCTCTGTGGTTTGCTAAATACTTTATTGTGTCCTATATTGCATTTTTACTGTTATCCATATTGTGCATGTAAATGGGACGTTGTCATACCCTTGTTCAACGCAGTACTATTTGCTCACTTAGATCTTTCTTACAGCCTCATGTTTTCCACGCTGTTGAAGAAAGTAAACTGAGAGAAGGAACAAGCAGTACACGTGGCAAAGCTTGTTTAATACATGGTCTTATTACATTGAGCTTCATCTTTGTATTCCTTTGAGTTCTTGTTTTTCTAATTCACTGTGGCCCCTGCCTAAAATTAGATTACAAATTCACTGGGTCAGGTATTTTGCATCTCTTTCACCAAGTGCTTTGTGCAAATTCTATGCAAACAGTAAACATCAATCATCACCATAGTACTCATAAATTAAATGCTGCTCCAGGAGCTATTCCCTCAGAATAGTAACAGTCAGCATTTATGCAGGGCTTCCCCCCACACACACACCCCCTGGCCTGCAAATACGTTAGTTAGTTAGTTAGTTAATTGAGGCTGAATGACAATGCCATAATTAGCCAAGCCCAGGCTGCTCTTAACAGTGATGGGGCTACCAACATAACGAAGGCATTCATGATTCCAAGAAAGTACCCATTGTCATCTCACTGGATGGAATTAAAATAAAGTTTATGCACAGAATCATTGGTCTTATGACAGCGCTAGGTCCATAATGAATAGTAAGGAACATGGGAAATGAACAGAAAGAGTGTGCATCTTTGCCCAGCAGCTGACACCCACTACATGTGATCTATAGAGACAGTGTCTGAACAACACTGGAAAGTTCACTTGGTTTAGCCTTTCATAAATGTAGAAGCAACACACAGGGATCTACAGGACTATTGTTATGTTGTACACATAGTATGGATATAGAGTCACAGTCATTAAGGAATGTTACATCATTCAGGACATACACTGACCCCACCGTGTACTTGGAAAATTACAGAAAACAGATTAGTTGTTCCCATTGTGTTAACCACAGACTACTGATGACCATCTATGCCAGGGAAGTCCTTTCTTTTTCGCGTACCTTTTCTCTNGAATGTTACATCATTCAGGACATACACTGACCCCACCGTGTACTTGGAAAATTACAGAAAACAGATTAGTTGTTCCCATTGTGTTAACCACAGACTACTGATGACCATCTATGCCAGGGAAGTCCTTTCTTTTTCGTGTACCTTTTCTCTTAGGCAATTAGAAGTTAAACAACCAGCAAGCTGATGAGCCTAATCACTTTTAAGAAACCAGGCTCTTTAGTTACAAAGCTGATTGGGTCAAACCAACTATATATAACTGGCTGGGCTATATCAAATAGAAATTAATTATCTACTTAAAGCACCAAAGTCTCCAGAAGCAATATACTCCATGACAAAATGTGTATTGTCTACTGACGCTATGCTACCTCCTGAAGTGAGTCTATGGCAATCATGTGTGGGACATAACATCTACAAATAAGGAATACTGCAAAAGTTCAGAGAGAACAGCAGCGATTCAGTCCCTGATTTCTCACCAATCCAAAAGATACAGCCTGCATTAGGGAATAACACTGTCTTCAGTCATGCTGCCATCACTTTATACGCTATCCTCATGTTCATTATATGCATGATTATACAGATGCCAAGGAAGATTGTGCTACTATGTTACTGCAAAAAAAATTTCCTCTCCAGAAATTTGTTTCAGCATCATAGGCAAACCAACTCAGGACTGCCCACGCACTGTCAGCTATGTGCAAACCTCCCAGTTACACCAGCTTTGCTCAAAAAACTTGATGTGACAGGCACGGGAGGTGTATGGCTGCCCGATGAAGGTACTTGTGTGCACAAGTGGCTAACATGCCTCATTTCCTAACTCATCCATCACAGGCATACACATGCAAACCTGTTTAATCCCAAGAGACAAAATTATGGCTATGAGCAGCGGGCTAAATTCTGTGCCATGCCTTAAACTGTTGGAGTTAAGGAAAAAAAAGACCTAAAGCCATTATAGCAGTTTCTGAATATCTCTTGCATCTAGACTGATCCTCTAGGATGATCAGGAGTCCTGATGACATTCTCATATACCGTGGCCTCAGAAAAGCGGTGAACCAAATATCTCACAGTCCACCTGGCTTTGCTTCTTTTCCTGATACTTGTTTTTCTCCTCTCCCGGAGAATGGTGAAGTGGAAGCTGCAAGCAAGGAACCTGTGCCATCTCCAGGCTACTCCTAATATGAAGAAACATCCCAAGGGATGCAATTTCTCAGGATCCCTACATATGACCTGTAGTTCTGTAATTTGATCCTTCTTTCTGGTCTTTCAAACAGAAAAAGATTCAGAGATTTAAGAAAAAGACAAAGTCTTGCTGCCAAAGTCTGGCTTCCAAAACTTCAACGTATTCTGTCTAGTGCTTTACTGATTGGCTGCAGAATATGTCATGATACAGGACAAAAAGACAATAAACACTGTTAGAGAAAATAAGTATATTTTCATGTACGATGAAATCTTGCATCAAATGTATCAGGCAATACCACTTGGAAAGACTTGCAATTCTCAGCATCCCCATTGTTGATAGTATCATCAAAAGCCATGAAACAAGTCAAGTCTGGTGATGAGAGCTATGCCCGTCACCCATGAAGCATCATACAGTTATCACTGCCATCACCAAATGACGTTTATCCTGGACACAGTAAAACTACTTGAGCAACCAGACCTTCTGAGATAACCACCATGAACAAAATTAATTTAGATGCACCTACTGAAAAAAAAAAAATCTTCTGAATTCTCCCTGTCTACCAAAGAAAATGAACTGACTGAATAGAAAAACTGTGTGCCAGAATACATTTGTGCTTGAAAACAACTGAAGATTAATCTATGTGCAGTTTGTAATGTATTCTCCTCTCTCCATGCTGGTTCGCTCTATTTATCATAGTGCTTCACCACTTCTCTGGCTGTACAGACAGTAGAAATTCAGCATATCTTGGTGGCAGTCATTTTTTATGAACTGTTGTGTGACAATTATGCATTGGGAGACAGCAGGAAGAAAGATGATCTGGTAAGGCAGTTTCAATGGCAACATTTGCCTTTGTGCTTGCTCTCAGATCTTTCCCTCAGTAGGAGAAGATATCTGGCTACTTTCCCAGCATCTTACCATATTCTGAAGGTCGTTTTTTCTTCCTGGAGAATGAAAGGAAATGCAACTACATCCAGCCACTATCAGGTGAAAGGATGATGCTTGGCTCTGGCATTGGCAGCTAGAGACTGCTATGATAAGAAGTACAGAGCTCCACAGTCTTCATTAGTGATAAAGAGGTTTCCTATAATCATTTGATGCATGAATATCAAACTACAGGTAATGAAGAAGTACAGCAGTGGCCTAGTGAGTAAGCTAGTCTTAACAAACGCCTCAGCAAGCAATCTCACCAAAAAGTAGACTTTTAGACTTTATGGAGACGCTGAAGGGCAAGAAGTAGGCTCCTGTCTCACCACTCATTCCATGTGTGAGACAGTTTTTTGCGAAACCTGTATCTGATTTGGCATGAGAATTTAGACCACAACACAAGTGCAGAGACAATAATGAAGATGCCGATCACACACGTGTAGTTTGATTGTCATTTGGTATATCACACCATCACAGCACAAATGAACTAATCAGAGATGGGCTGTACATGAGGAATCTTGCTTGTCACCTACAGGTCTCTCAGTTTTCTCCTAACAGGCTACTGGGAAGGAGTAACATGTGGTACCATTGCCAGATAGCTGCACATCTACGGGTTTTTAAGTTCATGAGAGAAGGGATACGGAGAGCACAGTAGAACATTTATGCAGCTTTTAGCACTGCAGTACCTTGCCCTATGGTGCTCCCAGTGAAAATTATGTTCCGGATGCTCTACTGTCCTGCATCTTGCAACAAATGCTGGTACACAGGCACACCCATATTGCCCACTGTTCAGTTCTGCTTAAGATTTCTTGGTATCTGCCATACAGTATGTAGATATGTGTGCGTACCTGTATGTATATATACTTCGTACAGCACTCCCTATGAGTTCTGTTAAGTATTTCTGTACTCCACTTCTTACTCTCTTCTGCAAACCCTTTTGTTGCATACAGCACAGAAGGGACTTGTGGATATCCTGTTCAACTGGAACCTTTGGGCGGAGCAACACTCTTGGCAGCAGTACCTCCTGTTTTCTCTCCTCCTTTAGGCGTAGCCTCACCTCTGGTTATCTACAAGGCTTTATCACTGCTATTCCTAAACTCTGGCATTGCTCATCTGCAGATGACTTACATACATGCCACTGCTGGCTCCTCAGTGTCCTGCTGCACAACCCTTCCAACCAGAAAGTCAAGGACTGTTTGACCTTACTTCACCACTTCAGGGGCACTAGGAACCAATGCATTGCTCCCTTGCTCCTTGGATACACGTGTTGGGGGAAGGACAATGCTGAGGAAGGGGCAGATCCTGAGATACAGAAACTGTCCATCTGATAGGCACATTCACAGGCCTGCTTGTTGCTGATACCGAGGGGATAAGGTGATCAGAAAATCTTGAGAGCGCTTTCTGCACTTCTCACTTTGAGTGTTGTTTCTCTCCAGGACTGCCTGTTAACTTGCTCCCTATCTAATGTTCTCCATATCTCAGGCTTCCTCAACAAATCCTCCTTCCTCCTTCATGTGCTTTTCCTCTACTTTGCATCACAGAATTGTTGAGGTTAGAAGGGACCTTTGGAGGTCATTATATTCAACCTCTCCTGCTCAAGCAGGGTCACCTAGAGCAAGTTGCCCGGGGCTATGTCCAGAAGTCTTCTGAATATCTCCAGATTATCTCCAATATCTTCGTTACAGATACCCTTCAGGGATTTATATACATTGATGAGATCCCTCCTGAGCTGTATCTTCTCCAGGCTGAACCGTCCCAGCTCTCTCAGCGTTTCCTCATATGAGAGATGCTCTAGTCCCTTAATCATCTTCATGGCCTTTTGATGGACACTGTTCAGTAGTTTCATGTCTCTCTTGTGCTAGGGAGCCCAGAACTGGACACCATTCTCCATTCTCCAGGTGTGGCCACCTCTGTGAGTAGAGGGGAAGGATCACCTCCCTTGACCAGCTCTTTGTCTCTCTCTCCTTCCCTGTTCCACTCACTCCCTCCTATATGATCCATCTTTCTAGCATTATCTTTACTTAAATCCTTCTTAAAGACATTTGTAGAATGTATGCTGTCGAACACCTGCCATGCTTTTTGAAGGGCAGCAGCTTCTTCACAAACCATATCACCCATCAGACACAAGAATTTCATGTGCAACAAGCGATCTGATTTCAATTTTTGTTGATGCTAGGCAATAAAAAGTTAACACAGCATTACTATGCCCCTCCATCACAACCATTAGTAAAAACAACCAGGAACAAAGTCATACTTCCAACAGACTTTTTCACATTAACAACTTTTTCCCCTTTTCTTGTGTTTGAAGTTCTTCTTCATTGGCTTTACCTAGCAAACAAATAGGTAACAATGAGATGCAATCTAACTGCTTTAAGAAACACTAATGATTTTTTTCTCAAAGATACAGACAGGTAGAGTCCAGCATGAGAACAGCTTTGTCTTTACCAATATCCTCTCCAGAACATTGAGTTATGCATTACAGATGTCCACTTCCACAAATGATAACTAGAATTAGAAGCATTTCAGTGATTTCTAATGAATTTTGGGAGGTAATATAGATATTATTTCCAAATAACTGTACACTCTAGTTATTACTGTACTACCACTGCAATAGCACCTAAGAGGGTCCTTATGCCAAATATAGGCAATGAAAAAACAGCAGCCCGTACCAAAAAGCTTAGAAACAAGACTTTGGGAGATAACAAGTGGAGAAGACAAATAAACAAGCAGTAAGACAACATACCAGCAATGCTGCTGTTAGTAGCAGGCAGAGTGTATCAACTGCTTAGTCTTAGCACATATTTTTGGACTAGCAGACTACCTTAAAAAGCATCACATACTACTTTTGTTATGTGTAAAACACCTGTATTAATGTGTAAAGTACCTGTATTAATTAAAAAGCATTGCACATTGGAAGAGTTATATTATTTATCTCAGTTGGTTAAGTATAGTGACATTGAAGCATAAGCCCGTATCTTTTAAAGCCACAATCACTACGATATGCATGGCAGTTTTCTACCCTAATTAATCCACGGATCTTCCAAAGAAAGACTGTGATCTAAGAAAAAGTTTTAAAATAACAAATAGAAAAAAATGGTTTAAAAAATCAAACACAATTTAAGATTAGATAAAGATTAGACCATAATTAGGCAAAAATGTTTATGGAGACTAGACATCAATAACAGAACAGGCGTGTACCCAACGGCTAAGCTATGCAGAAATTTTTTGTGTGCTCACACCATGGGAACATTCAGAGCGTGTCTAACACAAGATTTGTTTCACAACATAAACTTGTGCAGTTTTAAATGCACCGGATGAGCCTTTCAAAGCACCTAGATTGGGCACAATTGTGCAAGAGGCTGTACAGATGAAGTATACCTTTGTGCTGCTGTAAGCAATTCCTGACTTAGGATCTACCATTACAAATTTTACCATTACATTTTTTTTTAAATTAGACCTGTAACCAGCATAGTCCTAAAAGTATTATATATAGATTGAATGCTAGAGTGGTAGATTTCATACAAATAAACTAAATGTTTAAAACAAACAATTCAAGAATATACTGTATCTGTGAAACCAATTAACTTTTACAGAAGTCTTCAGATTTCTTTCAGAAAGGTTGTTGATTTTTCATTTTTTCTGTATCCCTCTTTTTTTCTTTTTGCTCACTGAAGGCAAATATGAGCTTTGGGTATTCACCCTTCCTTTTTCTTTTTTTAGGTCAATGGATTTTGAATATTTTGGAAGCTTTCAAAAAAAAAAACCCTTAGGGAAAACGGAAACTAATTTTAAAAGGTATAAGAACTGCAAAATGTTGCAGAATGAGTGTCATAAAATTACTACTCCCTCTTACCATCCTATAGCCTTTCTGAAATTAGAAAAGCTTTTAAAGAATTCTTAAACATTTTAGAAAGTTCCAGAAGATGAAAATTAAAATTAAGAGAGGGACAAAGGAAAAAAAAGAAGGGGAAAAGGAAAAGGATAGAAGATAAGCTCACATACTTTTGACAATGCTCTTCTTATTACTCTAAGTGACAAAAAAGAAAATATGAAGGAAACTATCAAAATACAGAAAACTCAAAGTATTTGGAAAAATATTTTATGAAACAAACTTACAAGCTGTCCAATATCTACCATTTTAAAAGAGAAACACCTTCTAAATTTATATTGGCTTTTCCCCTCCAATGTTTTGATCACATTTATAAATAAATACCTCCTGCCAGTGTCTCAAAACTCTGTGTCCTGTGTTCCCTGTCTCTTCTTACAAGGTGAATGGAGATAACTCTTTGTGAAGTGCCAGTTCCATATAAACATCTCATTTTCATGGCAGATGAAAGAGAGAAAACATGTAGAAAACAGTACTTGAGTGTAACCGGCCCTGGTGCAGCCCAGGTTTAAAACAAATGCCCATGAACAAACAGGCACAGAGTCGTTGCTGTCACTTAGCAAGTTGTGTCTCTGTTTGTTCCCAGGAAGAACCCTGGTGGAGTTTCTCTAGTTGGTATTAGCTGGCTGGCTACTCAGGTATGGAGAATTTCAGACAAGATATTCCATCATCTTAGATGAACAAATTGGTATTTACTCTTTGACGTATATTCAAACAATAGCAGCAACAAAGTAATCTCACTGAAAAATCCCAGAGCAGTTGTCTGTGAAAAGCACCCAGTTTGTAACAGGACAGAAATCCATCCTAGCGTGATCAGATAACCAGCTCCTTCATCCCTAAAGTATCTTTATCAAGGTTGCAATTTACAACTACCATAAACCTGACCCGAAAACATGCAGACAGCCTTGAGCTACAAGTCTAGCAGTGCTATAAGATAGCCTGCTTCTCCAGATTTGCCCTGTGGCAGAAGTTTGGACAGCAAGTATTCAGAGGCATTAACGTACAGCTGAGACAGCGTTACCTTGAGAGGCAAACTGTGGTTACTCCTAAGAGTTTTCTAAATGTTACTTGGACTCTCAGGAAGTTCCATTTCTAATTCTTCCTTTTGACCGAAGTGTCGAAGGTCGAACTTCCCCAAAGGATATCTTAGTACCAATCTCATACCACCCTCCAAAACTAGTTGTCATATCACTATCTCGGAAAGACCAGGGTTAAGTTCATCATCACTGTAACTCCAGACGCTCCTTTAAATATACATCCTTGTAACAACTACACTGCTAATACCTGGATTAATTCCATGAAGACGACACTGCACAAAGGGTGCTGTGAGTGAAACATTGGAGCCAAGAGTGCCATGCGTATCATTGGTTCCCCTTTCGTGTGTAAGGTGTGCATACACATGAGCAGGGTGTAAAAATTACGTGAGTGCTCAGCAGCAGATTTAAAAGGAAGTTAGTATCTAATCTGGGTAGCTCAGTGAATTTTCAGTCATGTGGAAGGAGAATGAAAGCGGTACTTTTAGATGCAGTCAGAAATTTTAAGAGTGATATTCACACTCCATAGCAAAGCTTAGATGTGTATGCATTTGCCTGGAAAACACCAGAGGCAAGAGGGAATCCTGCACAAGTCCATCCCTGCCTACACCCCCGCTCTTAATTCCTCCTATTCTTCATTTCCATTATTATGCCAGTGCCTCTGGCACCACTGCTTCCTCAGTAACTCCCTCTGCCTCCACTTCCCGCCTGCTCCTTCCACACGAACCTACTTCTAGCTCATAGACAGGGAAAGGCAGACACCCTCTTTTCATCCTAATCCCTTCTAAAACGCGCACCGCCTTTTACTGAGCTTGCCAATGCAATCAGAAATGGCGCTACACAACTAATAAAAATAATTATCAAGCTTTGATGATCATCCAGGATGGTTTAATGTGTTTTCTCTCCCCATTTACACAGCAAGTCTCATAAGATTGAATTTAATTTTCTCTGCTTGCTATGAGCATTTATAAAATAGTCTCAACAATGACAATATCCAAAGCTGAGCACAGAAGGGTTTTATGCTGCGCGGGCTTCTATGCAGTGTCACAACAGTCATTAAACGTGCACAAAATCCTTCACCCCTGAAGAATCACAAAGCGCCTTTAAAGTTTAAAAGCACTGAAATACAGGCTGCAGCTTCCAGGAAGGGAAAGTCATTAAAATCCAGTCGCCAAAGTAGCGATGAGGACGGAGGTGTGTCTCGGGATACAGGCAGCCCCCATCTCAGCGCGCCTTCGGAAGCAGCCGGGCTGGAGTCCCACGGGACATCTGCCTGCACCGCCGCACACCTTCTCTGCCACACGAGCGTGCGCTACTGCCATCTAGCAGTCCCTCAAGTCACCCACATCTCCAAAGACAAGCCTTTTTTTTTTTTTTTTCCTGCCTCCTTGCTTTTGCAGCTCCTAAAACATATACTGCCTTCCTCTTTTGTTTCAAATTTCTTTCTTAATTCAAGGTCCAATATGCTCTACATCTGAATGAAGTCGGAGTTGCCTTCCAAGAGCTGTGAAGCTTCAACTCATCAGCTGCAGGCTGTTGTCATTAGTAGCATCCTCACCTCCATGTTGTCTCTTTGGGGGATTTTTGAGTCACTCGGGGCCCAACACCGCTCCTGAGAGCCTCTCCTTTGGCACCTAAGCTCTTCCAGGACAGTGTTTCTCAGTAACGTACAACTGGCAGAATTCCTAACACAGCTCCCTCTAGTACTTAAGAATAAAAGAGCTTTCAAGCTAGACTATAACTCAAACCCGACTTTCACATGCCGTTGGCTAAATCCCGCTTTCCCCACTGACTTCCCCGGCTGAGGTATAATATATTAATTACATACAGAGAAGTTAAAGGAAATGGGAGAAAGGCAATTAGTTTGCATTATTTTTTCTATTATACAGCATGATGTGCCATTTTCCCTGGTAAGGAAACTTCCTTATTTAACAGCTCATAAGTGGGTAAATGTCTATCCAAGTTATACTGAGTCACTCCAGTTCAAAGAAGATTTTTTGTATTTTATTTATGAGTGAAGAAGGTGGCTAAGAGGGGTTTTTTTTACCCCAACAATAATTGGCTATCAATCAGCCCTTCAGTTAATAAAATATAAAATTTTTTCAAGATCCTGTGTTGTTGTTCCAAGTCCTCCTACCGTTTTTTTTATCATCCAGTCACTGATGACCTTTACCAGAATAGCTAGATTGAACTGGAAATCCTTTTGTGCTGGATAACAGAATCAAATTCATGCTATCATCAGGCTGACGAAATCAACTTTCAAACAAGGCCAATTAACCTACTCAATTTTTTTCTTTCTTACATTCTCTCCTGTTGCAAGAAACATCTTCAACTACGTCATACAAAGGCTGTGGTCTTGTAAGGAAAAATATACCATCCTTATTACCTCTGAAATGAACGTGCTGTGATGGTGCCTCCAAGGAACCTACAGTGACGAGTCACGGTAGAAGAAAAGAGAGGGACAGAGAGAGAGGGAGAGAAAATGGGCCATGACTCCTTGGTTGCCAGCAGGGTGGAGGCAACACCTGAGAGGACAGGGAGGTAGCCAGTTGATCTGGGACTGCCTCGTTGCTCCACAATATGGCCTTGTTTTGTAAAGTAAGGAGCCAATTTGTCCAGTCACCAGGGCTGGGATTCCCCGTGAAAAATGTGGCCACATGGTTGGCAAGGGAGGGGTGGAGGATGAGGCAAGAGTTTTGCCAGAATCACTCCTCCACATCTCAGTGTGGGATGTGCCTTCCAAGATGCAGAGCCATCCTCCAAAGTACCAAATGCCTTGAGCTAAAATCAGCCCAATTAAAAAGAGTTGGCAATTTAATGGATGAAACTCTTTGCCAACTGGTATTTAAACAGTTGGGATGAAAGATTTAGTGTGAGAGTGTATTCTCTCTCAGAAGAAAAAACAAACTACCCTACCAACAAAATAAACAAACTCAAATCTGCAGTCTGTGCAAGGCAAAGTGTCTAGAGAAAACAAGAGATTTTAGACAGATGAAATCAGGACCCCATGGCTGCCTTGGCATTTCTGCTTAGATCTGAACAGGCCAAAATCAGGTCAAAATCCCTTAAAATGTAGAGTTTAGTGCATTGGCAGATAAATTATTTTAACCAAAAAGCCCACTGGGGCAATACAATGCAAAATAAGAATGCTGCTCTCCTATTTCTGCCTGTCATCTAGTTACCTTAAATAGAAAAACTTTAATACCATTTCAAGTCATTATTTATTCAACTTATTCTTTATACATGTTCTGAAACCAAATCAAGCTGATTTGTGCCATCTACTGGTAAAGCAAGGCTTTCCAAATCCTAAATACTTTAAATCTAGTACAGAGCCCATTTATTTTAAATCTGTTTCAGTTTATTATTCACCCTACACAAATGTGTCAGTTGGTTGCAAGCAATCTCATATATGCCCTGTCTGCTAAAGAAGACTGTGTTCACATTGTCTGAGGACGATCAACAGCAACTTACAGGACAAATTAATTCATGGGCAACTTTAATTAGAGTGACATTATTATGATTCCACAAAAAAATCTCAAAGGCACATTTTTAAACTTAAACTTTGATGCAGTGAACCTGGATATTAGGTAAAACCTATTTCTTAGCTTGCTCTAATGAACTGCAATGTTCATATTGTGGCAGATGCAGACATGCTTTTTCACATTTGAGTTACCAGTTTAACTTGGAACCACTATTCTGGACCGAGGTGTTCACAGCAGCGTTAAGACTGGGCTGCCCCTTTTACACAAGGCACTGGTAAGATCTCACACTGGCATACAGTGGTCAAACCTCGCTATTCATAGTCAACAAGGCTGAATTCAAACAGTGACCAGCTTGCTCAGAGACAGGCATGCCTGGAGCGTAGAGACGGCCTTACAAGAGAAAAACCCAAAGGACCTAGCTTGAATAGTGCAGCAGAATGAATAAAGGGGACATGCTATCTCCTGCATCAAGGGATTAAAGTGAAGGAGAGAGAAGAGTTTTTTTCAGCTTCAGGACTGTTGGCAAAAGAACAAATGGGCGTCAGCTGGCCATGAATATATTTAGGTTGGAAATTAGAAGGCTTCTAACCATCAGAAGAAAGAAGTTCTGTGACAGCCAGCCAAGGGGAGCGGTGGGAGCAAATGATCTAACTAGTTTTAAGATAGATCTTGGTAACTTAATGAAAGGGATTATGAAACATGGATGTCTACAACAGTAAAACACTGGACTTGATGACCCAGACAATCCCTTCTAGTCCTCTGTTCCTGTGTTTCCCAGAATGTTCTTCTGCTTTGACTTCAACATGGTGCCCAACTTCTGACAGCAGTAGATTTAGCTGCCTGTCAGGAGGCTCCAAATTACCGAAGAGTTGTGTCAATCCCAAACCCTCTCATTAGCTGGGATATGATTTGGTAGGAGTGGCCAATTGCCTTTTGTCTCTAAATCCTATGTTGCATTTGTCAGATCTGCCTTCTAAAGCTTTTAAACATAGTTTGCATTCATTTTTATTGTAGGCTGCAGGCAACTGGTGAATTACAAGTGAATTAAGCAAAAAGAGCCATTTTTAAGTACAATAGCCAAGGGATCAACTAAGATGTAATTATCGGTCATGTTTAACAAAATCAGCATAACAGAAAAAAAGGGGATGGGGAAGTCACCGTAAGTATGATTTGCAATGTAAGTAACTTAGTAAAAGAAGATGATTTCTTTTTAAATGACCTCATGTTGCTTTTAACTTGGGGTATGCTTCAATATCAATGAGACACTAAAAAGGCTAATGGATCAGAGATATGACCCAGTATCTGCAGACATTGGATAGTTGCTGCTAAACATCAATGACATGCCATTTAAAAAGGGCCTTAGGGGGACTTGGCTGAGCCCCCAAACTTCCCTCTGTAATTCGGAGAAACAGCAAACACTGGATAACCTCTGAATAGAAGAAAAAAAGCCCTAAGTTTCTGAAACTGAGCACTCAAAATTTTAAGTCCCATTTGAAAATTCAGTTCTAAAGTAAACATACAACGAAGTCTATCAGCTGATACCATTAAGAATGACCCCCTACCTTTCTCTCTCCAGTTGCCATTTCACCCTCCCCAGCTGCTGCCAAGACAATTTGAGTATAATAAAGCAACAGTGCAGTGCAGTACTCAGGAAGTGATAGGGAAGTGTGCGTGCCTGTGAGCCCATGCACAAAGGGCAGAGGAAACGCGACACGTGCATCTCCCCAGGCACCTTGCTGGAATTCTGCACCTTCTGCTGCCTGCGATTAAGCACATGGCAAAAGGTTTTTACAAGGATCCTCTGAGAACCGTTTCATTTTGTTTTCCTGAAGTAGGAAAATGTCAAAGTTCTTGAACTAGTTCATACAGATGTCCAAGTGAATCATATTTAAATATGAAAAAGTGGAAATACAAGAAAGCCAGCCTAATACACTTTCAAATCATATTTAGCTGATCTTCCCCTTTTTGGAAGGATTTACTGTTTGGAAACATTTAGCCTGGCTGGACTCTATTCGACAGCCAGAAACTATAGAAAGAACAATCAATCAGGCATCTCACAAAAACATTCCTCTGGTGCATCCAGCTGTACTTTCCACACAGAGTGGAATAATTTGGGAAAGAAGAAAACTGGCTCTAGAGGAGGTCCTCTGCCAGTAACTCTCTATCACATGGGTATGTAAACTTACTGCTTCCCTGAGTAAAGTGAGTGGGGTCAAGACAGTCCCACTGAGCTTAGTGGGAAAACTACTACAAGCAGAATTTGAATCATAATATTACCTTTTGCCCAGAGGCGAACATCCTCCCCACAGCTGCCTCAGGGCAATAAAAGGAACGAACACATTAATGCCAACCTGGTCTTAGCCTCTGGGAACACTCCTGAGAAGCAATGCAGATACATCTTTTTTTTTTTTTTTTTTGATGAATTAATTCTTCCCCCCATTACACAAACTGCAAAAGGCTTCAAAGTCTCAACATTCCTTCCTGCTGGGTTTCTACTTCCAGCCCTCCAGACTCGACAAAGGAGGTGCCGCTGGGAAATGTAACGTAGGCAACAGCCAGGCTGTAAGAGTGCTCCCAAATGGGTTTTCAAAAACGTTCTGTAACTCTGCCTGTTTTCCTCCACCAATGCAGGTGTACAGCATACCATTACCATATAGCTGTTGATTATATACAGAATGTCCTAAAGCAAGCTCCAAACTTTTTGCATTGTGCTGTATCGTTATCCAAATGACAGGTAAAAATTTCTACTGATGCACTGCTTCTTCAGGTGCCACTCCCGCCCCCGAAAAATTTTAGCTTACTATTATTAGTTTGGATTGCTGACTTACAGTTCAGTTGGCATTAATCTGAATTGCTGCTTGGTTTTTTTTTTTAGATGATGTCATAGACCAGCTTCTGTCAAGGGCCTGTGGAATCTTAAAAAAACCCCAAACACCTTTATTTAGGAATTCATAAAATCTTTTCTCCACTTTGCTGCCCACTTCTTGCCCTTAAACAAAAACAGTCGTGTGGGGAAGTGAGATCACACTGCAGTATGCTCAAATTTAAATACAAATACATATGAAACTATTTCAAGACTGAGCCTAGTAAGTCACGTGGTTAAGACTCTGGTCCTTCCAATGGCAGCAGGAGATAAACCGCTTCCTTAAACAGGTTCATTATTCCAAGCGTAAGATGTCTGATTCCCATTACTACAGCCTGCATTTGCCTGATCACAGATTCTCCTCTTTATTCTCATGCAGGAATTGTTTCTTTTGCTACTAAGCATTCTGTAGCATGATTTTTTAATTGAAAATACCTTTAGGGATGAGACTCCGGAAAATACTTCACCAGTTTCAATGTACTTCTTATACTGGATTTCATGACATTGAAATGCAAGCACTTTATCATGTCTTTCTCAGCTTAATTTGTTTTTTCTTCCACGTCTTAGATGTTGCTGGTATCGACTGGTTTTCTTGGTCTTCCGTACTACAGTAACCTAGAAGACTGATCGTGCCATTTGCAAAACAGGTTGTGCCAGGAATGCCTGCATGTGTGTAGATCTTATGATTTGCAAAATCAATAAAAGAATTGTATCGCTGTGATCTCCCTGTATTTTGAATGCAATAATTTTAACTTAAGCCAGGGTAATTGCTAGTTAATACATATTTAAACCATTTGTTTCACTCCCACGCTATGGTCACGGTAACAGCAGCTTCCCACTTTAGAGCTTGCTTGCTTTTTTTGCTTCCATGGAATTGCAAAAACTGGCTAAAGTTCATGGCTTGGGTTTTTTTCTTTTTGGTTGTGAAAGATACTCAAGAAGTTGCATTTTATAGATCATTTTCTGGCGTCTTAGATGGCAGCTTTGCATTTCTTTATTCCGCTACTAAATCAGTTTTTACCACTAATTCAATAACATTGCTTTCCACTTCAGATATTAAGACCCTGTAATCTTGGGGTGTGGGCAAAGGATCAAAAGCAATTGAGTTATCCCACTGTAACAACTTACCACTCAGCCACACTACCTGATCTTGTGCTCCTAACACTTTGCATATGTGAGGAAAAACATGGTAGCTTAAATCTCATCAACAGCAGTTCTGAATACTTGCTTTTGCAGTTCTTTTTCTTAAAAACGAAGCAAAACACAGATTCTGGAAAATCACAAAATGAGAGCATAAAGAGAATGCTGCAACGATAAAAGCAGGCTAAACAATTCAGCAGCAGAAATACAGCAGGCTATGCCTATGGAGAGCACTCACTTCTTTCCAGGAGACACAAACTTCCTAATGCGAGGGAAGCACCCTTCGACATGATATGTATTCTGACCCTTAGCCACCCTTCATTGTTGACTGAGTCCATAATCTTGTTTCAGAACGAAAAAAACATTTTGGTGTCCCAACGCTGAGCACAATGCAGATGCTAATGGACTTACAAAGATTATGAGATATGCACCACATAATGTCAGTATTCCAGCGGGGTATTTTGAAGATAGTTTCATGGACACACCCCTCTTTCAGCATTTCCTTAATTTAGACAATATCAGAACATTTCTGCATGCAGAGACGAAAAACAGTCTAAATAACAGCTCCACAGATACCGGTTAAAAATTTCCTTGAACATATTCCATCTAACAGGGACAGTCTGTACTTTTGAGTACATGAAGCAGCTGTTTTATGTGTACATGAAGCAACAGTGACTGTGAGTGAGGGGAAGTCAACGGATTCCTGTCAATGAGAGGTTTGTTTCATGGCAACTCCTATCCATTTAATATGGACCTGAAAGCTATGAAATTCTGTAGCCTTAGATGTTCTCAAGCCATGACTTAAAAGGGCAGAAACCCAGCTGGAGTGTGAAGATGCGGTGAGGCTGTTCACCACGTGGAGCAGCAGAACTTGACAAAGCATGGGCCCCGCTTCCAAGTTCATATTGCTTCAAATAATCGCATTGGGTTGAATGGACCTACTGAAGCGGTGAGTCAAAACTTCTGGATCAGGCTCCAGATAATTAATTTCCAGTAATTTGACTTGGCAGGCACTGCTGATCTCCAGCCAAATACACGAGCAGCAGCAATTCATCAGGGGATGAAAAAAAGGGTTAAGATTCCTAATTACCCGGAGAAAGTGCTTTTATGTCAGGATCGCGGATTTACATAATGTTCAGTCAGCACCAAAGTAGAAAGCATTTGTACTGTGGTGCGCTATTTAGAGTGGTGTGCTGAGCTGCAGCCTCCTCCCCCTGTAGCCACAGTATCTGCACAGTGTTTGCAATCACCAGTTCAAAGCACATAAGGGCACACAGCACTCCCGTCTAGACAGGCTGCAAAACCAGATACAGCTGGGAGCCTGATGACTGGGTTCTCTTCAGCAGGTCTCACCACTGGAGAAATCTTGCTGCTGCACAGTTCTGCTGCGTCGTAAGGAACAAAACTTAACACCTCATAAAAGCAGACTCCATTTGAGTAAAAATACTTCGGTGATAATACTGGTATCTTCATTCAGGCCAGCAAAAAAATCAGTGGTGAGGAAGATAAAATGTGAATCCAAAGCTTACCTGGGAGACTAACTGCTCCAAATGGAGGAATTTTATTGACAGCATCACGTTAAACAACATCACATTACACAAAGACTTTCTTGAACTTACACACCGATGGATGGAAAATATGACAGATCTGCTTTTTGCCTGCAACAGGTCTAAAACTCACGGAAAGCTGATGGAGAACTGTCTGTATTTCTACTAAGTGCATGTGAAAAGTCAACAGCAAAAATATATGAACTGTAAAAATGCTGGCATGACATTATTTGCCTTCACTCACCTTGAAATCTGTGTTTGAAAGATGCAGTAAGTTCCATCCTAATGCCTGATTTTAAGGAAAACTGTTTTTTTTCCTTTTATTTCCCATTTTCTCCGATATGTGCATCCATTCTGAGACCACACATGGTACCTTTTTCCAGCATACGGACAAAATAGAAAGAAGGTAGAAATGCTTCCATCTAGTGCTGTTGATATGTTACATCTGATAATACTCGATGGGGCTTTGGAGCAAAATTCCACTCACAGTTTCACCCAAGAAGCTACTTTTACCTTCAGAGAACTTATGGAAGTATAACTCAGGGCAAACTTTAGCCAAAGGTTAGCAGTGAAACTCTATTTGAGGGAGTGCTTTCCTCAGCATTCAAGATCTCCTTATAGTTTCTGGAAGAACTTGTATGGTACAGTTGTTAGACAAACGGCACAGAAATTACCTGACATGGTGGAAGACACAGTATAGCAGGTTTTTGATGAGAGTGTTTGTCAGTACGCTATGGCCAACAGAGGCTATGCAAATTTGTTACCTGTCATCCTCATTTTCTTCATTCTTACAAACCTAGTGCCAGAAAATGGAAGGAACACAGCTTTGCCCAGGGAGAAATTTATTCTGGCCATCAGGAATTCCTGCCTGATACAGAATTTGTGTATCCAGAGCAATTCCACCTTCCCTTATGTATAACTTAGGGTTATTTCCATTAAGTCACAGAAATACTTTAAGGTTTAATTCACATGTGTTTCTAAGGAGCAGACAGCCATGGAGAGACTGTTTTGTATAATGGCAAATAACAGCACAGAGCCGAGCAGTGGCTGCCAGCAGGAAATGCAAGTTGACAGACTTGTACAAGAGGCAGCACTTAAAAGAGGAGAGCAGTTAGTTTTGGATTTGCATTGCCTGTGCCAAGAAGGGGAGGGCAAAGTGTTTCCTGACAAAGGGTATGAAATGCAACTACTCACATCTTGCTAGACAGGTGCAGTGCCATCAGGCTCAATTCTATCAGCATTGGCCAGACAGAAAGAGTATCTTAGACAGAAAGTGCACCTCCTCTAGTCATCCCTAGCTATGTTAATAGTCATCTGGAACATCTGGCTTGCCACTGTAGAAGTACAAGAAAGTGAAGGATCATACTGAGGTCTCAAGCCAGTACCCAAAAGCAGCCAGCATCTAGCCCGTCATTTTCATATATCCTAACCAAGAAAGAAATGGGCACCAGACATGAATTCTGGAGAACACAGAGCTTTTATGGATGCACAATGAAAAGATGGTGTACGAGTGAAAAATGGAAGGGCAAAGAACAGCATGGACTTCTGGCACGTAAAGATTTTCTTTCAACTCTAAGTGGACCTATATCCGTTGAGAGACTTATGTGGGGTTTGGAACCAAACAGATAAATATAAAGCAAATGACCATATGCAGAACTGAAAGGTAGGTCAAAAGAAATTGCTTTCAGAGAAATATGTAGATCAGAAGCCCATCAGCAGCCTTCCTGCATCAGAGATCCAGAGACTACTTGGTAGCTGCCAACAAAATGGTTGGTGGGAGCTTGCCAGAGAGAGCCACATGCTGTTGCTGGAAAAAATCTTTCACAACTGAGCTTGTCATATGTCTGGGATTGCCAGGGAGCAAGACAGACGAACTAAATTGCACACTTTTCATTGACCAAAATTAGTATGAATGCACTTAAGAATGCAAATGCAAGCTACCAGCAACCCCGCACTTCATCTGTATGCACCTCTGTCTGTAGCTTAAGCACTGTCAGGGTAACACCCAAAGAAATGAACTGAGAGATATACAGCAAGCTAGAACGCAGGCCAACAAGCTAGGTGATACAACAGCGCCAGATCCACATCCTCCCTCTTTTGAGAAACATATGGTCTATGTTTCAGCTAGGAACTGACAAATAGTGATAAGGACATGCAATTGCTGCTATGCAAGAACAGAACATTTTCTCTGCTGGTATCCAAAGAGGACACTGAATGATAACTCTGCCTTTGGAGCCTAGCGGTGCAGACCCCCCACAGCCCTGGGCCACGTTGCAGTGTTGNGAGACTGTTTTGTATAATGGCAAATAACAGCACAGAGCCGAGCAGTGGCTGCCAGCAGGAAATGCAAGTTGACAGACTTGTACAAGAGGCAGCACTTAAAAGAGGAGAGCAGTTAGTTTTGGATTTGCATTGCCTGTGCCAAGAAGGGGAGGGCAAAGTGTTTCCTGACAAAGGGTATGAAATGCAACTACTCACATCTTGCTAGACAGGTGCAGTGCCATCAGGCTCAATTCTATCAGCATTGGCCAGACAGAAAGAATATCTTAGACAGAAAGTGCACCTCCTCTAGTCATCCCTAGCTATGTTAATAGTCATCTGGAACATCTGGCTTGCCACTGTAGAAGTACAAGAAAGTGAAGGATCATACTGAGGTCTCAAGCCAGTACCCAAAAGCAGCCAGCATCTAGCCCGTCATTTTCATATATCCTAACCAAGAAAGAAATGGGCACCAGACATGAATTCTGGAGAACACAGAGCTTTTATGGATGCACAATGAAAAGATGGTGTACGAGTGAAAAATGGAAGGGCAAAGAACAGCATGGACTTCTGGCACGTAAAGATTTTCTTTCAACTCTAAGTGGACCTATATCCGTTGAGAGACTTATGTGGGGTTTGGAACCAAACAGATAAATATAAAGCAAATGACCATATGCAGAACTGAAAGGTAGGTCAAAAGAAATTGCTTTCAGAGAAATATGTAGATCAGAAGCCCATCAGCAGCCTTCCTGCATCAGAGATCCAGAGACTACTTGGTAGCTGCCAACAAAATGGTTGGTGGGAGCTTGCCAGAGAGAGCCACATGCTGTTGCTGGAAAAAATCTTTCACAACTGAGCTTGTCATATGTCTGGGATTGCCAGGGAGCAAGACAGACGAACTAAATTGCACACTTTTCATTGACCAAAATTAGTATGAATGCACTTAAGAATGCAAATGCAAGCTACCAGCAACCCCGCACTTCATCTGTATGCACCTCTGTCTGTAGCTTAAGCACTGTCAGGGTAACACCCAAAGAAATGAACTGAGAGATATACAGCAAGCTAGAACGCAGGCCAACAAGCTAGGTGATACAACAGCGCCAGATCCACATCCTCCCTCTTTTGAGAAACATATGGTCTATGTTTCAGCTAGGAACTGACAAATAGTGATAAGGACATGCAATTGCTGCTATGCAAGAACAGAACATTTTCTCTGCTGGTATCCAAAGAGGACACTGAATGATAACTCTGCCTTTGGAGCCTAGCGGTGCAGACCCCCCACAGCCCTGGGCCACGTTGCAGTGTTGGACCAGCCAACATTGTATAAGAACAATGAGCTGGGATAGTCTGGCGCTCTCTGATCCTGCCTGCCGATGCAGCGGGTTGAGACATGAAACAATGTGGTACTATCCTGTCCCGGGAAAAGCATGGGGAGTTAGGATGATTAGGCACTCCGTCACTGTACCTGGAACTCCTGCTGCAAGCATAGTGAGTTGGAGCAATTGGGCACTCCCTGACCACCCCTGGAACTTCTGCTGCCTGGGAAATGTACCCGAAAGTCCGCCTGCCTGCATCGTAGCCCACTCTAAAAGGTGCTAAGACTACCTGACAAGAATTATGGCCACAACCAACAGCAATACTGACCAAAGCCAATCATCTTGCGATCCTATAATTAGCGGTCCTAAAGCGAGACCCCTTGAGCTCTCCAGGACCACAGCGGGCTGTGGCTGTGTATCTCCCTCTGAGTTGGGCTGCCTTTCAGAGGCTTCGTGAAGTTTCGTGAAGTGAGTCAGATCGTTTGCTGACAGACGCCAGCAAAGGGAAGAGTGAGTAATTCATTGTGTTGGGTTTCACGAGGGTTTTCACAGATCAAAATAGAGAGCAATTCACTATTACTTGACTCTGTGTGATTTTCGAAGGCTATTAGGTACCAAATTTGTTATAATCTGTAGAAAGGGAACATCTTAATCAAAGATTAACCTCTATACCTGTCTGTGTGTGTGCATATATTTTAAATTAGGGAAACTTTGAATCCTTTACTAAGTTGCTATATTAATTGGTGATAATTGATTATTGACTAAGTATTGCTAAATCACATAATCTATTTTATGATTTACTGTAACAGTGTTAATATACCTTTAATTGGTGCTGTTAATTGCTGTTACCTCGAAGTTATATATGACCCATATTTACATGTTAAATGACTTTCACTGATATTCCAACACTACACTCCTTTAGTAAACTGTTGACCAAGTTTGGGACTAGGATTGGATCCAACCACACCTAGACTCCTCTCTGAGAAGGTGTTTAGAAAGCAAGGGGGTCCTTTCTGAACCTTGTGACTCAACGGGAGGACAGTCCTCGTACCGTTTCCCTAATCCCTGTACACATCACTCCAACCCAATCCTGACCCGTCCAACCTCTGTATAAATCACTCCCCACTCCCCAATCACTGTGTCACACCTAAGCATCACTCTGACCCATTTTCCCTTTCCACTTTCCCTTCATATAGTAAGTAATACAATGAACCTTGCCATCGAATTCTGTTAAGTCGCGCTTTTTCACAAACTCACACTAAAATCACTTTTCCCTCATATCTTTGATGGTGACTCTTTAAGCGACCGTTAAAACCTTAACCACTCTCCCCTGCAACACTGGTCATCGCAGGCTTCCACAGGCACAGGTGTGTTTTCAGAGGTGGGCGCGTGTCAGCCATCATCCAAGGAGCAAGCCTCATTCTAGTGAAGGGCAGCCAGAGTGCAGATGATGTTCCACCCATGGACAGAGAAACACTTTTTTTTCGTTATATGACATTGGGATGAAGAGTTAATTCTAGGCAGTTGAAAGCTTGCTTTCTCACTGATGTGTAAATAATCTCCTGGACTATGCAATAGTTTGAAATAACTCATTTTTAAATGTCTGGACTTCCAAGAACATTTCACATCCCTCAGTTTTATTTCTTTGGTACTGTATGAAAGAACTGTCTCCGCAGCTGACACAGGTGATATTCCTGTAGCAGCTGCTCCGTTCACATTCCCTAACATGGTGGAAAATAACATGGGTGGAAATAAGCATATCCAAAATACTTCTCACATAAGCAACACAACAGCTTTAGTTATAATGAAGACTTGTAACCTGTTCCCTGGATACAGAGGTTTAATGGGAATCACATGATAGAGATACTGTTCTAGACGAAAAATCCTTGAGATACACATAGTGACTCATAGGTCATTTAAACAGAAGAACAGAGGACTGCAGATTAGATCAGTGGGGAACAAACAAAACAAAGACCACCTATATGAGGTGTATATACAACATTTTCAAATGAACTTAATAGGAAAAATCTTTTTGGCTCTGTCTCACAAGCAAAGCAAATTGAAAATGTAACAGGATATTCCATTTCTTACACTTTGTCATGATCCTTTGCACACTGAAAGACTAGAATACGGTAATTTCTATGCCTAGACAGAACAACTTCCGTTATTTCTAAGAGGAAACAGTCATTTCAGGTTCCCATCTCAAGAACATCGATCTCCAAAACCTTTCTCCAAAGCAAATTATTCATGCATGACATTCAATCAGCAGTACCCATTTTTCTTGCAGAATATTCCAGACATGACTTCCAGGTCACAGCTACCCTCTTCCTGTTGGAATACGCTGAAGTCTCTTCAAAGTTTTGGAAAGAAATTGCTTCAGAATAGATTAGTAGGTTCTGGAAATCATCTCAAAAGAATCCTGAATGTTCTTTCCTGGTTCTTTTGACTGTATTTGCAAGGAGTGCCAAGTCCTCACTCAGAAATTGCTGAAGAATGCTTTCAAAGCCGGCCATAAGCAACCATTTCAGGGACTGTACAAGCACAGATCCAAGTACATGATAATACTTCCAAATAACAAAATTATTGTCATTTGTCTTTACTCATGTTCACACTTAAAGATCAGCATAACATTCAAGATTCAGGGAGTTCTTGGCCTTGAGCTTGAATGTCTTTAAAAACTAGCTTCATTTCAGCTGATTTCTATTACCAGTTATTTTAAATTATTACCA
>VZSC01006073.1:291088-350939 GCA_013398225.1 Steatornis caripensis | reverse complement strand
TAAATTATTACCACGAAATGAGGTGCCATCTGGATACCAGAAGATGCTTTAGTACAATTACATACTTAATAATCCACATGCTTTACTAAGCTTGCTGAAGGTTGGAAAGTAGATATGAAAATAAGCCCATATTTTTCCTTTCCAAGTTTCCAGGGCCTTTCTTCTTCTAACTGAGCAGATATTACCACTAAAACATTTCTGCTGTAATATTTGATGTAAAGGAGGACACATACAGAAGAAGCAGTGAAATTTGGTTAAAACCACAGATGCTAAAGGCCAGTCACAGTACAATAGGCAACGGCTTCTAATCATCACCATGCTGAAGGAAATATTCACGCTGATGACCTCACCGATTTAAAATAACCAGATCTATGAAATGCAACTTTGCATTCTGTTAAACATACTGTTCTCATCTGGAGCATTCTAGGCTGACTTAATTGCCTGGCTGAGGAATTCGATGTGATGTTTCCCAGACCTGTGCAAAGACACTTTCTCCCCCATAAGCACTTCTATGGTTGAATTGCAAAAATCAAGCAAAGAAAGACCCTTCTCAGTAAAGTATTTTCATACCTGCTCTAGTATTACTGATACTAGTAGGACTACTTTTTGCTTATATTTTGCCTTTGGTTTAAGCAAGAAAAAAGATTTTAAAGTAAGCATAAGAATGGAACTTTGAAAGAAAAAGAAAATCTTTGCATCAGTGATTACAGATCTTTGAATCCTTAAAAAGCAAAAAGTAAGAGTGGTAACAGCTGCATTTTTCATCTTTAAAGCATCGCATAGTGCCAACTTAGCCACTGAAACATCAGGTATAGCCGACAAATAAACAATATCATTGATGTTTAACACTTAACGTAGAAGAGAGACCTGAAAGTAATTTGGGTCACTAAGTTACTTTGGCAAACCATGACCAGAAATCAGGAGCTTCCAAGACCCTACGCAGCACCTGTTATTTAGTTGCCTCTGTTTTGGTGCTTGTTTGCAGCACAGCTAATTACAACAGTAGGAAAATATAATAGACATATGCTGTGGTAAATTTTCTTTCTAGACCAAGCAACAGATCCCACTTGGCACAATAGGATAGAGAAGAAAGAGCGGTGGGCTGGCCTCACGCTTATTACGTGATGATTTGGGGCAATTTCTCACAAAAATGTCTAATTTTCACTGTTATCTGAAATAACAGTGTTAACCCAGACAATAAGCTTTATTAAACAGAAGTAATGGGGGGCGAAAGGAGAGAAGTGAGATTCAAAACAAGATAGACCTAAGTAATTCCATGTAGCAGAATGAGTATGATAAGAGATGTACCTATCTGATTAAAAAAACCTGAAAACTAATAAGATTATTTACAAATTGAAAGATTAATATTATAAAAATATGCTAAATGCGTCAGAGGAAATGTGCAATTATATCACCCACATAAAAAGGAAATTTAAACAGAATTTTTGTCATTTAACAAGTGTATTGTGCAAATTGTTAAGCACACCATAGGCGTAATAAATACACAACTGCCTTAAATTGGTGTACCTGCAGGCTACTGCAAAAGCGTCAGTCCCACCCTTTTCTGCAGGTCCTATTTCAGTCCTGGCCCACACTTTGTTTCAGCTCTAGGAATTATTCAGTTTCATTGCACATCAGATCATATCACTGACCTGATTTAAAACACTTCCTCCTAATTTTCAGTTACATTTCAGCTGGATGAGCAACTTCTTCCATGGCGTTGTGAGTGCTAGAACTGATGTAAAGGAAGAGGCAGGAGTACATGGCCAGGGCAAAGCTGGGCACGCACATTGCAGGCAGCAAGGCCTTTCATCAGCCTAAGCTATTTATAAAACCCTGTGAGTATATGAAAGCAATACAGGTACAGATGTGAAATCAGGAAGATCAATTCAAAATCAGTCTTAACTGATCTTAATAGCTTCTGAGTAAATATATTTTATGCCACTGAAATATTGATGAGTGTTTATCTGTTACTGTATTATAGTAGTTTTGGAACTGAGTCAAGATGTTCAAACATTCGGCTGCTTTACACAAGAGCAGGCTCCTTGAAGTCCCGCTGATGTCCTTATATAAGCCACCTCCCTGCTCTACCTGCCCTGAATTTCATTTCTTCATATAGCCTTGCAAAATAATTAACTTATTTTAAGGTGAAGAAGGAATTAGTTTCTAATGAGACATTCACAACAAAACCCAGCCAGTTTCTGCTGAGAAAAGCTCTCACCTTGTAGACAAAGCTATTGCAATTTGGAATGGCTGGTTTTAAGAAGATTGGGTTTTCCTAAGTTATTTAATATGTATCACTTATAGTTCATTTAAGACCTGAGCCACTAAGTAGAAGAGATGTGTGTCAACAGTAAAGAGATAACATAAAAAGGGATAAGCACTATTCCGAAGGGACAGTTTTGGTAAATAGTTAGACAAAAAGCCCAGAAAATGATCGCCTTCACATACAACTCTGAACAAAAAGGGAAACAAATCAGATGAGAACCGGATATGAAAAAAAAAAATGGTGATCAATGGAAGACCTACCAACAACAAACATCTGAGTCATTAGCAACAAATCATCCCCTGTAGCTTGCATCACTGAGATCCAGCTAGGTGACATTTCAAACCTTGTACTAACCAAGCTATTCTCCACCCCACACAGGCAGGACAAACCATCTCCCAACACACTATCTATCTTCTCCACAAATATCACATTTGAAAACACGGGTCCCTTATGCAAGACTAATACTACTGGATTCATTTACTTAACAACAGAGACAGATCCAATGTAAAGTCAAATAAAATAAATAATCTAAAAGTGAGGCCAGTGGTACTTTAATGGGGATACTCAAGAATGAGCTGTCATTCTGGGCAAGTTCAAAGCCTTTCACATCTGTGTCTTTGGCCAGTGCTACATCTCAAGCACAGTCTTTCACAGGCCTTTAAGATGATAGAGATCAAACCACATAAACGTTAGACGAGAAGGGACCACAGAAGATCTATTTTAACTCCTAGCTGTGAAAAAAGACTGAGTAAACTTAGACTATCATCAACACTCATCTGTTCTTAGAAATTCTAATGATCGCAATTCCACAACCCACAAAATCTCACCTGTCCTACTGCTAAAATATCCTACAAAAAGACTTTTTGAGTATTTAAGCTTGATATCCTTTGTCCATTTCAACTGATTACCTCTGGCCTTATCTCAGCCAACACTGGTAACAGTTTACTTTTGGCCTTCTTGTCATATTTAAGAACTATGATGTCTTCCATAATTGTTCTATTTCTTATACTTGCATAGGATAAGATTTTAGGTTAGATATTTCATTTATTTTATTTTCACATCTGGGCACCCTAAAATCTTTGTAGTCATTGTCAAAGAATGATGCTCCACACTGGACAGTACTCCAGATGAGGTCTCACCAATGCCATATTCAGAAAATAACTATTTCCTATTCTTATATGTGCCTTTCTGCTAAACTTATTCCAGAATTGCTTTTGGTGGTTTTGCAAAGACACCACATTATTGACTTAGATTTAAGCTGTGAACCAATAATCCCAAGGTCCCTCCTGTTCTACTGTGACCTATTCTGCTAAGCTTTCTCTTTTATCTCTATGATGTATTTTCTGTCTTAAAGGTAAGATTTTGCACTGTTCTCGCTCAGTTTCGGTATAGCCCTTTCAAGCTGTTTCTTCAAATGATGAGGATTATTTGGCACTAGAGTATTCCTTTCTCCTAGTTTTTTGTCTGTGCATGGGTTTCATCCTGGTGAAATCCAAACCCATAAACTCTGACTTTTCTTGCCATTCTAGGAAGAGACTGCATTAATAGATGGCACTAAGGAATCATATCTTGTCCAGCAAGAAACATTCAAGAACGTAATTCAAATAAAAAACTCATTTCAAGGAAAGCAACACACTACAGACAGGACAAAGAGTGCAGGACACTCACTTTTAAGTCAACTTAAGGGACAGAAATACAGAATCCACACAGCAAAGGGTGATGATTTGAAGAATCACTACTATTGTCTATTAGCTACACAAAATGTCTCCCAAATGCTCCCTTCCTCCTCATCACCCACAAAGTGTGTGCCAGCTGAAGACAAATTATTATATTCAAGTGCTAATGGAAGAGAAGAAAAGCTGAGACAGACGCAATAAAATGCAATTAATTCCTCAATATACATAATTTAGTTCGCAGCAAAATGTCCCATCAGTCTCCAATGAAGCTGTTAAGCACTCTGTCCATGGCACTCGCGAGAAGGTACGCACCTAATGGATTGCAATTGTTTATGCAGTTGAATGTAGCAGTATGAAGAAGTCATGATGCAAGCACTGTGAATCCAACCCATCTCCTTCCTTGCCTAAAGAATCTAAGGAGTCTAGTGCTAGTCAGGTCTTGAAACAGCCAACAAGTCTGTCAGAAAATACTTTTGTTCATCTTTCAAATCCTACAACAGCCAAAGAAACACAGAAGAAAACATTCCTTGATATGATAGTCCAAACCTTTAATTCCTGAGCAAGCTTTTAGGAAAGCTAGCCCTAGATCGTATTCAAGATCACTTAAGTGAGGTTATATCTCAAATAGAGCACAATCTGAATGCAAGGCCAGGAACTGTAAATGACCTTTCAGTCATTAGATGAAGTTTCATCTCTTCCTATAAAGGTACATAGGATTCAGTATATATAGCTCAATGTAAAATACTACTTAAACACCTGAGAAAGACTAGCAGTCCAGCTAGTCCTCTGAAGAGTGAAAGTCTTCACCTTTCGCCTTGAAAATACTCAACTTTCTAACAACATGAAATAAAAGTTATTTCAGATTTAATATGCACATAGAATATGCTCTGAAATAAAAACATAGATTCTTCATATTTGATTTTTTTATGCTTGCAGATTTATAAATTCAAAGTGACTCCAAGAAAGGGGCTTTGGCTCACTGTACATAATTCAAGTAAACTACAGACAAGAAGTAATAAAGATGCTATTTTGTAAAAGGAGTGGGACGAGGTAGAAGATCTTTATGGGAAGGTACAGCAAGGTCACATCCTAGGTACATTGAATATCCATTTCAAAAGATCCTGCAGAACAGACAGGTGAAAAGGAAAAGTACAAAGAGACAGAGGCCTGAAAATTTAAAAGAAGAGGACAAAGAATAAGTGCAATAAGCTTGGGCCTGGAAAACCTATGAAAAGGGCTAGAAAAGACTAGGATTGCTTTATCTTTGAAAGGAGATGAACAAGGGAAAACATAATAAGGTATCAGATACCCATGGTCTATGTGTCATGCTTTGCAATGCAAGAAAAAGTCTTTCAATAAAATAAACAAATATTTTAAAAACCCCAAAACTAAAAAAACAACAAACTGAAAATTAGAACATTCAAATACAGCAAAAGAAAATGCATGTGTATACAATGACTGATTTGGGAACTCTTTCCTATAGAAGAATGGTGGTATTGAGGAGTTAGATGAAAAAGCAGCCAGGTATTTATGTAGGTAGCAAGAGTTCCCCAGCATAACACTGAAAAACTGTGTGGAGAGCATGTCAGACAATGTGCATCAGGCCTTAACCAATCTCTTGGGTGCTAGTAGATAAAATTAAGCCTAGTGACGGGCAGATAGTGACATTTCTGCCCACTGCAGGGTATTTCCCTTATCCTCTGAAACATCTGGAACTCAATGCTCTCAGATCCATCCCCCTGGACTTAAAGTCTGAACCAGTATAGCAGCTCCTAAAATCATGAACAGACAGATTGATAAAACTGTAACACCAATTTACAAACACACAATTCAGCTTTGCAAAAAAGGAACACCTCAAGAAGATTATACTTGTGAAGGGTAGCTGCACTTCCTTCTGATCATGTTCAGAGGTCATCCTCCTACATATTTCTCTCCAATATTGCAACTCGTGAAAGGCTCCCTTCCATCTAATTCAAGGTGATTTTCTGATATTTTAGACAGTCATCCAAACACTGAGATACATTTATACTAGGAAAACACTTTAAGCGAGGATGGAAATGTTGAGTTCCCCAATCCATTACAGGCTCTATCTATGCAATTCAAAGGCAGCTTGCCCCCAAAAGACTTTGCAACAAAACATGCAGATCTTGATTAATTTTTAGGATGGTTTTGATGGAAAAAAAAATATTGGAAGAGGGAGGGGGAAATGTACTGTTATTAAAATTTAGTAGATTAATAAAAACCATTCTATTTATTAAAAAATAATTATAAGGTTTATCTAAAAAAAAAGAATGTTATATTGGATATAGCACGCATAGTTTACAATTCATTTTCATCCATATGAAGTTCATTTCCAAATTCACTTTGATACTATGTCTGAACTAGAAGGAGCAGAGGTTAAATAGGAATGAAACAGGAAATGGAACAACAAATAAAAGCTATGAAACAAACCCCTATGTTTTCTGTAATCTGGTCACTAATGGCTTTATGCAGCAGGAGCACTACACATGGAGGGGGGCATGGAAGGCAGCAGCTTGTTGTTTAACTGACTCCTGTGCCCTGCCAACCTACTCAGTAGAAAGCTGGCTGGGGTCCAAAGGTCTAACTAGGAAATACAGAAATGCACATCTAAAAAAACCACCCTTTCAAGTTCCTTGATCCACATTGCTGAGTTCTTCTTTTGGACTTCTTTTTTTTTTGTGCAGAAACAGCTGCAGAAACATTCTTTTTTAATACTTCAGAAGTTTATCCCAAAACTGGATTAGAAATGACATATCTGCTTAATCTTGGACCAGAAAGCTTAGGGCAGATTCTTTATAGACATTTCTGGCTACAACTCATGCCCCACAAACACACGATGCTCATACATGGTCTCTTGGCTGCCTTCGCGTATAACCATCTGTTAGGCAGAGTCACCCATTTACAAACAGTTCCAGCCTGTTTCACAATAGTTTCGGACCCAAGCGAATGCTGGCTGAGAGACGCAATTGTGCTCTTGCCACTCACAGGAAATATCTTTTGCCTGACTGTAATGCCAATCACACTAATCTCACATATTTCTGGAGATTTTATCACACATAACAGAATTTACAGCCAAAATGAGCAATGAGTGGATAATGGGAAAAGTGCTTTACAGGCACTTGTAGCTCTGGTGTTTTGTAGTAGAAGCTGCTTAGTAATCTAAGGAAATTAGGCAAAGAAGTGGTCCCAACTGTTGCTGACTGATGGGCAGTGATATTCAGCTAACCCCACCTTGAGCAACAATAGATTTTAAGTTCAAATATTTTGATCTCACATGGCTATAAGTAACATGAGAATAAGACGTGAGCTGTGTGAGTGTTGACATAAGACCTCAAAATAGAAGTTGCATGCACATATAGAATAGAGCCTTTTTAATGGAGGCATAGGAAATACAAATCAAAACTAAATAACCCAAGTGAGACCCACAATTATATTTTAGTCAAACTTGATGGGGAATCTGTGAGCAAGACTAGTGTTTCCATTTCTTTGTAAGACAAGCAGATGTAACTCCCAATTTGACAGTGATGCTAAAAAACTCCTCATCGTTAACATTTATGTCTTTGCTAAAGTTTTCCCTTTAAGCGGTTTCTTAAACAAGAGAGGACAGATGTCTGATAAACATAAAATAGATCCTTCCATATGATAAAAAGTGAAAGATTTTTAATAATTTCTCTGGGAGAGATCATTCTTCCCTATTTTTGGTAAGGCAAAACTTGTAGAGTAACATAATACCGTAATTAGACCAAGTAGTATATCTGGAAAAAATGCATATGCTTTCAGCACAACTGCTGAGTACTTTCACAATCTGCCTGTAGCACGCGCTGATAGTCACCAGCTGAGGTTACACTAGCTCTTTTTTACAGAAAGCTCTGATTCTAGAGGCTCCCTCTTGCCAGGGGTTTCCTAAATTTGGAAAAGTATTTGGGCCTATGTCTGAAAACTCAGAACACATTATGCATGCAAGTCCTACCATCTTAAAAAGAAAAAAATAGTTAAAAAATAGTTAAGCAAGTGTTCAAGGTAGCAACTACGTGCAGATAACTGATTCTGACAGAGGCCAGAGACCCAAGGTGCTTCATGAGTCTATTTTGTTCTTACAACAACCTCAACCGCCTGTGAGTCCTACCTGTCTTCTCAGCAGGCAATGGTAGAATCTTTCTATGGGACATCCTATCCATGACTTTGTCCTATCCGTTTCCTATTCCGTCCTATTTCCTAGGACACCCTGCCTGCCCAACGTGGCTTCTATAATGTCTTTGCAAGCCCAGATGGCAAACAAAGAGAACAAACTTGAGATTCTTTTCCCAGTTATCTCCAAGCCTGACTTCAATGAACTCCTATCCATGAAAAGTATGGGTGATGAGTGAATTTGGCCTCAAGTCCAGCCTTCAGGCCACTCTTAAAAGACAGCGAAGACATAGCCGCAACTTTTTGCTGGATTGGGACCAAGGCATTCAGTACTTTGCAGGAATATCCAGGCCCTGAATCAACTTAGAAAACTACTCTGAACTCAAAAGAAACAGACTTCTTAATGTGTCTTGAAAAATGGACTGTTCTTTAGCTTATTTGGTGACATGGAAGTCAATACCGTCATATCTGATGTTAGAACACTCTTAAGTTATGCCAGTTAAACAGTAGAAGCCTACAGTGACCCAGTTGCCAAAACCCAGATTATTTTTTTATTGAACACAACTTTACATCTTTCAGTTGAACATACTAGTAAGCATCCACTCCAATTTATTACAAAAATGTAAAATTCCTAATTGCACACATCAGCTTGACATTAATTTTTTTTGGAGTTTTTCCTCAATATAGTCAGTCTATTCATCTGCACATCTGAAAGAATTGCAGATTTCAGAGTTTGTCATCTGACTTCTTGTAAACTTCTCGTTTGGCACTAAATGCAATGACCATGTTGATTAGAGCAACTGTATGACATGGGGATGGAATTGCTGTCAACTCATTACGAAAATATATAAGGCCTCACTTTTAATTACTCACTTAGTAACAGATTAGTTCTTATTGCCTGCCAACAGCATGACCTCTCTCTCTTTCAAGGTCAACATAAATCAAAAGAAATCAGATGAGCTTGAACTTGTCGTTTATTCACTTCTAACCCTTTCATAAGAAAATCTGTTTAACAAAAAAAGCAAGTCTCCATTCAATAAAGAGACCATTATTAGAGCTAAAGAGCCAAATTTCCTGTTGTGTTTTTTTTCTGAATAGCCTCAAGTAATATTCCAGGGAAAAGGCCTTGATTCTGTTTTCTTTGTGGAATAAAAAGAAAATTAGCATTAGAAACTTGAGATTGCTTACAGGTTTCAAATACCAGTACGAGTAAGGGTTTCCTGGTTCCATGCTTTAAGGATTAACGGTATTAAGCACTACAAAATGACATTTGTCATGTTTACTTTAGCTGTCTTGATCTGACAAACCTCTGCAAGCCTTTTAAATAGGAGTTAAATGTGACTGTTTTCTGAGGTTGCTGTTGAATATACAAAATACACAAAATGCATAATTTCACTTTCAAAGAAAATCCTAAACAAATAGAAGCTCCTAAATACAATGAAATGGTACTGTTTTGATGATTAATTATGACTTTGGGATATGAAAGATTTGGCTGCATCTGTGTCAGTAAAAATCACTTCAAGGTTTTGCCGTCACTTTGATATTCTAGCACCTAGATTTTTATTAATTATAAAATTATCTTTGCGGGCCTTCTGGCCACAAAGAATGTGCTTTACTGGCCGTGGAGCACAGATTGCTTTTACAAAGAGCTCTGTATTTATGCCAGTGCCCAGACAGTTCAGATGGAGGGCAGGTGCCCAAATGCCTGGACCTCATGACTTTTTTGTATTGCCATAAATACTTTCAGTAGGTCTGTCATTAGTATTTTTTTAACAGAAATGCTTACTCTGGCCTATTCCATAACATACATACATTCCACACTCTGCTAAAGTTGAGCCTCACACTGCTCAAGCTGATTTCCTGTGCCCATAAAGGAACAAGCCACATCAACAGAAATACATGCACACCAGCATCTTGCACTCTTTACGTGCCCCAAGGCTGGACACGTATTTGATGAACAGACACAAATCAGCCCTTACTCACACGACTTCATTTCTTGGGCAAATTGTACATGTCCGTGAAGGCAGAAGGAGAACAAGAACAGTTTCCCAAGGCTCAGTACCATCCTTCATCCACGAGACTGTGAAAGGCAAATCTGCCTCTGTCCTATGAAGAACGTTTTCCAGGCAAGTAACATTGGATGAGGTAGTTTAAATGTTAGAGATGACATAAAAGTTATACAGTTTCCTAGTAAAGAATACAGATGATCTACAAAAAACCATTAAGGGATATATTCATATTTATATTCTGAGATACACTAACAATTACTGAGGTACAATACTTTACAGACACAGCCATCTTCAACTCTAACGTTCAGACGTCAGACTATTAGTAGGGCACCTGACTAGTTCAGTCATCCGTATATTTCTGCAGCATGATTTGTGGGCTTATTATAGCAGGAAAATTATAATGACAAATATGTAGACAAAGCAGTATACATTATTCATATACGCAATAAAAACATCAAATGTATTGTCATGACTTATTGCAGTGCAATGCGTATGGCCTTCTTGGCCAGATGATACACCAGATGTTTCCTTTCCTTTAGATTTGAAAAGTTCACATGCAACAGAAGTCAAGTCCTGAGGGTGGGGGTGGAGCTTAACTAGTTAAAGTTAAATGTGCAAATATTGATAATTAATAAACTGTTAAAGTCATATAACTGATTTTCTGCTTAAGTTTTATTTTCCCTGTCCATCCTCTTAGCAATTTGCACAAACTGCACAGCCAGACTGTAGAGAAAGACTTGATCAAGGCTTTATCTTTCACTGCCCTCTCCTCACTTTTCCTACTTTAAAATAATTTTTATTTATTTTTTAAAGCATAATAGGATAAATACATGCCTGAAGTAACTATGGAACGCATTGCAAGCAGGAATATATTGCTTTTGTATAGCTATTCCTTTTACAAAAAAGAGGGGGAATAAAAAGCAGCACTTTTTTTAAAGTATCAAAGACACTTTTGCTCTCTAAACGCATTTTTTCTATGAGCAGAGAAATACAAGCAAGGTATTGTATAGATACAAATGTGTCCCTTAAGCCCTCTACGCCTAGATCTTCCCCTATGTCTCCAACCGACATGTAAAAAGAATGTGAGCTGAGATCTACCAGGCAGAAATGGTCACACGAGTAAGGAGTCAGTGCACAAAGTACAGGTAAAGCACAAAAGAATGTGCTGCCACTAGAGAACTTAGCGCTCTCAAATCATCACAGAACCGCCAGACACGGCAAGAACATTGCTGAAGCTTTCACTAGAAATTAACCGCTTTCCCCCCTTTTTTTTTACTACCCCTGAACAAGAAGGTGGCCAGGCCTGCTCCCCTCCAATGAGATGGCAGCTTTTCACTGGCCCGTTCCCACATTTCAACAAAATAGGCAGTAGCCACCATTAGCTCCACAGACTTTTCATTGAAATTTTAGCAATACTCAAGGGCAACCTCCAAACCTGAGCCGGCTGCAGCAAGTGCAGGGAGGCTATAAAACCCTGCAACCCATGCAGATCCCACCTTTCCTTCCCGCAAAAACTGCCGACCTCTCAGGAACGAGGCAGAACAAATCTTACACAATCCAAGATTTTAAAGTTCTGAAGGGGACCAAGGGGGTGTGAACTGCGGTTAGACCCTGGTGTATTGTTAAATTTTAAAGAGATAGTTCAGCAGGATTTGCTGGGTCTTACAATTGCCTACATACAGCCTTCATAGACATCCCAAAAGGTTTGGCTCTGGAGATGGAGAACAGATCAGGCTGGTTTTCAGTTTTTTCTGACTCCATTTGCCTATCCTGAAACATAACAACATTAAAGTCTGGAAACAGAACAGACCGCAATGGAAACTGTATTAACACTGCACTCTGCTGTATGTTCTACGCTATACATCCCTTCTATAATTTCTTCTCTGCAACTCTGCATAGCCTTACGCAGTAGTTTGGCCTGTGGTTTGTATCATACCTGCTATAACCAAAAAAGTCATTGACCACATGTGCTTACTTCTTTAGGTGCCCAGAACGTTTCTTCACCCACCGGATGGCGGTCAATAGACAGTAGACTGAAGAACTGTGCGAAGCAAACAACCGACCGAACCCAGCTCGTCCAAATAGCATCTCTCTTCTCGTCAGAATTGTAGGGATCGTCCCCCATTAACCACACTCTCACCTGTGGAAGGGTGTCTTTGAGCTTCCTCCTACATTAAGACGATCTCTTCATTGCGTGTCTCCCAGATTCTTTGCCGCGGATAATGAGACGAAGTTGCACTTGGATTTTTCAAACTAAGAGAAAGGCTTGATTTGTATGTCCAGTGCTGTTTCATGAGAAAGAGAACGTTAAAAAGCANGAGTCATCCCTGCTACTACCATCAAGGAAGGAATCACAGGTGCCATGTGGCAAGAACAGCTGGAATGAAGGCTGGCAACTCCCACCAGCCACCTCTGGCATACACTCCCTTCCCTTCTTCACTCTTCCCTTCCTTTCCCCTCCTCCCTGCCTCAGGCAGCAAGGGGGGGGGGAGGGATTTAATGCACTCAAAATTAACGCAGCACATGTCAACACCAGGTGGCAGCACAGCAAACAGTATTTCTCCCCTCCAGTAATGAAAGTGGCTGAAAACTACAGTGAGATCTCAAAATCAAAGTCATATTCTAAAATCGTATTACAAAAACTTGGAAATAAATGGAGCAACAGTACAAAAGGAGAGAAGAAGAAACAGCAGGAGTTTTCCCTTCTCTTAAGAGAAATACTTTACAGCCCACCTCTTCACAAAATTCCATTGCAGCACTTTTGTCCAGCAACAAAGCTCCAAGATTTGTGATGCCGGGCACATCTCTCCTTTCACAGAGTCCATACACCACCTCCAGTCAACGTCTACCCCAGGCTGTTTGTTGACTGATCTGGATAACATGGATGTCTAGAGTCTATCAGCTCTGCCTTCAGCCGAAGGAAGTCATTCAATACACAGGATAATACTAGGAGACTAGGAAGAAGCTGGTGAGCATCTACAAACTTAGACTTGAAGAAAAAAACTGCACAAATCATCTGGGACTGGACCAGAAGGAGCTACTTTTTTGTGTCTTGCGATCTCATAAACTCCAGCAATATGCCAGGATTTTTCAGAAACATGTTGAATGCTTATCCCTAGCAGCAAGCCATGTTCAGTCCTGGCCGTAACTTAAAAACAGACTCCTTTGAAAACAAACCTGAACTTCAGCCTCACGCTTTGAAAAGTGCATGTGCACCCACAAACATACGCACAGACACACACATTTAATCTTTTGGCTGGCATTCAGTTTAACAAATTAATTCGTCTATCCCTGATCTTTTTGTGACTCTTGACTTGGTGTTGCAGAGGTCACAGAGCATGAACTTGACTGCAAAAAAATCTTATGAAACCGAATGTCTGAACAACTGAGCAGCGAACGTAAATCAATGTCAGGATGTGCAATGCAGGTGGTGGGGGCGGGGAACAACTACTTACACATTCATAAAGATGGACTCAAGCCCCTTGTAAAAGATGTCTAAAATCATTAGCTCCCCGCTTAGCAAGAGTGAAAACACAAAAAGGAATGAGGGGGGAGGTGAGGAGGAACAAAGGAAAAGAACAGAAAAAATTAGAAAATATCATCATGACCAATCCATCCGATGACAATAGAAGATACAGCAAAATCAGAAAGTGTGCAACATTTACAGAGATGAGCAGGTGTATGAAACTCTTTCCATTCGATCAGAGATCAACTAGACTATGAGTCTTTGCCTTGGAAAGGAGACAACAGAGAGAACATATAATAGGCGGCTTTAAAATCATGAGTGACATGGAGAATACGAACAGAAATTGATTACTCTGCATTTCTCGTCTCATTGCTCATCTATGTAACAATCAAGGACCAGGTTTAAAGGGAATAAAAATAAATACTTTTTCACACAGTAATCAGCTACATTGCCATGGAACATCATGGAGACAGAAAGTAGAAAATGATTTTAAAAGGATTAGACAACTTTATGGAAGACAGGTCCAGCCATGACTGCATAACATGATGGCGCAGATGCAACCTCCATCTCATGCAGTTTATAAATCACCAATTACCAGATGCAAGTAATGTCTACTAGGGAAAAACTTCTCCAAAAATCCCACTGTTAATAGTTTGTTTCTCTAAGTATCAAGGAGAAGATTCTGGCCTAGACAGACTGCTGATACCACCCAATAAAGATGACCTTGAATGTTATGCTAGAGAAAACACTACTTGCACTGCATATAAATTCTACAAATTAAAGATTACAAATGATTCTATTAAAAAAATAAACCTCAAAACACTGAGAGCTGCACTGACCCATTTTCCTTCTCTGTCATCGACACTTGAGTCAGTCTAGAGATATAAGTACTGGAGGTGAACATCCAGAGAAATACTCAAGGGCTGATGAAAGCATTCAGTCAAACGCTGATCTTACTAAAGTCACTGGATATTTTTCTTATGTTGAGTATATATTTGAGACCAAAAATAAAAGTTGAATATTTTAGTTCCTAAAGCCCACAATTACTATAGTAGTTTGCTCAACTACTAAGGGAAAAGCTACTTTTATTGGCTACTCTATAGGCTCTTTGTTCCCTTGCCATTTGACCCATTCCTCCACTTTGAACTCCAAATAGGAACTTGTTCCATAACATTCCCAATTGCTTGAAAATGAAAACATGTCAAAGAAATATAGTAGGATTTTGGTTGAATCCCTGCAAATCCAAATGGTACACTGGAGCTTGAGTAGGTTATTTCAGCAAAGTCACTGAAAAATCAGCTAAACATCATATAATTATTTTCACAGTTTATTGTCTCTGTGTCACCACAGTTAGTGATTATCAGGGGAACTACTTTCTTTTTGAGGCTGTTTCCTTAAACAAACAAGGCTCGCAGCTTATATTCTTTCCATGTGCCCTACTCTTGCAAGTATAATGAAGACAGATGCCAGGACAGAGGCACTTTATTAATGCTTCCATGGATGAAAAGGATGCAGAATGAGTGGAAGCATCTTCTTACCTGCCAGAGAATCTACATGTGGGATCACTACAAGAATCCCACTCGCAGAACTCCTTGGTCTTGCAACACACTCACCATGTGGAGAATTTTGAAGGAAAAGAGTTAGTACACAGGAGATCATTTGTATTTCAGGGAGTAGACAGGCCTGTGGTACACAATTAATTGTTCTGAAGACTAGAAGAGACTACAGTGATAATCGGGATAGTCTCTTGTACGCAATAGGGAAGCAACCTTTCCTGGATTAACTCATGCCTTTGACTCCAACTTCTACGGCTGAGTTACAAACATAATTTTAAGGAAAGCATCCATTTTGTTTACACATTTTCAATAGCGAGGAACTTGCTAGTCTGTTCCAACATTTAATTGCCACTAAATATTTAGATTCTTGCTACATTGTTATCTGCCAGACAGACGAACCAGTTTAGACCATTTACATTTACTTATATACTGAGTAAGTCTAAGTCTAAGGACTTAATTTCTTGTTTAATGAAAGAAACAGACTGAACTTTTTTTCAGAGAGGAAAACATATTTTCCAACCCTTCTGATCATACTTTTAGGTTCTCTTTGAACCCCGTTCAAATTTTATTAATTTTTTCTTCAATTGTGGATGCCAAAATTTGAGCTCATGATGCTGATGTGATTCCAGGTACCAAATATTGAGGTAGTATAGCTTCCATACGGTTATTCAATATTCTTCACTCTGTACATCCAAGGGTCCTTCTTGTTAGGAACTACTCCATCAATAGGCAAAGTAAGTAATTTCCAGACTGCTGGAGACAAACAAACATAGCCTTACAAATTTTGCTACAATAGGGCCTTGAAGAGTCATCCCTGCTACTACCATCAAGGAAGGAATCACAGGTGCCATGTGGCAAGAACAGCTGGAATGAAGGCTGGCAACTCCCACCAGCCACCTCTGGCATACACTCCCTTCCCTTCTTCACTCTTCCCTTCCTTTCCCCTCCTCCCTGCCTCAGGCAGCAAGAAAAGCAGCAAATCTCAACACTTCCAGCTAACTCTATATCCCAGATTCACTTTCTCCACATCTTTCTCCCTTTGCTCTAACTGGTGTTAACCCAAGCTGGGCCTAACCTTGAATCCCTGGATTGTCATTATTCATTCCCGTCCCATTTCTGATTCTGGGTCATTTGGCTCCCCAGATATTCACATACAGCAAAATATGCTCCTGGGCAATCAGCATAAAAGCCACATCATGTCGATCTGGCTCACGTACCTTTTTCCTAGACAGTTGTGCCTGCAATTTGCCAAAGTAAAACTTCTTGTTTGTCTGTACCCAAGGGTGAAAGTCATCAAAACTGCAGCTGAAGAATGGGAAGTTATACACGATGGAAAGGCCAGATCAATATTTACTAATGATGAGTGATTCTCCTCTTCCAAATCAATTATGAAAGTATGAAGTAATATATTTTTTAAATTATTAAAAGGCAAAGACATTAAAATATCTATAGGTAAGTTAAAACAATGATTTTACCCAGTGAAACCTTAGTTAGAAAGCTGTAATGTAATAAAGAACTACTCCAGAGGTAATTCTACTTGAGTGAGAAAAGCATTTGAAGATCAGATACCACCAGCTAGCAAACAGTTAAAAAATATTTTCTAAACACAATCCAATCAAGATATTTGCATATCAAGAAGCTGTTTCATTGCAAGATGCAGTTGAACCAGTGGTAGGATGTCATGCTGCTACACCACTGCTTTGGGTATGACACTGTCCATGCTGCCCTGAACATGGGTGGGAGACACCACAGTCCTCTTAGCTCCCAAAAAATCTGGTCAGATCCACTGAAAAGAAGCATTTTTGCCTAAGATCGTTGCTACCTGTGCAATGAATCTCATTGCAACCTAAAGCAGAGAAACATGATTTGGTGCGGGGATATGAATCCAAGGCCACACTGCCCACAAGGATTCGAAGAGGTTTATGTCAAATGTTCCAGTTTTGGATTAACTCTGATTTCAAATGTGAGTAAGTCTAATGCACCTCATGTGACTCAGTGCTTAGGGGTTCCTCCCAGGTTTGACCCAGTTGTTATTGGAGAACTAGTTTTTCAAGCTGTGAAACCCACTTTATGGCAAGGCCTTAAAACCCTGGCAATGCCTTTGAATGACAAATACAGGCCTCCTCTGAAATACACTTCAGCTATGTGACCCTGATTTAAGTTAAAATTCATAGACTGTTAATTAGCATGTGGAACAGGAAGTTTCTAAATAGCTCACCAGGTATGTATTTGGCAAGCAGTACACCAACACTTGAAGTGTGGTTAAAAAAACCACTTTTTTACATCACTGAAAGTTTAATAAATATTTATTTCTTCAGGGACCTCCTATGTTAATGAAACCTGTCTGCTCTTGTTTGAATCTTTAAAACTCGTGTGTTAAATAGTAACGCTGAGGTAGTGTCTCTGAAATTGCACCACTAAAAGCAGAGCAAATACAGACCATAAGTGTTTTTTGTGTCTATTTAACAGCTTTTATGTGTCCATTAAGTGCTTGTTTTCTGTTTTGTTAATCATTCCAGCTCCCATAATAATTAGACGAAAGAGGAAATCGCAATTTCAAATGCTACCGTTTCTCTGGTTCTCCAGAGTTAAAAGGAGGAAGCAGGATTAGATGGCTTTCTCAAATGTTTTTTTCTTTTGCTAATCATGCCAAAATCACATTTCTGTGCACATTAAATAGTCAGATAGCCCATTAAATTATTCTGTTACTCGTTTAGCATCAGGAAGCAATTCCATTTACCGTATAAGACGATAGTCAATGGCCTGAACTATTTTTTATCGATGCTATCATTTTCTAAGAGCTTGTGCCCTATCCTCAAAACTTGCTCAACTACTGGTTGCACAACCTGCACATCTGCAGGTTAGCTTTCCAGCCCTGGAATGACACACTATGTGGCAGTACTGCTAGGCAGCTTGATGTCACACATAACAAAGCTCATTTGGTGCCAAGTGTCACGCGCCAGGAGAAGGAAAGGTCAGAGTCTCACACTGAAAGCAGTCCTGCTCAGCCCATTCTCTTTCCAGCAGACTTACTCTCCATCTAACACACTTCCCAACATCAAATCATATTTAACATATTTACACTTCCATGTTTTGAATCAACGCCTGCATATTTTATGTCACTGACTTTTACCTAGATAACCTCCTGAGGTCCCTTCCAACCTCAGTTACCCTATGATCCTATGAGTGCTACTGAAAGAAAGCCCGCAGCAGCTTAGCACAGTGGTCGTTCCTCATGTTCATGACCAATTATGTGTCTTCCTCACATTGTGTGACCACGGAGATGCATTCATTAAAGCACAGGAAATACAGAAGTTTGCTCCCACACAAAACTGACCCAGTGAGAGACAGCACAGGGAGTCAAAACACTATCTTCATTTCTATTCCCAGCTTTATATTACACCACTGCAGTTTTATTACTTCTTTGAACAAAGATTTCATGCAGCAGTGAATTCTGGCAAATTTGGAAATCCAGCCTTTGCAAAGCCATATTGACTACAGAATAACTCAAATTCCTATAATCCTATGAGGGATTTCACATCTTGGAGATGCAGCTTCATTTATAGGGCCTTTCCTCCAAATGAAACCTGGAAGAAACACTCCACTCTTACTCCCTGCTCCGTAAGAAATATTCACCCTGGAGTTGTAAGGCTCCTGAGGCAGCTAAAGTGAGAGTGGAAGACCTTCCAGGAGTGCCAATGGAGAACAAGAGACTGAAAATAACCACTAATGAGAGTGTTTGTTTCAACAGTTGTACAATCCTGATTCTTGGCCAAACCAGTTTCAGCGGGTGTTAGTGGTACTTCGTATTTTCTGAGCAGAGAACTGCACTTTCAGTCTGAACAAAGGCAGGAGCCTGGGGGGCAAGGGAGGGTGTGGTGGCGACGGTGTTCAGATTGCTGGAAATCTAGGTTCTCAATAGTTACAATATACCCATGTTGTAATTTGAAAGCCGTGTTCTATTATAGCAGAAAGCCTGTTGTCAGTGCAAAGTTCCAGCTCAAAGCTTGATTGTCTATTGCTTTCTGAATTTTCAGCTTCGTATCCTAAATGTGTGTCATTTAATTTATCCAGACTAGAAGTACATCTGTTCAGTATTTGACATATGAAATATTAGGAGGTATGCACTGAAGAAATACCCAGACTAAGTTATCAGCCTACATACAAAAAGGAATTAAACTGTAATTTAAGAAATAATTTCACCTCTCTGATCTGTCTGGCAGATCTTTTCACTATTATTCTCTTGTCCAGTACATACATTCCCATGATGCCAAATAGGCTTTCATATACATAAAGGCAATAAAAAGGTAGTGATGAGATCCACCCAGCCGGCACAGAACGGATGCCAATGGTCAGCTGGCACAGAATGAAAGAGGAAGAAAATAAGATACTTTTGATGAGGTTCACCCTGCAGATAGAAGAAAAGACTTTAACGCACATCTCAAAATGGCAAGGGAGAGTAGCTAATTCTACTTTTCAACATATGATTTTCCATTTATTATCATTATTATTCCTTTTAATACAAAAAACATCTAAGTCCTGCAATCCATTTTTATTGCCACATTTCCACTAAAAATGGGCTGATGCATGGCAGTACCATAGTGGCACTTCAACGAGGACCAACCATCAGTCCTTCCTGTGGGAAGAAGACAAAGAGTGACGCATACCTGGACTTCCCGTACCAGAATGTTGTGATTTCTGTTTCAAGCACTGTGTATTTCTTTCACAAGGGAATGATCCTTGATCCAAATAAATGACCTAGATATGGAATAGATGAAAAAAAATTACTGGTAGGAAACTTAGAAAAGAGATATGTTTCTGGTGTTTTAATCTCATTAAAGTATATTTCTCTCAGACAGAACATTTCATCCAAAGACATCCTGTGTTAACCGCTGCAACTAACAAGAATATGAGATACAGCAACGACTTGTCCAAGTGACTGCATTCCTGGCAGGATGATACATCTCTTACATACAAAATTTCAGTATAAGATATTTCACATGCCCCAAGTTAATCTAGTACTTTGCAAATGGATACAGTTATAACTGCTTTAAATAAGCATCAATTATTTGGTATAAGTGCTTTTTAAAACAAATGCAGCATATAAACCCAAACTTATTATAATTTTAAACAGTATTACAGAAAAAGTTCTAAACTGTTGAACAAGTTAATGTCAAGCCTTATTCAAACAGGCTAACATAACTTTCATGAAGCAATCACAAAGAGAAGGATCTTGTACTCTTGACCACTTGAAATGCTTGTGCTTTGAATGCGAGCATTTTGCTGAGGTTGTACTGGACTGACACAGCCAGCAAGTAAATCTTCATTCCACATTGAACTTTTTCAATGAATGATTTGCGCTACTAAAACGGTAAAGCAAAACAAACTTGGAATAATCACATACATGAGTAATGCAGTTAATGTGAACTGTGAATTCTAGAGCTAAGGATTCCGTGTGCTGCATCACGTCAGGCTCTGCGGTGTGATCAATACACCCGATACAAATTCTTCATCCTTCATAGGGAAGAGTATTTGATATCCAGTTTCTCTGGGCACCTTATTAAAAGCCTTTGGTTATCGACTTACAAAGGTAAGATTTTTTTTTGTCTGAATAAACAGGTCAGCTGAAATGACTGCCTCTAACACTATTTGCAGATTGATACTATTACTACAGAAACTAGAATTAACTGCAAATAGTGTGAATGCTAAGTAGAAAGTCCTTTCTTTTTATTGAATATTCAGTTCTGTGTATGCTCTTCTAGTTGCTGTTTTCATCTTTTGCATTTTCCTAAGTGAGAGGGATAAAATGTAGATCTCATATCTGAATCTTTTTGAACTTCAGAAAGATGCACTACATTCTGAACCTCCCCACCCAAACCTACTTCTGTAGTTTCAGTTTAGAGGCGAACCATCAAAGAGTTGAGGCTTGTTGTCTTAATTCTTTTTGGATGATTCAAAAGAAATCTCTGAAAAGCAACTGAATTTTTAAGATTCCATAATTCAATATCTTGGGAAATCTTACAAAAATTCATATGGGATTTCAGTATGAGCAAACACAACCTCAAAATTTGACCTGTGTCCTGTGCCTAAAAATTTCATGTAATGAATCACACTTACCAGGTATTTATGTGGAATGTAAAAGATTATGTGATCAGCTACCCTTTATTTTTTTAAGTAATGCTGGTATGATCTAAGTACTAGAATAGCATTTTATTGGGTTTTTTATCTATTGCCTTGACAGAAAATAGCAGCTTTGCTTGCCCTGCAGTGAAGAACTTAAACGAGTATAAGCCCTGTTCTCTGGTTTCCCTTTACAGATGTATTAGGTCTCTTCAGACCAAGCTGCTGGCACCCAGGGAAAGGAGATGCACTCTGTAAGACACATGGAAAACAAAAGACCGTGAAATAGATGAAAGGTAGACAAAGCCATGATTGCAGTTCACACTGTGATACAGTCAGGTGAGTACAAGCAGAAGAATAAATCTCATCCTGAAAATGACGTGGGTATTTCCACTCCCACTCTCCTCAACGCAGGAGTGCGTCACTTACTGTACCTTTGGTTCGGCGTGTTTTATTGAGTCACCATGGAAAGAGCTGATACAGAAAGAGTCCTCTTCAGGTTTCAGTTAATATTCAGAGCAGTAGTCTACAGCCTTAGGAGGATACCACTCTGTCAGATTCATATTTATCACTATCTCTGTGCCGTACACATCATAACATACATTTTAGTTTTTCTACTGTAGCAAATTTTGTGAATAAAACGTGATCTACAGCAAGCCCTAGAGTTGTAGAAATGAAGAATTCTCTGAGACTTACAGTGAAGCAAGAAGACCAAGGAAAACTCTGGCATCAAGTTAAAATGGGCTTTTAAAGATGACCTTCAACTATTTTTGTCACTATCAGACCACACAGTACAGGAAAAAGAGCTGCTGCCAAAGACTCCAAGGCCACTACAGACAGCTAGACAGCTCTGCATAACATCTCCATGCACTTGGTCATTTGCACTGACACACAGAAGGCAAAATTAGGATTGCAGCTTTCTTCTGCTTTGTATTGTACAAAAGGCTAGGCAGATACCTGAGAAAGCTGCTGACCTTGCAGACCATAAAGACAAAGAATACACTCTGTTCTCTGGTGTCTGTATACAATCCTAATGATTTCATTCAGATTTTGGAAAAGTACAAAGGGCTGTTTGGTTAGAGATCTTTGCAAACAGACATCTAACAGAAAGAGCAGGAGCCACAGTGGGCTGTGACATTAAATAGAAAGGGGTGGTGTCAGTAAAAGGACCAATATGGCTATACAAGCTAATTGTGAGTACCACCGGTATCTAAATATCTTCAGATTAATTTTCTTTCTATAATTTTAAGAAATAACCCACCTCAATTTCTGAATGTTCTGTGAGGTTAGTGTCTGAGTATATTAAATGATGTGTTTTAAGAATGAATCAGCACGACACACCTCCCTGAAACAGATGCTTTTCAAAAGGAGTGTGAAAAGAGCAACAACCAATACCGACATTTTAAAAATAAATACATAAATAAGTGAAGGGAGAAGAGGCAGTGAGCCTTTTAATTTTTGGAGCCTTCAAAAAATCACCTATGTCTTCCCCTATAGACCACATTATATCCTCAATTTTAAATCAAAATCTATTTTGACAGCGCAATATGGCTTATAGATTGACCAGCTGTTCTGTTCTTTGGGTGAGCAAATAACTAGCAGGTATGCAGGTAAAGATGACAGAGCTCATGCCTTCAAAGCACCATCTCTTTTAGGAAAATGAGTCTTAACACATATACAACGGGTCGTACGCATGTTGCCTAGAGAGAGACAGACAAATAAATTTGTAACTCTTTTAGGAAAATGAGTCTTAACACATAATACGAGTCGTACACATGCTGCCTGGAGAGAGACAGACAAATAAATTTATAACTGTTTCAATGAGAAAAATTTACACAGAGGAGTCAGTTCTCACCTCTTTTCTACTCCTGCCACTGCAGTGGCTTTAACAGCTATGTAGAAGGACAACTGTGTATGCCGTAGCCTGGTGCTTCTCCGGCAGACACAGCTGGTCTCCTGCACTGTGATCCTCTAAGCCCCCTTGCAGCAAATTGTCTTTGGAGCAATATCCCCAGCAGTATCTTTCCTATCACTTCTCTTGACTGTTACCGTGAACAAAAGGGGCAGAATACCTAACACAACTTACGTGTTTCTGTTCCGGTACTGTTTTACCTCCCTCTTCCCACATACGGCTTTCTAGCTTCAAGTACAGCCCATTCTGGGAGTCTATGCTGCAGAGCTGGCTGAGCTGACTGCCTGCCTCCCATTCTGACTACAGACAGTATCAGATCCTTTTCATTCAGGGCACCTGTCCTGCTTGGCAACCTGTCAGTATCATCATTCAGCACATTACGGACACCACCATGACAGGACTGCACAGCTTAGCATTGTATTGAAGCAAGGCTATCTCTCTTACAAGAGGAGTTAGGAGCCTCGCAGGAGCATCGCTGCCACTAGGCTGAACGTTAACCAAAGCATAGCTCATCAGTCTTTCCTAAAGGCAAGCTTTGCAAATATCCTTAGTAGTAAAAGTCAACACATAATCAAAGATAAACAGAACTGAAACCATGTGTCATTTCAGTAAAATCCTGCCATGTAAGAATACAGTTACTTTTACTGGAGAAAGAAACCAGGGGCTAAGAAATAACCAGAGTAAGACACATCTTTCTGGGCTGGGCAGTGATCGGATAGGGAGCTGTGCCACGCCTGGGAAGTCTAGTGCAATTTCTGCCAGTAGCATCACCACAGTGACAACCCAGGCATCACTAGACATAGGATATCTTCTCCCAAGTTCGTTTTGTCAGAGCCTGTATTTCTGATAATTAACCCATCTGCTGGACAGTCTAACTTGGCAAGCAAAGACTTTAGACAATCACAGATACAAATACAGGCTTGCTGTATGTTCAGGCCTATGTGACTGTGAAGGCAGAAGAAAATTCATGTTTTACTCACCCCACTGAGGATCTACCAAACCTAAATTATAGAAAACAAAGGCTTAAAATTATAAATCCCTATTTACAATATAAGCTATCTTAATCATATTGATAAATCGATCAAAATAATAGCTGTTGCACAAAGTTCTTCAGCACTTCAGAAAATAACAAACCACTCATTTGGGTGCCTAAATTTGACTCGTTCAGAAGTGATTGGTCTAATGGACAAAAGCTAATGGGACAACCCAGGACGCAGATCATTACCAAAACCTGCTGCAGTTCTCACCTCTCAAATCGCTTTCCCTCTTGATGTAATCTTCTGGAGCGCATGAACTAGGAAAATTAAATACATAGTAATATTCAGCAGTGTTTCACCTGAGCACAACGTACATTGTTGGACTGTATGGTTGTTTTAATGAAGAACTTAATTTCAGAAGTTCTTTCCCAGCACAAGACACAGAATCAGTTGATATAAATCTCCAAAATTCCACTCATTATGTGGATTTCTTAATGCGGATGGCTGATAACAGTTTGAAAACTCTCTTTTTTACTAGTCTATGCAAGCCTCAATTCACATGCCTAAATGTATCCCTATTAAGGAAAAGTACTTAAGCATGTGTTTAATTCCCAAAGCCCCAGGCTCAAATGCTTTCCGCAGTAAAGCTGTTGTAACTGTGATCGTCTAAAGAGACTGCTTTCCCGAACAGCGGTGTTTTTTCTGAATGAGGGCCACAGCTCATTCTAGAAATATGCGGCTGTCTTCCTAAAATAAATGGCACACTGTTGTGCTCCCGTACCTGGGTGAAGTGGCTACGCTTCAGCAGTGCGGTTTACCCACTGCGCTCACTCCTCACAGCAGCAGCTGTGACAGGGGATTGTTAGTGCATTAAGAACCTTTGGCTTTTTCTTGTCATCTGCAGTCCTGATTGCACGATTTCAAAATGGGGGAAAAAAGTCTACGTTTTGTAGCTCTCAGACTTCTGTGAATTTCCACAATTCTGGGAAGAAGTACAATTTTATGGAGCAGCACTGGCCATTTTAATTTAAAATAAATATGAAAACATATTTTAGAGCTAAATTACCTTTTTGAGAACAAGTGTTGCATCATTTTCTAACTGTAAGTTATATGATTCCAGATTGCAGTTCAGGGACCTGGAAGCCAGGGGTTTTTTTAACTTACAGTAAAAATTTCTACATTAACAGCACAGTTTCTGTTCATCAAAGTTCTGATTTCCATTGGGTTTTTTTTTTGTTTTCGGCTTTATAAATCCTAAATGTGCCTTTCATTTAATTTTTCCACACTTTAGGTACATCTGTTCAACATTTGGTTCATGAAATACTAGGAAGTATGCTCTGAAGAAATATTCGCTTTACTTGTCAGCCTACAAAGAAAATGCAACAAATCTGTACTAAAGTTTTTCTTTTCAGTAGCTCACACTTAACCAGCTAACTCCCACACTTACTAAAAACACATCCATGATTTAATTTACATGAGGGTAGTTCTATGTCTAAAACATTTATTAAATGTAGATTCCAGTTCCTAACTCTTAGAAGCATCAAAAGCAATAAAAAGTATTACAATGTCTTTAATCTACCTTACGGTAAGGCACGGCAGGTTAAAATTTATTTGAATAGAAACTGTGCTCTCTTTTACTGGCTCTCTCATTAGGCACCACTTAGTCTTTGCAACATCTGTGAACAACCTCGCCACTGGGAGCAAGGTGTTCCCGCCTGTTTCAAAAATCACCTCCCTCTATTAAAAAAAAAAATTAAATTCACTATGATCTCTCTCTCATACATAGTGATAAAGAAACATTAAATAAAGAGCTAAACTTACCACTGTCACTTTGTTCTGTTAAAACCCAGAAAACAGCAGAGCAGGTATAGCAAATGCTGTTGGAAGCCATAGCAGTTTCCATGAATAAGAACGCAAAGTAGCGATAAGTATACTATACACTTCATAATACAAATCATGTCAGCTCTTCAGCGATACACTCCAAATTGCATGAAAAAAAAAAATTAACCTGTACTTGTCTAAGTTCTGATTTCAAGTGAGTTTGACATTGGTATAAGTTTTAGTGGAGCTGCTTCTCCAGTTACATGGTGGAATAGCAAATTTCAGTGTCTGGCTAGGGCACTGGCTTTTCTGCAGGCTGATATAAAAATATGCAAGCATACAAAAACCACAAACCACGCCTTTGCACACCAGCCAGGCCAATGATACCTGCTGGCCGACAGAATACAGAAAAGTTTTCCCTATTAAGCTTCTATATCTTTCTTAAGGCTAAAATGTAAGGCTTATTAGGCTGAAATAATAGCAATGGCTCCAAGCAAAAGCTGCCTGCTAGCTGCAAGAGCCACTGAAGTTCTCAGATGACTTTACTACTTGTCAGACAGCAAAATAAAGCCAAGTGCAAGTCCCCTCAGTCAACCTCTCCTCTCTCAGAGCACAGCATCTTCTGGTCCCAGGGTGATTCACTGTATACGCGGGGCTTAGGAAAATCAAGGTGCAGGGAAAATGGAACTGCGTATCTAGTTGAAGTCTATGAAGAATTTTCAAAGGACTGCACTGACCCAACTGCCAGACCCCAGCCTAAGAACACAGGTTTTGTCATGAGAGGAGAGTTAGTCTGAGACTGCGAGGTATCAGAGGAAGCTAGAGCACCTACCCATAAAAGAACAAGGAAATCCCATGTTCTCTGGAGGAATAACTGTAACCTGAAGCTGCCTCCACTTGATGTTGCGCAGTGTGAAGGTACAGATCCCGCTAGCGAACAGTTTATAGTACTTTCTTGCGTGAAGCCTCTCTCCTGGGTCATTGTTATGTATTTAATTTGCAGTGACTCGCAAGTAGTGGAAAACAGGGAACTGTGGATTAGAAATAGTGGGGAAAAAATTTCCTGAGAATCTCCGTAACAATTTGCTTTGGGACAACTGGATTCATTCACCTTACATTCCTCTGCAGAGAAAAGCCTCTCTCTTCAGTCACCTCCCTGCAGAAGGCCAAGGAAAGGCTGATTATTGCAAAGACGTAAGAAGAGAGCGTGAGATTTTATCAAGCTTGCAGGTACTTTCATCTTAGCTCTTTTAACTACGGGTGACTTATTTCCCAGGGACTCCCACATGTAAGGGATGACTGGATCCTTTCTGAAAGACGGAAATGCACAGAACAAACTCTGCTCTCCTTTCTAATAGGATACCTTTAGTACTATCCAGTGAAATGGTTCTGTTACCAAGGTCTAAGCTATGTTCTCTGGTTATATCATTTACCACTAGGCATTGCTGCTTTCTTACTGGGAAACACGAACCTCACCAAGAAAACTAAAAAGAATGGCTATATGAGTACTTAGGAAAACACCATTCCCTTATTTAATAGTCCTATGTGTACTTTTCTTGATAGGAAGAAAAAATCAAAACTAAACCCTTTCAGTTATGCCATTCTAACATCATATAATAATATTTAACTTTTCCCTCCTGGATGAAAATCTGTGGTAACTGATATATTTTTCTTTATTTTGATATGCGTGTGTAATTGCTCAGAGTAGTAACAGTGCATGCTTCAAGCTTGTTATTTAAAATTCCCTGCTTCCAGCATGTATGAGAAGTGGGAAACACCAAATTGAATTCGAGTAATTCCTGCAGAGGGATTACTTGGAATTTCATTCAACTGTGACTGCTTGTCCAAAAGGTGGATTCTGGGCATCACAATTTATACTCTTCTTTGAATTTTGCAACATCATACACTCAACAGATTGATAATTTTCCCTGATCTCCTTTTCCAGTTTTTTTGGCTCAGGGTCCTGTATTAAAAGTACTCTATCCATTTATTAACTTATAAAAACCAGGATTGTTTTTGCATAGAACTGGTAAAAAGTGCTGGAAAGTTGGTAATCTGAACTCCCCAAGTGAAATAAAGTTTGAAGACAGATATTGCTGTTATGGGAGATAATAAGGAGAATGGTTTAGATATGAAGTTATTTTTATTTTCATAATGTGCCACCAGGTGCTGCATGCTCTGTATCATGGGGTACTCTGTTACTGAATTCACCCTTGGGAAGTAGTGATGACAAAAGCTCTAAAAGACTCAATGAAACTCTTCTGCAGGTGTTCCACAAAGGCTGAGGAGTCTATTCATCTGCCTCCTATTGGAAATATCTTTTTATTCTATCCCCAAAAGGTAACGCTACTGGCACACTCCTTCAAATAGCATCCACTCAGCTATTTTATAAGCACAACTGGCCTTATATGCATTAAGGCCTAGAGGAAAAGGTTCCTCTATCTCTTCTCATCACACCCTCTAAGCACCCACTTGGCCCCTTGTGGTGTCATTGCTTCCTACAATAAACCTTCAACAATCAATCTATTTATATTCTTAATGAATCCCAGAATTGTTTGCATTGGCTGACATGCCACTGTAGAAGAGCAGCTAAAGCTGACACACATAGACCTCCCCCTCTCAAAAAAAAAAAAAAAAGAAAAGATGTATCTCAGATCCATGGTTGCCTGCTTGCATAAACCCCAGTAGAAATATGACTAGCTTCTGAAAAAGGGAGCCATATGGGCAAACACACTGCAATCTAGAAGCTATTTAGGACCACTCGGCTGTCCTGACTGTTCTTGGAAGAAAGGCTTCTAGATGGTAAATTGTCTTAAGCAGCTGTTACTGAACTCCCATCTTGGTGCCATCTACAGAAGCAAAGCCACCCAGGTGGGAGGTCCATTTAATTCATTATTCAAGCATTTAGAAAGGTACAGGTTCAGTTTAGATATTTGGTGTGCCAACAGTCACATCACTTTATTGAAAGTATAAACATTTTAATAGTCAATATTTAGGCCTAGGAAATGTAATTCCATAATTTTTCCGTGTTCCTTATTGCTTTAATTTTCTGTTACCATTTAGCCCCCAATGCTAAAGGTTTCTGGATTACAAATTACCTGAAAACCACAACATTTAATGACATTAGATTAGATTTACTAGATTTTTTTTCCCTTGCAAAGCTAAACATAGTATAAATTCTTCTTAAAAAATTTTATTGCTCATTTTATGCTTTGAGAAGCACAGAACGTACATGGTTTCCACCAAGCACACGTGACTCAGCGGAATAAAAACTGCAGTTAGGCTTGTAAAAAGCGTATTATTTTTAAAGCCCTAACCCAATGTAGCAGAAAAGTCTTGTATGTCTTTACCTCTTTTATAGGAGAATATTAAGTGCAACCCTAACCCTTTATAACAATGTATCATCTGTTTCAAATTGGAAGGAAATCAACTCTCTAATATGGTAAAATAACATAGAAGTTAATTTTCTAATTGAACTCTCTGGTCTTGGACTGCCTGCAATAAACCTTGACAATCTGAGACCCAGGCAAGCTCTGGTATTTTGGAGAGCAGATTGAATGTTACTAATTATATATAGTTGACTATTTCCACCAGTATAAAGGAAGATCAGCTGCCTGCATACTCAACATTCAGTGCAAAAAAACACACTAATGCCATATTATTTTTGAGAACTGAAACCCACAATATTCAGGAAATTCGGAGCCCTGCTTCTCATAGTAATTACAGCTCAGCAGCATCCTTCCATGCAGTATTATGAAAGAACTTAAAACTCACCATTAGCATATGCATAAGACAGAACTTTTCAGACAGTTGTAGCCTTTGGGTTTTTTCCCCCCAGACAGTGTTAATGACAAACCACAGTGGAATTCAAGTGCTTGTGAGCCAGGGAGATTTTGAATGACATTCTGAAAAGGAAAAATTTCACAACACTAGTTTTAGTCGTAGGGTTGTATTATAGATATTCAAAGGCTGCACCACAACGTGCAGTGGCCAAGCTATGCACAAACGCTGTGCACAAACACTAAACAGCTTACAGCCTAGGAGGTCTGAAGCTCCCATTTTCAGAGATGTTGACACTCCAAAATTCCCCTCAAGGGAATAGGACCATCAAACAAATAGGACTGTGGTATTCAAGGTATATGAGGCGGAAGAAAACTATATTCCTTGCTGAAAGACCATTCCGGCTCTACTCAACAGCCACCCAAGGTGTAGCCACATGACCTCACCTGATGCTCTCATCTGTGCATCAGAACATCTCTTCAAGAGAGAGTTGCCAGCAGAAACAACACTGGCAAGCCATATGATGGAGGTAACATGGAATTAACTTATAACTGCTGATTAGTCATCAAGCATATATGAAAATGAAGTTCAGTTACAAGGAGAAAAACCATATTCAGATAGTTACGCTGAAAAAATAATACAGGAGTGCATGTGTATGAGTTACTTTATCTTATGTAGAGCCAAAACAGAAAAAAAAAAAATCACTTTTCCTCTAGCCACGAGAGGAAAGGCCTCTAGTCTCATAGACAGTGGCCAAGTACACTGTTACCACTTATAAGTCTCCCAGTTAGCAGGAAAAGTCTCATTAATATTGTATATATATATTGGCTCACAGTGGGCTTACTATAGTCCAAATTTAGAAGAGAAGATTTTTTTTTTCCCTGAGATCAGTGATCTTTGGTTACATCATGGCCAAGACTTATTCCTGGTTTCTGTTCCAGCATCAATCTAACAAATCCAGACTTCAATGGTGGGTTTAAACAAGCTTCAAGCATGAGAAGAATGCCTTTATTAAAATATGAATATGTAGGCTTGTACTCTGTGCAACTTGGTTTTCCAAAACAAAACTTATTTTTTCTCTGCAAAAATGAGACTGTCCCAGAATTAGTCCAAAAGAAATATGAAAGAGTTCACTGATACAGCTGCTAATCTGCTCCATTCTTCTGAAGTGCCTATTGTGGTACAAAACCATTACTTACATTTTGCAAAGGATGTAGACAAAATTTGTTTTTTCTTCCTTCAAATAAGGAAAAATTCAGGAGTTTTTTATTCACTGAAAAATAAAGTCTTTCTGCTAAGTTCTCTTCTCAGACTAGATCTCCTGAAACCATCTTAATTTCTTGCATAGCTGTGTAACAATTAAGTATGATTTTATTTGGACAACAAAGTAGAAATATTTTTTAAAAGTTAAATGAAAAAGAGTCTTTCTTAGCACACTACCTCGCTGAGCTCAACTAACCCATAATTTTACACAGTAGATGGAAAAATTGGTAGTCAAGAGCCTTCAGGCTGAGCTTTGAAATTCACAGACGAGAATTAATCCATGGTGGCAGCTTCAGAAACAAGGTGTGTGGGAGAAAGTGGACATCTGACACATCTACGAACAATTTCTGTGAGCAGGTACAGACATAAACTGTGCGCTTCTTCATTTGCCATATGAAAAATAAGATTTGTATCTCTAAGTCAAAGACGCTATTCATGAGTTAATTTTCCAGGTCTTCCTTCATTTGGTTCTCCCCTCTCAGTCACAGTTTACCACTGGTATTTATTTAATAGGCATTGAGAGATATTTGCTTGCAAGCAAATAGTATAAGGTGTTTGAGTAAGCAGCTCTAATATACGTTCTGTGGTGGAAAATATTAATAGGTGAGAAACAATTCCAGTCAAATCGGACTTTAAAGCCCTTCCCCTTTGAAAGCTGTGGCTTTTAATACGTGGCCACAAATGCAAAAACCTCCCGGACACTTTAACATAGCTGAGCCCAACTTATGCCAGGAGGACCAGCCAGGTAACTTTTCAAGGTCTCTTCCACTGTTACTCTCTGTGATCCTTTAAAACAAAAGACTCGGAGTTCAGCTGAGTAGATGTTCTCATGTCTTTAAAAGAGTTCTCAACTGAAAAGGAAAAGTTAGCCAGGAAAAAATAAGGACTCATATGTACTTCAATCCCTGTCCAAACAAAAGTGACTGAATTGAAGAAATCAGGCAGAAGGGCTGCATAGCCTCACTAACTCTCAAGAAACTTCTGGCCTGTTGGTTCAGGTTACTAAGCCTTTCTCTGCTGAATCTACATACGTACTGACTGAGCACCTTGTACGGACCTGGTAAGCATGCATGATCAAGATACCATAAAAAGAGCAGTGTTCCATCATCCATGGATTTAGCTCCCTAACAGAAATCCATACACTTGCTTCTTTCTCCTTCCCCTCTGCAGAACTTCACATTGCAAAATTCAACACCACAAATTGTGACAGGGTCCTCCGCTCAAACCCCAGAAGTGGATCTGTTGTGGATAGGCCAGTACAGAGTACTGTTCTGATGTTGCTGTCTTTACTAAAAGAATAGGTGTGTTGTGCTGTGTGGCAAGGTTTTGGTAGCGGGTAGGGGGCCACAGGTATGGCCATATGTTGTGCCCAACAGAGCCAATGCCAGCCGGCTCCAAGGTGGACCCACTGCTGGCCAAGTCCAGGCCCATCAGCCACGGTGGAAGCACCTCTGGGATAACGTATTTAAGAAGGGAGAAAAGTCACTGTGCAACAGCAACTGCAGCCAGAGAGAGGAGTGAGGGTGTGTGAGAGCAACAACTCTGCAGACACCAAGGTTGGTGAAGAAGGAGGGGAAGGAGGTGCTCCAGGCTCTGGAGCAGAGATTCCTCTGCAGCCCGGGGTGCAGACCACGGCGAGGCAGGCTGTGCCCCTGTAGCCATAGAGGTTGACAGTAGAGCAGACCTCCACCTGCAGCCCCTGGAGGAGTCCATGCTGGACCAGGTGGATGCCCAAAGGAGGCTGTGACCCCGTGGGAAACCCATGCTGGATCAGGATCCTGGCAGGACCTGTGACCCCATGGAGAGAGGAGTGCACGCTGGAGCAAGTTTGCTGGCAGGGCTTGTGGTCCCACACGGCACTCACAATGGAGCAGTCTGTTCTGAAGGGCTGCACCCCCAGGGAGGGACCCACACTGGAGCAGTTCGTGAAGAACTGCAGCCCGTGGGAAGGACACATGTCGGAGGGGTTCATGGAGGACGGTCTGCCATGGGAGGGTGTTCTGGTTTTGGCTGCGATAGAGTTAATTTTCTTCACAGTGGCTGGTATGGGGCTGTGTTTTGGATTTGCGCTGAAGACAGTGTTGATGATGCAGAGATGTTTTCATTATCGCTGAGCGGTGCTCACACAGAGCCAGGGCCTTTTCTGCCCCTCACACCACCCCACCAGCGAGTGGGCTGGGGGTGCACGAGGAGCTGGGAGGGCACACGGCTGGGACAGCTGACCCCAAATGACTACAGGGATATTCCATGCCATACAATGCCATGCTCAGCATATAAACCTGGGGGAAGAAGAAAGAAGGGAGTGACGTTCTGACTTACGGCGTTTTGTCTTCCCAAGTGNAGTCCATGCTGGACCAGGTGGATGCCCAAAGGAGGCTGTGACCCCGTGGGAAACCCATGCTGGATCAGGATCCTGGCAGGACCTGTGACCCCATGGAGAGAGGAGTGCACGCTGGAGCAAGTTTGCTGGCAGGGCTTGTGGTCCCACACGGCACTCACAATGGAGCAGTCTGTTCTGAAGGGCTGCACCCCCAGGGAGGGACCCACACTGGAGCAGTTCGTGAAGAACTGCAGCCCGTGGGAAGGACACATGTCGGAGGGGTTCATGGAGGACGGTCTGCCATGGGAGGGTGTTCTGGTTTTGGCTGCGATAGAGTTAATTTTCTTCACAGTGGCTGGTATGGGGCTGTGTTTTGGATTTGCGCTGAAGACAGTGTTGATGATGCAGAGATGTTTTCATTATCGCTGAGCGGTGCTCACACAGAGCCAGGGCCTTTTCTGCCCCTCACACCACCCCACCAGCGAGTGGGCTGGGGGTGCACGAGGAGCTGGGAGGGCACACGGCTGGGACAGCTGACCCCAAATGACTACAGGGATATTCCATGCCATACAATGCCATGCTCAGCATATAAACCTGGGGGAAGAAGAAAGAAGGGAGTGACGTTCTGACTTACGGCGTTTTGTCTTCCCAAGTGACCGTTATGCATGATGGAGCCCTGCTTTCCTGGAGACGGCTGAACACCTGCCTGCCCATGGGAAGCAATGAATGAATTCCTCAATTTGCTTTGCTTGTGTGCACAGCTTTTGCTTTACCTATTAAACTGTCTTTATCTCAACCCACAAGTTTTCTCTTTTTTACTCTTCTGATTCTCTCCCCCATCCCACCAGGGTGAGCGAGTGAACAGCTGTGTGCGGCTGAGCTGCCAGCTGGGGTGAAACCACAACAGAGGGACTCCACACTGGAGCAGGGGCAGCGTGTGAGGAGCCCTCCCTATCTGAGGAGGAAGGAGCGGCAGAGACAGCGTGTGATGAACTGACCACAACCCCTATTCAATGGGTGCCCTGCACTGCTCAGGAGGACGAGGTAGGGAATTAGGGAGTGAAGCAGAGCCCTGGAAGAAGGAACTGGGGGTGTGTGGGGGTGTTTAAGACTTAGTTTTTGTTTCTCATTACCCTTCTCTAATTTGATTGGTAATAAATTAAATTAATTTTCCCCAATTGGAGTCTGTTTTGCCAGTGAATGATCTCTCCCTGTCCTTATCTTGGCCGATGAGCCTTTCGTTGTATTTTCTCTCCCCTGTCCAGCTGAGGAGGGGAGAGATAGAGTGGCTTTGGTGGGCACCTGGCATCCACCTACCACAATAGATTATTGTAGACTACTGCTGCCAACTCATTATTCTTAACTACCAACACAAGTAGCATCCCTGTTTTGCAGAATAGGCAAGAATATTGCCACAGCCGCTCTATAAAACCAACGCACACCACGCTTGCAAGAAAGCGTGGGAGTGCAAATGTTAACATGCTGAACTGAAGCAGTTAAAATCCATTTGCATCATATCTTTTGTAGCCTTATGGTTTTCACCAATCCAAAAGGCTTTCACCAAAAGGTTTTCACCAAAGGACTCAGGGTGCTCAGAAAGAAGGATCTTCTTTCCAAAGCCAAGAACTTCCTCAAGTTACAAAGAAACCACGGAAATGCCTGTTCTGCTGTTCACTGTAAAGAGGCACCTAAGCCAACCTCTGTTGCTGTTACAATGGTAGCTTTGGCTCCAGTACCAGACCTTAACAATCACAAGATACAGGTGTGCAGATGAAGTTGTTACTGTCCCCTGCAGCTTCTCTCGGAGAGGAGCAGTAGACACTGCAGAAAAATACATGGTCAATTTTGTTGTTCATCTTCAAACAGCGGCACTGGATTACTCATCTACTGGCTCTAAATTAATAATCCTTCTACATACAGTCATCAACGAAGCCACAAGAAAGATGTAGAACTGAATGTCGCAGAGTACAACGTTCAGAAACAGTAATTGCACAAAGGTAAGAAACATCAGTGGAACTGTATAGTTGGAAGAAGGAAGAAAAGGAAGTGCTGTATGGCTCAAAGTACTGAACAGATGGAAAACAAACTTCTTTCTAGTTAAGCTTTCTAGTCTGGGAGGTCATTTAACTCTGCATGAAGATTTTTTTTTTCTTTTTAATGGGAGAAACCAAATCAGATCCTGCAATATTCATAGCTGCAAATGCAGATAAAGTTGGGTTGTGCCAAACTGAAAGGACCAAATGGTCTAGATGCAGAGCCAACTGTAATGCACACCAGTCATGACCTTCGGTGAAGAAATGCTGCAGTTCAAGAGATCAACTACAGTTTAAAATTTTATTGTGTGAGAGTCTCTTTAAAAGCCCTGTTTGACTTTATGATTTCTCTTCAGTGACAAGCTTAATATCTGTACTAATACTGCTGCAGCAATAACCACATACAGAAAAGTGAATTTTGAATGTGCTTTCAATGAAAAGCGATTTACAAGGCATCTTGGGGCGAATCTTCACTGAGCTGTACAGGGTATTAGCCACCTGACTTACATTAGCATTAATAAGAAACGGCAGTTAAGTCTCTGCACACTGAGCTAAAAATCTATCTGCTTGTGTTGAATCATCGCATTTTAAATAAGACTTCATAACAAGAGAAATGCTGTTACTGGAAAGATAAAAGTGTACAGTGGTTCCAAGTGATCTGAACTGAGAGGTTCTTGTAGCTACTTTGCATATTAGATTGTATGGCTAAAGAGGTGTGCTTAGATTAATGTTCAACAGTGGCAGGCCCAAATATCTGTCAGAAGTAACCTCCACTTTTTGCATGTTCTGTGAGAATATTCCTGTAAATAATTTTTGACTATGTGGTAGCCCTAGACAGGTCTAAATTTGCCCCTGGTTGTTGTAGCCTGTATTCTGCAGCGACACCTCATTTACTGTTGAAGAGCATGACTGCACTTTCTGCAACACAAAACAGTGTTCAGACTACCTTTTTCAAAGCTGCACCATGAACAATATTTGCAAGCTACGGATATTTTAGAAAAAATAGAATTAAAATGTGGAGAGCCCATGTCTCCTGATGTCACTATTTTTTCACACTGCAGTAGACAAGTAGAACTTATCAAATCAACATTTAAAAGCCAATATATAACCAAAATGTTAGAGCAAGAACCACTGCACTCATTTTTCAGTAAAAAGTTAGGTTTCTGTTTCAGCAATTGGAGGAAGGGGGCAAATATTCTACTCCAACATCACGTGTTTCCACAAGGATTAGGTATTCTCTAGAGTGTGGATGGTCAAATGGAAGGACTTTAACTTCTACACACATATTCACCACTGAACTCTCTCCAGCTTAGATCTCAAGTAGAACATGGGACTAATGAGTCTCTCCTTTTAACAATGTTGGAGATACACAAAATATAGAGGTTAGATTATCCTAAGGAGCTTGTGACTTCCTTAATTGATAGATGACCTCACTCAATGAGGGACTCAAAACTAGCACATTTTGAACTGAAATCAAATCAGTATACTGAAGGAACTGTTAGCATACCGTTCATGGTGAGGAATTCAGACTTTGTTAAACACCCTCAGTTAGTAACTTCCACTCTCTGAAATATCTTCATATTTTTCTACCACAGCCACTACCACAGTATGTTTGCTTAGACTTCAAAGGACAAAGATGTACAACACAATAAAAGAGAAGAAAGTTATTGTTAAGGTTAGATTTTTCTGTGCTTTATGTTTACTTATATTTTTAGTTTGGAATAGGAAACAAATTCTTACCCTCTTTACGATCAGCTCACATAATTATTGCTCATTTGTATGGAGGAATGGGAGAGGTCTGGAATATCCCAGTCAAGGCAAAAAGGGGTTGAAAATTTTTAATAAAACCATATAATGAGAGTACATGGAGAAGAACTGTAGACTGCAAAGCACAGTTGGCTGAGTTGATACAAAATAAAATGCTTAGTAGAACTGAAATCAGCTCATGAGAAACCGGTTCTGCTATTGCTCCGCACATCCCAGCCGTTCTGCAACTTGACTAATCTACCTGCATATAACAATGAATTGACTGTATTTCTACTTTTTAGCCACAATGGTCATTGCACACATAGTTATAACTGGAACAAAAAAGAAACATCACCTCCAGCCTCCCCACGTGTGCGATGCTGTTTAAAGAGCCAAAGTAATTCTTCCTTTTGTTCTGTTGCATATTTATGTTACGATAAATATGAGAATATTTATGTACTGTAGCAAGGTAGTGCCCTCACCTTCTTGCTTCTCACCATTTGAACACAAGAAACATCCTCACCCGTAGGATGAGAGATGTGGTGGCCAGATGTGTGCAGTTCCACCCAATAGAGGGCCAAGGTAGAAGCATACACAACAGTCCTTACACACAGCACGTTACTAACTTAACTCAGTGCTAATGTATATAAAGCTCTTTTTTCCTCCTTTCTATGCTGTGAGAGTGAAAGACAGGATTCTCCAAACACAACAAGGCAAAGGTGAAGAGAAATGAGAGTACGCTTGTTTTATCCAACTATTAGGACATTCCAGCATGTAGCTCCTAAAGACCCATGTTAGCAACTCAAAATCCCTACAGTTTTGCTCCTTCAGCAATGCTCTTCTAATGTCTCCTGAGCCTTGACTACAGCACCCCACAGTGGATGACTACAATGAAACCAGGACTTAGAGGTGGCAAGCTGAAGATGTAATCTCCACTCAATGTTGCTTCTTGCGTCTACACTGTGCACCCAAGCAGATAACAAACTTTTCTGGTTATATTTTATTTCCATTAAAACTTGACAGCTATGTACCATGTGACCACTGTACCTTACAGTATAGAGAAGACCAAGTAGCCTGCTACTGCTCTGATCGTGCTGAGGGCCTAGAGATCAGAGTGAAACAAGAATTTGAAGGCACTATGTATCTTCTACCCGAAAAACAGTTTCACAAGCGGAGCACGCAGCTTGCTCAGTATTAAAAAATATAGGCTCATCACCTTGTAACACTGAACATATGTATATAAACAACTTATTAAAAGGATCTATCTAAACGATGACATCACATTAACTATATCCTGCTCCTGCTGAATTGATGGGGATTATAAATTAATCGTCACTGCACAGTATTACTGCCTTCAGCACATTACCCAGATGGCCAGTTATTACTGAAAATATGCTTATTTTGGTTGACTGAACATGTATACCTGTTTCTCCTATCAAGATATTCATCTGGTGAGTAATTAAAATTAACAACCAATTATCAGGATTGTTATTGAGGACACCACAACTAGACCTTTGTAATGGCTTTAACGAAAGCAACAGCTGCTTTTATAGGTCTTTCTGGCTCCATGTCACACAGAGATTATTACAATACAGCTAAAACCGAGTGTGATGCAGTAACCCAGTCAAGACCCAAAAATGTAAAATGTTACAATCGACTAAAAAGAAAGTGACTCTAAATAATCACCTAGTAAATAACTGTTAAGTCCCAGTGCAACCTTCACTGCAGTATACCAGGTCTGGCATATCAGACTTCAAATAGTAACAATTTTAAGGAAACAAAAGCACTTTATTACTTCTTGTAGATGTGTATTTTTCCCCCTCTTCCCTATAGATTTAAGGCCAAGTGAAGTCCCTTACAAAACAAAAATAAGTCTTTGCATTACACATTCTATTAAATAAATAACAGCTAATTAAGCGACAGACAGGACATAGTACTAAATTCCTACTGTGAATGAAAATTCCATATGGCATCCGGCTTTTTGTCACACCTGGGTAAAGCTACCTGCAAGAGAAAGCTCTTGCATACACTGGCTATGGGCACCCTGCAAGAACAGTTGACATGGGTCAGGAAAGCCAAGCGGAAGCCCAGTGGTGAGAGGTGGCCCACAACCCAGTTGTATCCAGCCTCAACCAGGCCAACCACATGGCAAGCATGGCTGTATGTTGCTGTATGGAGAGGGATGGGAAAGGGAAAGAGTCTGCAGATCGAGTCTGGAAGGTTTCTAAAACTCAAGTACATAAACATGGCTGTATCTGGTTGCCCAAAATGCCTCCCTGGGAATACATTGGACCCTGTACAAAAGCTGGCTATCCCTGCTGTACATACCCAGTGACGGGTCAGCCAAAATGCTGTGGGATCCGTGGCAGCATCCCAAAATTTTTCGAGAGTTTACAGCACCAGTTGTGACGTGCTATGTTACTGCCTTGCAGCTGATCCAAAGGTTTTTGGGTGTAGAAAATTCCGGCCTAAATTTGGGGATGTGGGAATTCACCCACCATTACTTAGCTGTCTGCACAAATGCTTTGCAAAAATAACAATCCTCAAGCTATGTTAAAAAACGTCTCAAGGCTTGCTACAGGAAAAACTCCATGCACCATTAGCAGGCCCAACCCAACATGCATTTCTGCACTTTAAAAAAAGCCAGTTAAGTAGATGACTGTCAGACTAATGCAGCACTGCTGGCAGAGAGCAGCAGATTACCCCGTTACATGGTGTTTGCTGAGCCAAACCCAAATGCTCCAGGGAACAGAGATTGGGACTAGGGTCAATGGGTTAGGTAAAGTGATTATTTTAACCAAATATAAGCTAGTGTGCTAACACAAACCACCTAAATTTCCCTACAAGGGTGGGAAAAGCACATATGTTATTTGTTTTCCACACTGTAATAATCATTGATCTTCCTGATTTATATGCAAGTACAAATTCATATGCAGTTTTAACACATCTAATAGGTGAGTATGAAGATTGGAAGGTAGGGAGGTCAAGAAAGAAATACATTATAGCTTAGATATATGAAAAACAAGGTCAGAAGAGAGTACAAGACCTGAGAGGGCAAGAAGCCAGAAGTTAGGACAGAGAAGACCAGTGACAACTGCCATTTGAACAGTAAGACCCAGTAACCAAAAAGAATCACATACCAAGAAGCAGAACTACGCAGAAAAAAGGGAAGAATGGGAAGTAGGCTTATGCAATAGAAACCTGAAATGCAATCAAGAAACGTGCTAAAAAATGCAAAATACCTAGCAGGGTTTCCTTATATACGCAAAGATGAGGCTACCACCCATGGGCTACCCGTCAGCCAGGCTCCACCTGGTCACCCTCTCCAAGCCTAGTTGCAGATACTGACTGTTTCCAGCTGCAGCTCTGATGGCCTTGAGACAGCTTGTAAGGGCTGCCAAGGACAGACTTCCAGCTGCAAGCAAAGATGCAACTGTTGTACTAAGGCCTCCATCATAACCTGGCTGTCTAGAATCCAAATTATTAAAGAATAATGGGAAAGGTCCATGATGTTGCTTAATAAAAGAGGTAATGTGTCCACAACGTCTTCTTTCACACAATGTCAGAACTATAATGAGCAGCAGATCCTTGATTGATTGAGGTTTTATTCTTTCTTTTTTTCCTAACATAAATACCACGAGGCAACCAAAAACAATGTTTAATTTAGGCGTTCTCACCCGGCAATATAAAGCCAAATTAATGGCGCTGAAAATCTCAAAGCAACAAGTCAACAGTTCTAACCATGGCAACCAAGCCTGGTACTTTTTGTGTATTTTAGGGCAATTGCATGTGCTGGAACTCTGGACTCTGACTGCTGTTAATTTCTGTGACATTGTCTTGCAGTTCCTGCTGCAATATCACCAAATATGCCCTTTTTTATTAATATCTATGGTACTTCTTTCCGCCTCTGCTTGACAGTGCAGAGTACCTCTACTGTTACAACATCCAGTCCCAAGCATCTGAAAGGGTCGTCAGTTTGATGCCATGTCAGTTTACAGGGCTTTTTTTGTTGCACGCACACAGAGCAGAAATGTCAATAATTAATACACTCCCAAGCTATAGTAAAACAACCCACGATACACAAGGAATCCTGGTAGTACACCACTCATGAAGTAGTGTCTATTACTTTTCCGTTTAGAGAGCACAGTTTACAGTTACTTAAAAACATGAAAGCAGCGTATCTGCATTGCAAGACAAACCCTATAATTTGCCCACGGGGCCAATCCTGTCTGCCCTACTCTCTTTGAACTAGTAAGAGTATCTTGCTAGCAAAGGCAGCAGGCAGAAATCCTTCGTCTCATGTGATCACTCCTGCTGAAGCCAGTGGGATGATCAGCACAGTCAACAACTGGGCAGGGTTGGCCCCACTGTGCCTTGTCTGAGATGGTCATACATACGGTGTGTTAGCTAGATCAATAATGTGTTTCATGAGATAAAGATAATTAAAATCCACATCTGAGGTTTTTCAATATTCTTTGTGGGCTTCAGTCCCTATTTACACCAGCAAAAAGCCAGATTAACTCTGGTTTATGAGCATGAAAAGATTCTACTTCTATATGTAAGAGAGCTACAGTATGCTAAAACAAGTCAAAGTGATAATCCTCTGTAGACAAGAAAAATGCAAACAAATATCAGCTAATCAAGGAACACATGCTGTTTTTCAGATGCTAATATAAAGATTAATAGCTCTTCTTTGACATCCAAGAGCCTTTGGAAACCCTTCATATTAAAACACTTTGTAAATCACTTTTAAAAAAAAGCGTTCAGGGAGCCCTATTTAATCAAATTAACTACTAGGGAACCTTGATAACATTCAATAAAACCGCATGTGCTTAGAATTCTCATCACTGTTCCTAGGATCTGTAATTATTTATGCTGCTTTACACCACTTTGCATTGCTGTGGAGCCTTCAGAGAAATTAGAAATCGTCAAGAAGGCTGTTCATTTCCCTTGTGTCTGCTCATCTTGGACTCAGTCCTGGTCCCAGTGAAGTCAAATTATTCCCAATGAATTCCTGGCAAAACTCCCAGAGACTGCACTAGGAGTAAGAACAGATACATAAGGCCTGATCCAAACCCTGCTGAAGTTTGTGTAGGACTTTCATTCCTTTCTAATAGACTTTGAATCAGGCCCCATCCACAAAACATGTTTTAAACAATGCAAGGAGGCACTGCGCAGATTTCTGTCCTGGTTCATGCTGCTGACAGAGGGAGGTTTCTGCATGGCTTAGGTCGCCAGCTACAAGCTGTAGGTGCAGCCTGAGGGACTGGCCTTGTCTCTGTGGGGCCACGAATGAAGTTTATGTCTAAAAGCAAGCATACAAACAGCAACCACAAAACAGCACAGGGTGGAATTCAGCTAAGCCCAGAAGAGGCAGAGCGTAAAACCCGGAGCCCACAAGAGGAGGGCTGCCGTTTTCTCCTCTCCATTCTGCTGTTCTGTGCATTCTCCAGCATCAGGATCAATGCAAACAGACATAGGAGATACGTCCAAGCTGTATCATGGTCCTTGACCTCTCTAGCTCTGTTTGCTAGACACGGCTCTGACAACACCCTCCCAAGCTCTAGGCAAGAGTCAGCCAGAGGAACCTCAGAAAAGGACCTGCTAGCTGGCTGCAGTCTGTGCCGCTGGGATATAGAATATTTTTCTCATATCCAACTCAATGTCTCCCACACACTTCATCTACTTTATTTCCTGCAACTCCACTATTCACTCTACAAATTACACCAAAATTGAAAGTGACATCTTATTTGAGAATATAATTAACACCAAAAGGTTTTAAATCCTTGAACCTTGGTTGCTCTGAAGAATCACAGAACTGTGAAGTCCTGAGGTCACACAAATTTTGCCACTGACTAGCTATGAAGTTGAGTAGGCCTTTAGCCATAACTGTGTTTTTCCAACTCTAAAATAGGCATGTTATTACTGCATATATTGGGGAATTTTCAAGATGATGTACAAATTATTTTGAGTATATAAAGCTCTGCTTACAAATGCTAGGGTTTGTTCTTTGGATCTAGATCTGGACTGGGATTTTGAAGTCCTGGGACATCTCTAGAGTTTTTCTTTGACCAGAACCAAAGTTCAGCACATAGAATTAAAGTTCTGTGTTGCTGGCATCCTGAAAAGAGTACATGGAAAAACACAACCAGAAACTCAGAAGGTGGAAAGGTGGCAACAATATTTTACCCCATCGGCAATTCCCACAACTGACATTAAAGTATGCAGTGATGTATTCTTTACCAGTATGCACATAATCATTTTGGGGTCTGATGTTCCTCCCACTGAAATACAAGAGAGAAATTATATATCATATATAGTGAAGATTTTGACATTTGATTCCTCCCACATATTTGAATGGGAGGAAGGCATTAAATGCCAAAACCGAAAATGAGCATACAGGACCTATCCCTCAAAGCTGTAATTCATTCCAAGGCACGGCACTCAGTTCACTTATACACTGACCTCCATCCCACACAGTGCAAACCCAGTGGTTGTCCTCCAATTAACAAGACAATTTTTACTATTTAAAATAGTGCATGCAAGACTGATGTTCTAGCACAGCTTCTACAAATGTATGTATGTTAACAAAAAAAATTTCCCTCAATTTCCCTCCAACTAATAATTTATTGGACTTTCTTCTGTTGGAAGAATTCCTCATTTCAGGTTCTTATCACAGACAAGCTGAAACCACTGGAGAACCCCAGATTCCAGACAAGAATGTATCAACGTAGGCCCCTACTCTATCTCCAAGTACATGCCACAAAACTGTGCATATGAGAGACTGTATGTAATTAATGCCCTGTGTCTGTAATCTATGGGTGGAAATGTTCTTGCTTACACTTACAAGATCCCATCACCACCCCTTAAAACTCGTACTCTTGTTTATTAGAGTACATGCTCAGGAAGTTCACTCCGTCTACTGCAAGCACACATTTTAACATTAGCATATATGGGCGTTATCTTCACCATCAAAAGTGGCTGATGGTTGACTAACATCTTGATTTCAAGCTGTACTAATCAGTTTTAAGATGCTATTTTTGATTTTTAGAAAAAAGTATGCAAAGCATACCATTAGGCTCCATGCCAAAATTGAATCTTCCACTTCTCCTCCTGCTTTTGTTCTACTTTAATGTTGCAGGAGCATGACTTTTATCTACTGTGATCTGCATCTGCTGGATGCTACTGTGACATAAACAGAAAATAATCTCAGAGACGCCACCATGGATCAGGTCCCAGCATTTCTCAACATTTTAAGAGTAGAGTCTCCTCATCTTAAGCTAAAAACTGTCATGGTCCCTTTACCACTTACAAAAAAGTGAAAAGTAAAACAAGAATAACGTATCTGCAATACGCTTCCACAATGAACTTGTGTGTTTCCTGAGGCTGGCAAAAACACTCTGAAGAGTAACAACATGAACAGGAGCAACAAAGCGATGATTTTGTTGGTTTTATCTCCTCAGTCTTAAGTAACATTCCTCTTTTCTCCCCCAGGTTTGGAATCACATGGTAAATGCAGAAATACTATGCATGTCAGACATCCCTTCCATTTTGCTTCATTGCATCAGATCTCAAAAGCTACACAAAGATGGTAAGTCAAGATTTAATCGAGAGTTCTGCAGGACCTGCAGAAAGTGACAATAACCATGTGGTAGAGCATCTCTAGTAGGTCAGCTCTGAGCTGACACACATGTTGATATATAACAGCTGTGATGCATCTAGAGTTTTAACACTGTCTTTCCAAACAAACTTTAGTCCATTGCCGTTCTTGGAAGGCTCTCAAAACACCCCACTACTGCAAATTCTGAGTACACAAATTGTGCATCCACTGAATGCATCAGTTACAACAGTAGTACCTTTACCATAGAAAGCGTCTTATGCAAGAAACAGTTTTGGTGCACCATCAATACCCATTGCTTCTACTGAAGCTTGAGCAGAATCTGACTCCAAAGGCCACAGACAGGTGTGGTGTAATGCTTTAATTTGAAATAACGTATAGAAATGAAGGATTTTGGCCTACAGGAGAGATGTTCAGTGCTTCTGAAAACCAACTCAGACTGACACTGTGACCTAACTATCAACTAAGATGATAAACCTAAGGTACCTGACTTCTAAAATTTAGCTGAAACTTCAAAAAATGGCCTACGCTTGCTCCAATAAAATATGTATTGCTATGCCGTTGAATTATTATTGGGATGACATATTGTCAAGTTGCTCATCTCACCTAAAATGTTGGGTTAAGGCAAACAGCACAATTTCCCTTAAAGTATTGAAAAATACCTATGCTTGGACTCTTCGTCTAACAACTTCAAGCTCTGTTAAAGATCCTTCCCCATGTCCTCCAAGGAGCTTTCAAAATCCCATGAGGTTCTCAAGTACAGATGTTTACAAAGGGATCACTACACCAGCATATGTATTTATATGAACACATGTTGGCAGCTGGCTTTCTGTATCTGTTCCACATCAGAAGTGGGTGAATTTCTCCACCACAGGGATAGAATATCTCGCATGAGTAAACTGAGCCTAACTGAAGTGGTTTGGGACAGAAGAAATTAAATGAGCAAAGCACTGCACCAAACATGCCCTTTTAGGCCAAACCATACCCATTTCTGGAGCTCCGCAATCAGAGAAGAGAAAGATGTGGATTTGGACCATTGTAAAATTTGGAAGAATCTCTCAGAACATAAGTTCAGTTCTGTAACCACAACCAACATCCTTTAAGCTTCTTTTTAGGAGCAGCTATTGGAGACGTAACCAAAATGTCCCACTAAAACAATGCATGTCCTGATTTGAAACCAATCCTAGATTTGCAGCACCCGCAACATGTATGTACATGCAACAATAAAATGGGTCTATAGAAAAATATGCCTATACATTAGTGTGAGGATAATCATTCTGAGCACACGTGCAACCCAATTCTCAGAGAAGATAAAGTTGGTCATTATTAATTCTGTCCTTTCACTTTCAACTGTCTGGATATAAGAAAAGCTCAAGCAATAGCTAATCTTACCAGATGTATGAATCCTAAACCACTAATTACTTTTTTATTTGAAGCTTCCCTCTTCTCTTGCCAGAGTTACACACAAAACAAAACTTTTTAAGCAGATTTAGAACAAGGAGGTATAGCTGCAAAACAAACAGGGGCGAGGAAAAGCAGTGTAAATCTCTCCAGGCAGCAAAAAGTAAAGATATGCAGCAAATCTGGAACATTACTGGAAATGTACAAGGAGTAAAGGGCTGCAAACCAGATGAACTGAAACACGACACAGCCCTAACATCCAACTGCACTTATGCGGTACTGGTAATGAAAGCACAAAGCACTCCGGGTCTTCCCATTTTTCCTCTTTCTTGAGGAAAGGTCATATGGGCAGCCTGTCTTCCACTTCACTAGTGTCATGGAGACACTAAGATTTTTTTTTTTTCCTCCGGTACACCCCTTCTTCCTCCCTTCCCCAGTCACTTTCCCATAGCTCAGCTATACAGCTGGAATTGTACTGGAAGTGAAAAATTCCATACACAGAAGATATGTTCAAATAAAATTCTGCTATAAACTATATTGTATAAATTTTTCAAATTGAAACCATCCTTCTGGCCGCCAAAGGACACACAAAATTGCAGAACAGATTATTCTTTCCACTAATATTAATCACGTATACAAGGCACTGTGAGAAAAGGGATGCTCAAGAGATGCTGCACGCAGACACCGGAGGCACCTCAGTTACCTCAAATTGGGAACCAATACAGTTCTGTAGGGTATTGAGTTCCTAAGGAGCAGCAGCATTTCAAGAATAAATGTCTTCATTGTATTTGGTCTGTAAGTGATTTAGGTCACTTCATAAAGTTAAATAACAGTAATAAGTACTAATTATTTTTATCAGTTCACTTTATATAGGTACATATTTGCATATTTTTGCATAAACAACTGATGTTTACAATTCTTATCTATAATGTTTACAATGTTTATAACTTGCCTTCTCAAGACCTGGGTAAAAAACATTAACCAAGTAAATCTTACTGTTAGATGGAGGAAATTGGCAGTATTCTACCTACTTTTTAATCATGAGGCTAAAATGCAAGTTACTACAAAGTTTGTTCCAAGTTTAATTACTTCCTTAGGACTTTTTCTGGCATAAGAAAGTCCCCAGGTGGAATGGGGTTGATCTCCTGCTATTACTGCAAAGGACACAGTAACGGCACAAGCAAGGTCAGCAAGCTGCAACATTTGGCCTACTCCCAGCTGCTGTGTCTCCTGCCCTGGATCAAGAACCTAGCTGTTCCAGAGAACAGTTAACTGGAAGGTGGCATACAACCAGCCTTGCGAGATCCCATCCACTTCACAGAGTTGCCCTGTAGTCCATCCGAAGGGTTTAGCCCCCTTACGACCCTTTTACTTTCGGCTGTTGTTTTCTTTGGGAGGAGGGAGAGGGTGGGGGAAAATGCTGGTCAATAATGAACCATCCCTGCAGTGAGAGTCCTCTTACCCAGATAAAATATACTGTTGATTTTAGGGCAAAGCCTCCACACTATTCTATGTACTAATAGATTAAAACCCAATGTTCCAAATAGTTGCTTTGAGGTTGCAATACTTTTCAGCTCAGCTCAACACCTGCCACGAAGTGTTATCCACGTTACCACAGTGGAGCATTGCGACCTTGTAATTTATTTTGATAGGGAGCAAGTGACAAGCCAGAAAAGATTCCATCACATTAATGAAATTACAACGTGTAATAATCACATCTAACTTGTTGTTGCTGATTACAAGCACATTTGATAGCTATACACTGTAAGACCTCTCAATGGGATGCTGACAATATTGAAAGAAAAGCTATTCTGCTTGCAAATGCAAATATAGGCATATGCGATACAAGAACAAGTGAAAATATCACACCCAGATACAGATCAAGAAGTTGCCAAACTCATTAACCATTTTCTGCATTGCCAGGCTAGGGTAGATCAATCTTCTACCTTCATTCCAAGTGATTAACCCTTTAGAACCAGTCCCTTTCTTTGACAATTTGTTGGAAAGAGTTCAGAAAATAAACTGCTGCAAGCTTTCACTGTGAAAAAGCCCATGGATTTGTATGCTTCTATTCCCCCCTTAGGCTTTCATTCTCTTCTGCAGCCTGTACACTGTCCCTCCCCTAGAAATGCAGAACATGTGCCAGTGGGCCAACCTATTCTTTCCTTGGCAACTCACACCTGCTCAGATGCCTCCTTGACAAGGTTTATCCCTTCATCAGGACAGACTTTCAATAAGATGTCAGAGGAGAAAGTGAGCTCTAGTTTACAAACCTACCAGCCTACTGCTGGTGAGGCTGCTAGGACAAGTCAGGTTTTGCAGTGTTTTTATTCTCAAGAACCTCTTTGACCTGATATTACAAATCCATCTAAATATTTTTATTTTCCAACCTAAAACATGGCTCTGTCTGCAGTTAATAGAGGAAAACACTCACCAGGAAGATACCTCAATGGAGAAATAGTACTTAGTACTTGGTATCTATGGATATCATATTGAATGTTTTCCATGCCACAGGTGGAAACATATCTGGCCTAGCTGAGGCCAAGAGTTTCCAACAACGGCAGAACTATGGATAATGTCTCTTCTGTTGCTTCCATACTGATGTCCTATTCACTGGACTGCACTACTCTTTCACAGTTTGTGCAGTAAGTACTACCTATTTTTCTCACTGAAAAATCTCTGGCTAATTTATTTCAGCAAGGCTTTAGCCTGGAACACTACCCTCAAGGCCTTGCAATTTTTCTAAACACTTCATTATTGTTAATGGATCCTAATTTGTATCTGCCAGGTATGGGTTCAAACTTGCTGAAATCGGTAAAGAATGACCTCAGTCCCTGCAAGTACAATCTGCAACAGTCATGTATCATTAGGCTCAGCATGAGTTTCTGTTGACTTTTTTCTGCAGAAAAGACACTTCCATACCAAAGACAAGACTTCATAAGGTTTCAGTTGTATAATAAACATCATCCGATATACTTCAGGTCTCCTGAGCTGCCTGATAATTGATTGGTCTATGTGGAACCCCACAATTTGAATGTCGCACATGTGTAAGCATGGGCTATCAGAAAGAGCTACGGTTTCTAAATGGGTCAGAAGGCTTTGGTTATTTACAACCGTAAATTCCTGACTTCACAACTTATGCTGCAACAACAGCAGAAGGACTTCCAGTAAGAGGATGTAAAAATAAATAAATCCAAACAAAAACAATTGATGGTATCCAAAAAAAGCAGCTCAATTTTTTATTCCAAAAATAAACATGGAATATATCTCACACTATTTAAAAAAAAAATTAAAACTTCAATTGTACAAACATACTCTCAATCAAATCATAAATAGTTTTAATCCTTAGTCAGAACCCTCAATAACTGTTATTGGCTCTATCTGTGGGCCAAACCCTCTTACAAAGAGTCACAGCCACTCATAGACACATTGAGTTTACGTCTAGTATTGACTTGGAAAGGTGAGGAGGTGGCTCTTACCTGCTCTTCTTTCTTCTTGATAGAGGGCTGTGAGAGACTTCGCGATGCAGTTTGGAAGACTACTGCTTCCAGTTCACATGCTCTTCTTCCAAAGGTGGAGATCAGACTCTATAATCCCAAGATCTTCTTTCTCCAAAAATGACCTCAGATATTTTTCTAGGACAGCGGTGTTTCTGCTTTGTGCTGATCCAAAAGTGATTAAAAAACACAAATAAAATTGCGTGGGACCAATAGACTGGTTCTAAACTAGTATTTAGTCATTATTTAAATGTCCAGTGGTTTTTCACAGATCTCAGACTTGAGACAGGGAAAGGAACAGCACAAGCCTGCAGAAATGGGCAAGATGCAAATTAATAGACTTTCAAAGACTATTTTAACATTGGATTTAACATAAAATCTTTTCCTTTCTTTGTTTTAATATTGTAGTCATCTGACATCCATCCAAGACCAAAAGTTTCAGCATGCAACTGAAAAGACTGTGAAGCTGAAATGGACACTGATTCTGTTCCTAAGACAGCTAGTTCAAAGAGACTGATATTAGAAAGAATTACTTTAGCACACCTAATGTCCTAGCTCTTAGTCCTCGACATTAATTCTATTTGCTCCTTAACTGCAATGTGTCTGGAGACTGAACGGTTTTCCCAGTGATAAGCAATATGGCCATAATCAGTCACTATTTCGGTATTTTTTTCTGGTGTGAGAGTAATTTAGATGCACAGGTATCTGAAGCAGCTGTGCCAATGAATATGTGAGCAGAGAAAAACACAGCTGCTCTCCAATACAGGAACACTGTTCTGGATTTTCTTAAACATCTGGTAAATCAGATGTTCCTTTAAGGCCAAGCGTGATGGGTATCAATAAACTTTTATCTTGCCTTTATGCAGGCAGAGACAATCCTCACACAAGGTCCGAGGGCCTAATGTTGACCCTAGGCAAGCCTCATTGCTTGGAAACAGCAGGAAAACACCTACTTCTAAGTAAGGATACACTTGCAAAGAATATTACTGCCTCTGAAAAGCAGCAGTAAGTTACTCGGTTAGTGTGTCGTACTAGTGTTGCACTAGTATAATTATTTCAGTTCAGAAGCATGGCTTTTATGTTAAAAGGTAGCCCGCTAATTCTTTTAACATGAATACAAATACATCCTTGAAGCTTATTTCATCAACAACAGTACCAAGTGCAATGACTTGAGTAATACAAACCCTTTTCTGCCAATAAAACTGCACCTGCACAAGGTGTGAAGGACCACTGTAGCTAAACAAGTCAGAGCAGAACAGTTAAAGACTTTTAAGGAGAGAAATTTCCCCGGGATTACTAATGATCCCTTCCTGCATGGCTCTGTCCCATAATCATTACCCATTTTGACCAGGGATTAATAACCTATCTTCACTGAACGTATTGCAAAATAACTCCGTCCATTAATGTCAGTGGGAAATATTACCAGCCCAAGAAGAAAGTTTCTTATTAATCCACAAAGGCTCAGGCCTCCACATCATCCTTCCAACCAGGCTAAAGAAGACACAAGTAAGTTTCCTTGTGAAGAGCTGTCTTCATAGCATTAGGTCCAACTAAAAGAAAAATACAGTATGTTCTAAAAATGTACATGATGAACACAGTATAAAACCAATGAAAAAGTAATATTAAACAAATAAGACCTAATAACTGATGTAAACGAAGCCTGAGACTTTCTATATAATTACAGGAAGCTCCAAATAAAGGGTACTGGGTTCATGCCCTTCTGAATCATTACAGTTTCCACAGAAAATATCAGCCTCCTTGAGGCTCTTAGGTTAGGGAGATTTATAGTGATAACAATAGCAGTAGTTTATTTGAGACAGTTAATCAAAAATCTAGCACTTATAAGCCCTCTGTGGAAACTACAAATTTAAGAAGTTGAAAACTAAATATTCAAGAGTAAGCTTGCAATCTACACACGTACAGTAAATTTCAGTTATGTGTTTCATTATACTGGTGCCTCATAGCTTTTAAGGGGTTTACAACTTCGCTGTAATTATCCACTATGGGGTAAAATTTGGCATAAAAAGAAGTCTTTTCCATTCTCTCCTCTTAATAGAAAGTTACTCTCTGCTGGTACTGCATTCCTTGCACATGCAACACTCAGCAAGAGTTTTTGGGTGTGCAAGTAAAGCAGGTCAGGGCTCTCATTTTGTGGCTTTTAAAAATACATCTTTCATACACTAAACCCGTATTGCCCCTACCTTCACTTATCTTCCATTAATTTAGCCTTCAATTTGGGTTCATTCGCATGGCAAAAGTATGCGTAATCTGTTCATGAACCAAGAGAAATTATACATATAATTACATAAATCATAACCATGAAGGCCTTATTTTGACCCAGAAAGCCAATTTTCCACGAGTATAACAGGAAAACATGGTGATGGCATTAAAATTCACCAGCAAAAAAATGTCATCACTTCTGCTTCCCCTACACTGTGTGAAGACTTCACTGAGGAAGAGATACCTAAGTATTTCCACCAGAAAAATGGAGTAACGGTAGTTCCCCACCTCAGGATCACCCAGAAAATTCACAGCTAAGTTCTTCGACAGTTTGGCAGTAGCCCTAAATAAAGGAAATAAATACAGTTATATTCAGATTCTACACTTGTAACACCTTGGAGTCAAGGGGGATGCCAGCTTCAGAAGTTCTCATCCTTGCTCTCAGCAGCTCATTCGAGCACAGTAGTTTGCAGTGAAGATTCAACAGTTTGTGATGCTACCCTACAAACAAGTTCACTGAAATGATACTGCCAGAATTTGGCTCCTAATTTCTCACTTTTTTTCTAGGAAAAGAATGTATTAAATCTGCCATGTCCTCAGGTCCACCCACCTTGGACAGAAAGGGCAGCCAGAGCCCTGAAGGCTGCTGTGCCATTGAAAGAATCGGTTCTGCCCAGAGGAAGGGACTCCATACACCAAAGTCGCCTCTTTTGCCACGGTGTAACCAAGGTGAAAACCCAAGACACAATGTGAGCAAAGCACTCTGCAGTTGCTGGGTAGCAAACACTGAATAAATCCCCTCAAAGACTGAAAAGCATAAAGGTGTTTTGTTATTGCCCTTACATAAATAAACACAGTCAGACTCCGGTGGGGATTCAGTTCTTCATTCAGAGTTTTGGGGGAAGACCCTTTTCCTGGACATAACGCAAAGGGACAATTACAACTTCTACATTGGCACATGTATTCAACGCGTTTTGGGGTATACTGATGAGGTGAAGCTCTGAATCTCCAAGGTAAGCGTACATGTTTGTCCGGCCAAGGAGTTGAAAATAAATGCAGACGCCAGTACTCAGACATCATTTAGAAGACAGAGGTGAAGCAACTTTCAACATTCAACTGCATAGGTAATTTTAAGCTGTAACAAGTTTCCTGGCCTTTCTCCTGCTCCATGTTATTCCATTCAGTTGTGCCTTAAGTTGTGCCATATGTCGTGAGGGATATAGTCTCTGTCTGTCTGTAGACATCTATTCTATTCTGAAAACCAAAAGTGAAAGAAGACTGATTTCTTTTTTGGTTTTACATCTGAATTTTCCAGCTTCAGGTAGTTTCAGTACATACCAGAATATTTTAACACAGGCTCCTACATTTGAAGTTGTCAGATACTTTAAGGAGATAGGTCACTTTAAAGTTTTTATTAATTGCTTACAATCTAACATATTGCAGCTACAACTGTTACCTTTGTGTAACAGACTCTAATCAAATCAGGGTTAAGTGGCAACCCCAGAGAAACAGAGTAATTTGACTAAACTTCTCTGTTTAGGTTTAGTCAAGACTCACCAGGTCTCCAAAGTAGGAAAACATAAAAGTATAAATGGAATTAAATCCTAGGGGGCTTAGAGTACAAAACAAAAACTCTTTAGGTTTTTGTTCACTTATGCTCCATGGTGTATAACCCCAGAGAACTAATAAATACAGATGGAGCACAAAAAATATGAACTCACCGTAATGTTGCATTTTTTCTTATAACTTCCACTAATCCAAACTTTTGCTTCACAAGTCATGTGTAAGACAGAGTTTGCATGGTTTATATTCCCAGGATCCCATTGTGCTAAAGCTACAAACCAGTTCGCTCAAGTATTAGTAAAACTGAAAGGAAAAAAAGAGTCCAGATTTTCAGCTGATAATAAATCACTTTATGTCAAGCAAAAAAACCTGACCTCTGCTTTCCAGTATTACTTACTACAACAAGGCTAGAGAAATAAATGTGGTAAATAGGGTACTAAATAGAAACATAGATTTTCGCCATCGAAAAGCGGATGGCACGATGAAGATATGCATCAGATGCTCAATCTGCCTCCACGCAGCCAGCAGAAAGCCTCTGCATTGTACGCTTACCACATGTTACTCTCCCCAGCTTTCCCTTGCAAGAGAATTTCATAACCTAAAATAACTTGATGTCAGGAAGATTTATTTGGTGTATGCTCCTTTTGTATAATTATCCAATTATTACTCCTATAATGCATAGCGTTATCTAGAATAAGTCTTCAGTGCAATGGTGAACCTCCAAAGTAGCTTATGTTTCTTCCTATAAGCCTCCCCTCACCCTACCTCCCTGGTGAGAACTGAAAGGAATATTATTCATTCTACAGACAGAAATTTAGAAAGAAAGAAGTCCAACATTTCATAGAAAATCAGTGAGACAGCAAGAAACTAAACACATGTTGTAAAACCTAGGTAGTACATCAGTACCGTGAACCATACATCACGTTTCAGAAACAGCTAAGTGGGTTTTCCAGTCATATTAAATCTTCTGAGAATGGGTTTGCACCAAGATGGAAGGTTGTAAATCGCGGTGGAGGAGACACAGACAAAACAAAACAAACAAAAAAAAATGTTTTAAAAAAATATCTTTTGGTCTCCTTAGACAAGTGTTAACAAACACCACCACAACCAACTCTTTCAAAGCCCCTTTGTTAGAGCTGAACCTGCTGGAACATAGCACGTATTCAGGTCCCTCGCTTTGCCTTGCTCCTACTGCACCAACAGAAAGAGAAAATAATGAAGGTTGTTACGTGGCATTTGCATTTTGACATGTAGGAATTACCATAAAATAAAAATCCAGACAAACACCTAGGGACAGATTATGCCAACAAAACAGTACAAGTAAATGAAAGATCTTATTACAATCGTCCTCATCCTTTCAGTCATTTAGTTTTCTACTTTCTTGATCCTTTTCGTGTGATCTTGTCACTACTTTTCAGTTATCAGATTCTTCCAAGCTGCATAGGATCTGATTTTGTGACGCAAAAAAGGCAGAACGAAGCCTGTAGGTTTTCAACGAACACTAGCGAGAAAAAGAATGAGACAGCTACTCCTACTGTCTAGTGCCACAAATACCATTTTCAGTAAGCCAAAGCTTTTAGGTCAAGATTAAAATTGCTTTTCAACTAGATTTTAAAGCGATATTATTAACTCTAATAGGAATACATTTACATGAAGTAATAAGAATAGGTACCTGTGACTGAAAGATCAAGCTTATAGTAATCGAGAGTTTATAGAAAACTCAAAAGTTAACTCAGGCTAAGGTACAATGTGATTTTAAAGTAATCAATGGTGACTTCATCCCAATTCCATGCATAGAAAGCGTGTTTTGGAACACAAGATTTTGATTCTTACATCACATTCCATGCTCCCGCAGAACAAAAAGCTCTAAATAAATCCATAAATCGACATGTTCAGTGACCCGGAGCTTTCCTGGTTCTTGAGAACCTTGGTCCCATCGGAAAAGCCTGAAAATCTCTAAAGATACGGACTACAGCCTTAAGTAACTACTATTGGTTATCAAAAAAGTATTTAAAGCCCACCCCTTACAAACCCAGATTCAGTTTAACTCCCACATTCGGCTACACAGACTAAAATCCTTAATATTGACTTCCAAAATTACCACCCCACACACAAAAATGCAAAACAAAACAAAACAAAACAAAACCCGACCAAGCTCCCATTGTGGCAGTAAGGATATTTATACATGGAAAGTAAAGAAAATACGTAAGCATTTGCAAAATCCTGGGCAGTATTATCCTTAGACCTGATCTATTTGCAAATTAAGTGAGTACTTTAAAACCAAACGATTACTAGATACAGAGGAGATGACATTAAAAATCCACTCAGCGAGGCTTCCTGCACATAACATAAAAACCCACTTCTTTTGAAAACTAGTTTTCAGTAATTTGAAAACTAATTTTTAGTGCTGCTTGGTTGTAATTTAATACAGTTTACAGAGGTCAGATACGCATCTGTAGCAATAGGGTAGCATCTCCAAAACACAAGAGCTCTGTAGAGCCAAACTGTGATGTATCTCCAAGAAGAAGAATCCATTTGCTTTTCCCCTTCTACCTCTGCTGTGCTAAGGAACAAGAGGCTGAATCTCTTCTTCTCTCCAAGAGAGCAGTAGCTATGAAACCATAAGCCCCCTAAAGGACTGACTCATACAAAACCACACTTAATTTCTTCCACGGCAGCAGTTTGTACATCTTGGTGTGGGGAGAGATTGCTCAGAGAGAGAGATATGGCATCTGCAGGGGAATGTGGGTACATTAAGAAACATTATCTGAGCAGACAGGTACTGAGATTCACCCTATTGCACTAACACCTGCAATACACACCACACTACAACACCCATAAAAAGCTGGATATATCAGGAAAGGGAGGGAAAGCACAAGGACAAGCAGCACAGCAGCTGACCCTTTCCAGTGCCGCTGGAAGCAACGGTGAGCCCATTTGTATAAACCAATATCTTGTCTAAGCTAGACCAGCTGAATAGATACAGGTGAGTTTAGGCATTGGCCGTAATCCAGGAAAATCAGCTCACGAGCACTTCACTTCTGAATGAAAGGCACAGCATGAAGATTTCGAGCCAGAGGTTATCTGCATTGGCTTTACACCCTCAGGTCATTTGTTCGAAATTTATAGACAGTCTTTGTAGACAAGGAGAGGGAAAGGTCTTTCTAAACAAGACGACATGGGGAAACCGCGGCGGTTCTGCTCCGAAGGGATGAGCGCCAAGAGCTGGGGAGTCACGGGAAAAAAATCCTAAGGAATATGAATGCAAATTTTACAGGGGGAATAGACGTTTCTTTTACAAGGCCCTCGTAGAGGAAAGAGTAAAGTGAGACCAGGCTGTCACTGCTTTTCTAATCGCAAAGGTGCTGCTTCAAAGGGGAGAAAACTTCCATTAGCAACTTCCTGTGAAACATCCCCAGGAGCAGCACGCGAGGGCTCGTGCTTCCCCTTACGCATAATTGGTCTGACAACGGCTGAAAATTATTAATCGCAATTTTAAACACCAATGTAGTGGGACGGCTTTGCTAAAAGGGGATTGAAGACAAACTCTTTGGAAACTCAACAGGGCGTAACTGCAGAGAGAGGGAGAGAAAAGCGCAGGGAAACAAGGCAGAACAGCAAGTGTGAGGCCCGGTTTGCTTTGCCTGCAAATATTTAGTGAGGGCATCGCCTCCAGCTTGCCCGGGCCCGCGGGCGGGAGGAGCAGCGGGCGGGGGCTGCCCGCCGGGCCGCGCTTAGGGCAGAGGCGTTCGGACGTGGGGCCCGAGGAGCGGACAGCTCGGCACCGCCGCGGGCGGCCCTGCGGGCACCTCCGGGAGGAGGAGGGAGGTTTTCTCCCGCACCGCCCCCACCCCCCCCGGCAAACCTCAGCGGGGCTGCCCCGGGGGCTGCCACCGGGGGCGGGACCCGGCGGGCGGCAGCCGCTTTCCTTCGGCGGTGAAAACCCCGCCGTGGCTTCTCGGCCTGTGGCGAGCGGGTGAGCAGGGGGCCCGGCGAGCCGCGGGCTGCCCTCCAGCTGCGCGAAACCTCGTTAAATGAGTAACCGCGCCCGCGGGGCCGCCCCCGGTCCCCGGGGAGCCTGGCACCGCCGCTCTCCGCCCCGCGCCGAACAAACGCGCCGCCGTCTACCTGTGCAACACCTCCGCAACACATTTTATTTACACGAAATCAACTCGGGGGACGGTACATTATATACAGATATTTCCCCCCTCCGACAAGGCAGAGCTTGTGCAAGAGTAGTAGCATCCTCTGGAGCGTATCCGAGAGTCCACGGGAAACGTCAGCCCCTGAGAGCTATCAGCTGTCGGAGTCCAAGTCACTTTTCCCGTCCTCTTGTCTCTTCTCCGGAGACGTTTTGGACGCTTTATTCCATTTTTGTGCGTTTTCTGACTCCTCCGAAGACGATCGCTTTTGCCTCCTCCACTTCGCCCGGCGGTTTTTGAACCACACCTGTTACGTTAAAACATTAAAGTGTTAGGGGAAACAACAATAAAAAAAAAAGAAACTGAAAATACGCAGACCCGCACGNGGCGGGGGAGCGGCCGCGCGGCGGGGGAAGGCCGGGAGCGCGCGGGAGGCTCGGCCGCCGCTCGGCGTTGGCTCGCAGCCGTGCGACCGGCCCGGCCAGCCGCCCCCGGAAGGGCGCTTGGAAGTAATAATAACAACAATATGAACAACAATAACAGCAATAACAACAATAATAACAACGACAATAAAGCTTTCACTCTCCCCGCCCCGCAAACCTGTTGCGCTCCCCGCCGCCAGCTCGCCGCGGCCGGCGGAGCCGGGCTGGGGCCGCCCCGCAGTGCCTGCGCTCCGAGCGCGTTTAAACGCGAAAGGGAGAGAGTGGAAAGGGGAACAGGGAAGCAAAATACCTCCACTTTTTCCTCTCTTAAGTGCACCCTCCTGGCCAGCTGTTCCCTGGTGCCCACGTCTGGGTATTTCGTTTCCTGGAAGAGGTTTTCCAGCGCTTCTAGCTGCTCGTCAGTGAAGATCGTCCGGTGCCGTCTTTTTCGCCTGCAGTGCAGCTGGTTCAGTAACTGCAGCTCCGTCCGGGACAAAGTGCCCACGTTCATGTAGGGCAACATCTGATGGGGAACAGGGGACATCAGGACTGACCCAGTGCCCTCGTAACCTACGGACAGACAGACGAGACGAGGACAGGCTTTGCATGAGACCTCTGCTGNAACTTTGCGGAGAAATTTTAAAAAGAGATCGGAGCGAAAAGAGCGGAGCTTTTTCCGAGGGCAGCTTGCGGGCAGAGGGTGCGTGTGTGTCTGGGCGCGCGTGTGTGCGTGTGCATGTGTGTGTGCGTGTGTGCGCGTGTGTGCGCGTGTGTGCGCGCAGGATCCACCCCTGGAACTTTCCCCCCTCAACTCTCGCCTGTTTACTGATCTCAACCCAGAGGGCTGCTCGGAGTATAATCCATCTGAACCTCTTCCCTTTTTTATACCCAGGCGACGTCATCCTGGATTTAGTTCCTGGTAATATGCAGATGACAAACAAAACCAGATTTGATTTTTTTTTTCTCCCCCTTTTTGGTGGGAAAGAGGTGGGGGTTACACAAAGGAGTGAAAGGAGCCCGGGTCTGTGTATTGAGAATTAATGAAATTAACGTAATCCTTTCCATTAGCGGGCTTTTTTGAAAGGCCCCAGATTTAGGCTTGATCTCTGCTGCACCGGCTAATTGCCCAGGTTAATCTTATTAATGCCATTGTGCAGAAGTGGTTAGCAGCTCCTAGCCTTGTCTATTATGTACCTACTTTGCTCGTGTTAGTTCACATTAGCGGGGGCCATTTCCTCCGTCTGAAGCTCAGATTCATTATTTATCCTTCGAATTGGTTAAGAAGCACCTTTAAAAAAAAAAAAAAATAAAGCGCGGCACAGCCATGCAACATCCCCCTTCCAAGCGTTTCTGTAGCAGAGTTTGAANGAAGAAACAGCCCCGCGCCCGCCGCCCACCCGCGCTCCTGCGGGCCGCCCGCTCCCCGCCACCCCCTCCTGCCCCGCGGCTGCGGGAACAAAGAAAGCCCGTCCGCCCCGTCCCGCGCCGCGCCGCCTTACCTGCGGGGGGGACGCAGGAGCACTGCTGCGCGCCCAGGGGCGGCACGGCCCCGCAGCACGAAGGGCCCACGGGGGACGCCGGCACATGCAGCTGCCCGTAGTAGTAGTTGTTGTAGCCGAGCCGAGACCCAGTGACGGCCGGCGGCAGCGCGGAGGCGGGTGCCACCGCCCGGGAGTAAAATCCGCCGTAGTCGGAGGCGCTGCCGTAGAGCGAGTCCCCGTGGAGGCTGGGGAAGACGACGGGCGCGGGGCTCGGGGGCAGCAGCACCGAGTCCTTGCAGCGAGGTCTGGCCGCCAGGATGTTGTCGATGCTGAACATGCTCACAGGCATGCCCCAAACCGTGCCGGGGCAGGGCAGCGGGACCGGCCGGGGGAGGGCGGGCGGGAGGGTG